>MU179300.1:297322-506020 GCA_016767475.1 Suillus weaverae
CTTTGCGGATCCCGAACTTCCTCTCTGCGAGTCTCCCACAGACGCTGCCGAAGACCCAGATTTTTGCAACTTTCCACTTAAGACCCTTTTGATATGTTCTTGGCTCGACAATTCTTACGGAAGCGCTCCCCCCTGAATTAGCATCTTTCTCCTCTCCCCTCATCGACCATGATATGTAGAGTTCATTTCGTATTTCACTTCTTTACCAACTATCCATTATCCATTATCCTTTCTACGTTTTGCTCTTTGCTTGTCGCCTACCACCACACATTCTTGTCATACTCTATGGGTATAGCGCAATACCTCTCATGACTTCGGGAGTGAAATATGTGATTGATATCACTTGCGATACTTACGAAAATCTGTCTAGAATTTCATCGTTGAAAATCCATCAACATTGACGTTGAAAGGGGAAAGGAATGCACGATCAAGAGAGCTTTCAGTATTGCTGGGAAGAGGACGTCAATGGTGTCGTCGAAGTCGCTGTGAAATGAAGCAGAGGTCCCCATAGTACTGAGCCAAGAGCCGCAAAAAAAACATTAAGAGGAGACAGAACGCAACAACACAGCGGTGGACACAATAGCACCCGACGCCGGCGGCATCTCGTGCTTAAATATTGTAGAAAAGAGTTGCTATGCATTATTTCTTTCAATACCTTCATCTGTGTCATGTATTCCTGTAATAGATCGCAAACGAATACTTGGCATGTAGAGAGGTCGCGGCAATTAACCGCTTCCACCGCTCAACAGTGTGAGCCATAACATTAAAGGCCTGAGCTCATTTACGATAGTTTATTACATCGGCGAATTCCTGCATTGTTTCGTCACGAAAAAAACACTGCGTACATGCTCGTGCACAGAACTCCAGTGCTATCGCAGGAGCTGCGCAACCCTTTTTCTCATGCCTTGTTTCCCCAATCGCCTCTCAAGCATCTGGTGCATCTGCCCATCTCCGGAAAGAGGAGCTATACCCTCATCCGCGTTCGAGGGTAGAGACACTGAGCGTGTGCGGTGAACGTCCGACAGAGCACCATTCAATACCACTGCTCCATTCTGGGCTGAATCTACATGCGGCCTGTAAAGTGAGGGCGGTGGCAGGCTTTCACGCTTGATACGTATGGGACGAGGATGCTCTTGGAGTGAGAATTCGTGATGCCGGTCATCCTCCTCGAGTTGCTCTGCATCGTCGGACGCAAGCTCGGGTTCATTTGTGGCCTCGTACTCGGGATCATCCTGATCCTGGAGGTCCTCCGATGGAGATTCAGAAACGAGCTTCTCCACAACGCTCTCTTCTTCTGCTTGTTCGACATCGTCGCTGCTTTCTTCAGCCTCCTCTCCAGAGGCGGCTTCATCATCACCCCCTTCGCTACTGTCGATAGCAGCCTTTGCCACCTCGCCCTCTACCTGGTTAGTTCGGTAATGCCCAACTGCACCAGCCCTCCAGCTGGCACCCATACTGTCACCTCCGCTCATCAACGCTCGCTTCTTCAGTGTCGCCTGTTTCGTAGGTAGAGGCTCATATTCCAACTCATATGATCCAGGTTCATGTCGTACCCGTAGCCCATTCGGCAACCGCTGCTCTGGTAAAGCTTGCTGCGAGGATGGTCGATGACGAGAATTACGAGGCGCTTCGTCACCGCTATCATTGCTCTTGTTGCTGTCCCTGTCATTCGAGGCTCTCCTGGCTCTACGCGCTTCCCGGTCCCTCTGCTCGAGTGCCGCTTCAATCCAACTCTCAGAAGCATCACGCATGCCCCTTACACACTTCTCAGTCTCCTCCAAGCTTTCGACGCGCTTGTAAACCTCGAGCACAACGTCTGGCGAATACCCATGCGCGGCAGCGATACGTGATATTAAGGATCTGAATCCGACAGAGGCGGACAGGGGTAGGTCAACGGGCGTTATGAGCGCAAGTGGAACTGGTGCAATCGCAGACCCAGGCGTGATAAGGTAGCCAGAGAGGTCAGCTGGGATGGCCGATGGTGTGGAATGGACAGGGAGGGAGTAGCGGCGAGGTAAGTGAGATGCTGAGCTACTGCCTCTAGAACAAGGGGTTCTGGAAGTCGACACTGCTGATAGAGTGCGAAAGTCTATGCGTGGCAGGTCATAGTCACCGACTGTCTTTCTCCGGTGTTGCTTTTGAGTACGATTGAGCAAACGTCGAGCATGTGTCACCGGAGGCTCGGCATCACGCTTTTTCCCTTTCCCTTTGCCCTTGTCTGTATTGGAAGGTAGGAATGGTGAAACTGCTGTGGGAATTGGCTGCATGTTTGATCTGCGAGGGGCTGAAGCAGTCGAATGTGAATTCCTTTCTTGTGGTAGGACAATTGAGTAAGCGTCTGAGATGGGGGTAAACTCTTCCTTCGATGGAACCCGTGTTTGTTGGACGGTAACCATCGTACTCGAAGCAGATCCGGTGGAAATTTGAGCTAACGACCGTGCAATTGGTAAGCGTGTATTTTCCTCGCTCGTTGGTGGGGCAGAAGGCATAACGACTGGTTGTCCATGCGGTGGTTCAGCAGAGGATGTGAGGCCCGAAGGCACGGCAGCAGTGGTTAGTTTTGAAGACCCGGCCGCAGGTTGGGCCATAACCGATGCTGGGCCCATAACGTTATCTCGTGTTCTGCCCCACAAACTCTTAACGAGGTGGCCCACCCCATTCGTCGAGCGATGCTTCAGGGGAGATTCAGCTGCATCTGCACCATTGCGATTACATGGAGGATGTGGATGGGAAGGAAGTGGGACATGGCTGAAGGGGTGGTGTTCAGATTCTATACGATGTGGTGGAAGAGGAGCTAAAGGTCGCTGAGATTCTGACTCGCACTTTAGAGGTACTACAGCCGGTCGTGTTGTCTGAGACTCGACTCCGTTGACGGGATGGCGTTCACGTTCCTGGGCCGCTGAAGAGCTTAAGGCAGTCGGTCCTTGTGCTGCCTCTTTCTCTTTGCCCTTCTTGCCCCTAATGGGAGGCCAAACCATCGTCTGTTTCTCTTCAGAACAACCACCTGGTCTCACACGACCCTGTCGATCAGTAAGCGCTGTTGTAAAGTGCCCGTCTACCATTTTGGGAAGAACTTTCGTCTTTAAAGGGGTAGAACGATCGGGTGTTGGCGAGGGCGAGCCAAAGATGGGAGAAACGGGCTTGTGCTTCAAGACTCGTTTAGGCCCTGACGGCGGCTTCGGGGTGACTACCTGCTGTGAAGATGACGCAAGAGGCTGAGAACTTGGTGGCAGCTGGGACGAGATTGGTGGCAGGGTCCTGACAGGAGAATTGAATTGGGACGACAGGACAGGCAGTGTATCTGAGCGAGAAGGGAGCGAAGGAATATTGAACGTGCTTGCTGGTTTGGGGGAAGGCGGAGGCACGTCGGACACAGTTTCCGATGGTCCTTGATAAGGGTGAGAACTACGAGCTTGGTCACTTGGTCCAACGGCGGGAATCTGACGTGTCCCATTGGTCTTGATCAAGGGCGAGCGACTAGTCCCAGCATCTGGCTGGTCTGTCTCCAGTTTCGCTCGCTTTACTTTCCGCTGCTCAGAACTGTCTTGGCCTCCAGCCCGCTTTTTTCCTTTGCTAGTCGCTTTCGAACGGTCCCTCGCAGCTCCTTCTTCATCAGAAGGTAGAAACTGAGGCTCCTTCCCCGATTGCTTCTCCGGGTTGATGCCCTTCTTCTTCTGGTACTTCAATATCTTCCTATCAAATTCTTCCATATTTTTCCTGTATCTGTTCTGCCAGGACTGCCACGAGTGTGTCTTGGACCAGTTCCATTTGTTGTCGACCTATATCAGCTTTAGAACTTATTTCACAAGATAAATATGAGAGAAACTCGCGTTTTCTTCGAGGCGCTTGTACAAGACGTTTCCGCTTCTGTATTTCTTGGCAGGATTATATGTCGCAATGTATTTCATGAGGAGGGTGTCCTCGTCTGCGGTGAAGCCCACACGAACACTGGGGGAAACATGACAAGTCAGCGGCATTAATTGCGCAGATACAAGTACAGACCTGTTTACTGGGACTCGTGACATTTTTACTGTTCAGTATATGCATATGTAGTAGTACTAGGACAGGCCTGAGGTGAACGATGGAAGCAGGCGCGTCTTAAAAGTGACGCGCCGAAATCACGCGGATAATGTCACGTCACGCCCTCCAAATATGGGTCTAGAAGCCCCTTAGACTGTGGGGTGTGGAACTTGAATGCGGACTGTCTGCGGTTCTACCTCTCATATATAGTCGCCATCCTCACACGATTGTACGATAATTTAGGATGATACTGGACCGAGTTTGGAACTGCGTCGGTTCCAGCATTCAAATCAACTGCCAGACACATGAAACATGGTGCAAGCACTGGCCGTGAAAGTAAGTAAATACTGGAACAAAAGATAATCTATATGTATCGCTGATATCAGACTAGACTAGCGCGGGTGGCAATGCGCCTGCCTCTGGCAGACGGAAGCTGGTGTGGCCTCAACCTAATGATGAATGCTACCTACGACAATGCCCGAGAACTTTACCAGGATAGCGTCTTGTTTTGTGGAAGGGCTGAATCAGCCAGGCGCGCCGTCTCTTGTGCATAGACAATGTGTGACTGGTTCTGTTCCCTTCCAGTGCTAGACACAGGACGTTCAACGAAACAGTCCATTCTCGATGCCTAAAGTAATAAAAGGAATGGTATGCATGTAACAACTTTGATAAATAGTATCATAGAGATAGAGATCTTCGCCCTGTGTACGGTTTTACCGGTATTACCAGTGAGCAGGTTCTGGTATTCTCTCACCAACCCACTGCCGATAATAGAATTTGTGTACCGCGGGCAAATTCTAGCACTTGAAGACCACTTTCATTACCAATGAGTCGACTCGGTCATAAACCGATGCAGGATGCGTGGACAACAATGTCGCTGAGCGACTGATGTGTGGCAAGAACGCGGACGTTATATCCGATGAATAGGGGGCGCAAACCGAAGGCAAATAACGTCGAAGCCCCAGACATCATGTCACGAGGTTACATACAATGGCACAACTCGCTCTGTTGAAAATGCAAATGAGCAAGGTGGTCTTCGAGGATTGGTAATTCAAATTTACCAGACAAAAGCCGCCCCTCGTGATCTTCCAGGCGGAGCTCGCTCCCCTTAAAAAGCTCTAATGCATGAGCGAGTGCTTTGCGATGATTCTTCAACAAATCGTTTACGTTAAAAAGGCTTGTAAATCGAATAGTGCGCAGCGCCGGCATTTCGTCCTTGAGACGCGCAAGAGCGGAAATAACGAGCTTATAAGCTTTTGTGGACGACTGGTTTCGACGACATCGCAAACCCAGGAACTCGACGGGAATCAGCTTGAATGACTCGACATCGAATGATTCCCAATGATCAAGGTTAATCGTGAGGCGACGAAGATGCGGGCAGTGCATCGCGAGTACATTCATTTGGTTGCTATGACCAGGCCAATACAAGTGGACGGAAGATAAGTTGCTCCCGTGCGTCTCCAGAAATGGGATGAAAAGTAGTTCCGACATCAGGAAGATAAATTGGTACGACAGTTCGCGAAGAGCAGGTAACTGGGTCGGAGCCATACGATAGAAGATGTCATTCAATGGAACCCCCAGCGTGGTACATGAGGAGAGGGTGCAGATAGCCTTTACTGTTGTGCAGCCAGGCAGAAAATAAGGACAGTGTAAAATGCGCAGCTGCCGCGTTGCAGTGACTAAATCATGCATACTATGGAGTGGCGGCAGCAGGCGACCTGATGCCCAGTCGATGATTTTGAGACTAGGGGCAATATAGGCAAGAGCGTCCATTACAATGTCAGGCATGGCCAAAGAGCTATACTGAGTTGGCGTGACATCAACTGATACGATGGCGAGATTCGGGAGACACCTGATGACTTCTGCGAGAAGTTCCAGATCTGTGTCCCCATGAGCCTCGCACTGGTCGCGCATTGCGATGTCCAGCCTTTCTGTAAAAGAGCCCAGAGGTCGTTCACCCAGAACCACGCCTTTCCCGCGAGCCGAGAATGCCAGTGCGCTGGCGAGTGATGACAGACACCGACCTCGGCCGATGAAGATTGATCTGTAAAGGAATGGCGTAGCCAGGTGCCACCATTTTTTGCAAACCCGAACAAGGTAACGCCTGGTCACTAAGGAGCGCCGGATGAGAGGATAGTGATCGCGGTTGAAAAGAAATCCAAGAGTGCCTGAATATTCGTAAATCTCGGGAATGAGGATGTCGGGGACATATGTGGCATGATCAAAAATAATCTCCCAAAGTTCCGAAGGAAGCTCCGGAATGTTCGCGCGACGCCTTGCCTTGAGTGCAGAAACCGAGTTGGGTATCATTGTGGGGTGATTTAACTTAGCGACCAAGTCCAGCAGGATCAGCAAACTTAGAAATAAACAGGACGTTAAGAGTATCACCGACCTTGTAATTGAGCCTCTGGTACTCTATTTGATTAAATCACCGATACAAGGCAATAAGGTATTCTTGAGAGGAGTCGAAGTCGGAGGACTCGAGCGTGACAGATGGTCAGAGACGGTCACTACTAATAATGGGTCACAAATTCAATTCGTTGACGCGAGCCTAACGCAACACATACACGACTCGGAGCACAAGCTACTGTTCGTTAAATTTGAACGATGGCAAAGAGCTCAAAGTTGCGCATTGCGTTCATTCACCCTGACTTGGGAATCGGTGTGTATGTCATGGTGAATTCGAATATAGAGCCCAACTCACATTATGACACGTAGGAGGAGCCGAAAGGCTAGTTGTAGATGCTGCATTGGGTTTGCAATCCCTGGGTCACTCTGTGGATATATACACCTCTCATCATGACAACCACCACTGTTTTGACGAGACAAGAGACGGTACGTCAGGAAATACTTGTTTAGTGACCGCGTCACCATTATACAGCTCTCCTGCATAGGAAGACTGCGCGTCCATCATGTAATTCCACCCCTACCTCGGTCTATACGGGGAAAGTTTCATATCATGTTTGCACATGCAAGGCAGCTACATCTCACAATGCACCTCATGCGCACGTCGGCTTATCAATACGACGTCTTCTTCGTTGATCAACTCTCTACTTGCATACCGTTCCTCCGGATGTTTTGTGGGAAACGCGTCGTTTTCTACTGCCATTTTCCGGACAAGCTTCTTGCAAACGGTGCCTATGTAGAGGACCGGCAGGGGAGGAATGTCAGTATCCTGAAGTACATCTATCGCTTCCCAATGGATTGGCTAGAGGAAGTGACTACGAGTATGTGTACCACCGCTTGTACAGAATTTACATTTACCATAGATCTAGCACAGGCTGACTTGATTCTCGCCAACTCGAAGTTTACTGCACGAGTAACCAAGTCGCATTTCTCTTCCCTTAAACACGAGCTGAAAGTCGTCTATCCTGGAATCAATATCGACGCCTATATTTCACCAATTCACCCATTAGATCCTGATATCCTTCATGCTGCCTCGTGAGTGTATTTTTCTTTCTTTCATGCATGAATCATTCAAGCACTCGGTGAAGACAACGGCGAACATTATTGTCCCTCAACCGGTTTGAGATGAAGAAGAATGCTGCTTTGGCAATAGAAGCATTTGCGATACTGCGGGACAAGGATCCGAATACATCAGACGTGAGGCTGGTTCTTGCTGGTCGGTTGAGTAAAAGACATTATGCGAGTTCGTCACTGACTATCTTCCAGGTGGTTATGATCCTCGTCTAGAGGATAACATACGCACCCTAAATTCTCTCATTGAACTGGCGCAGTTCAGTGGTCTAACTTACAACGTCATCACCCCGTTGCAGTCCCGTGTGACAGCACCATCGTTCCCGAAGATAACTCCGAATGAGCCGGATGTATTGTTCCTCTTGAACTTTACCACCGCCCAGCGTTCAGGTCTACTCCAGGCTCAATCTACACTCGCTCTATTATATACCCCAGCTAACGAACACTTCGGAATTGGACCAGTGGAAGGCATGATATGTGGCCTACCAATACTTGCCTGCGACAGCGGTGGCCCTACAGAGAGTATCGTTGACCAGCCAGCAGATCAGAGGACCGGATGGCTCTACCGTCCCCAGCCATCGGTGTGGGCTCAAGCATTGGAAGAAATCTGTGATCTCTCAGAGACAGATAGGAAGGCGCTCTCGCAGAGAGCTCGGGACCGTGCCCAGAAGATGTTTGGAATGGAGGCGATGGCGAAGTCCCTCGAGGAAGTTTTGGAAGAAGCAGTATCTATGGGACCAGTGTCAAGAACGGGGATGTGGCTCGTGATGTTTGCAGTGCTGGGGTTGCTGGTGATTTTAATCTTTCGGTATGGATCGTTTTCAGGGTAGCTATTTGATTGCGAATGGACAGGAGCTTTTTTCAGTTATTCGATAGGTGAATCCTATCAAAAGTTGCGCGTAATGGCGAAGTCTTTGAACCACGTATACTGTTGTTTTGGAGTAGCCCAGCCGTTTCCGTGCCCGCCAAAGAAAGTGCTGAAGAAAAGCCCAACAAAACCGACCGCTGGTTCATCGCTGGAATCACTGGTACTGTTACTCAAGACAGAGATCCTGTCAGCGACGAGGATTGTCGGCCTTTCTCGTGCCGTATGGATGATGGATGATTGAGAACCCACAACTTCTTGCGCTGTGGCCGTCACTGCCAAAATTCCCAGTAGACCACCTTGTGTTTGCTGTGGAATGGGCGACGTCGAAGACTTGGAAGTGGTTTTTGATTCCGACTTCTTTTTCTGCTGAGGTGCGTCACGATAAAATATGTCTGTCCGGTTGATAGCCTGTATCCCGTTCACGAACAAAGCGAACGCTCCATCCTGCTTTCCAGGCGTGTTGAGCACGACGTCCTGACGCAATGTCGTCCAATTCCCTGT
Source organism: Suillus weaverae (assembly GCA_016767475.1). Lineage (NCBI taxonomy): Eukaryota > Fungi > Basidiomycota > Agaricomycetes > Boletales > Suillaceae > Suillus > Suillus weaverae. Next base: position 306,189 of record MU179300.1, read on the forward strand.
GATGTAGTGGAACGATCCCCTTCCGATCGAGAGCCCATACTCGGAATCGCAGACTGACTGGGGATCAGAACATAACCCATTTGTTTGCTTCCTCTTCGGAGCGTACTGTGAACAGGTCAGCCCTTTATGACAATGTGAATGGATCGACAGACTAGATATAGTTCGCCGGCACCGCCTTGCCTCCACATTAGTCGTGTGCTAAAGCAGTCTTCAGCAGCAGCGCCCCCGGAACAGCCTGTATGACCTCCATACAGACCCGGCAGCTTTCCGCCCTTTACCCAGTCGAAATCCGCGGGAAAGTAAACGCTGTATTCCATTGTGACATTCCTGGCATCGCTCAGGTTCAACGGCGACGCATAAAACTCCGCCCCACCTGGGGATTTGCTGGAAGGGTTGACGGAGTATGCTGGGTAGACAAGCTGTAAGGCGGCGGTGAAGCCCGTAATGTTCGGTGTATTTGTTGTGCTCTGTGACTCGATTATATCCTGGGCGTACACAGATCCTCCTGGTACGACGGCGAGTGTGGCGACACTGTCGATGATAGCGACATTCTGCTTCCCGCTGGGGAAGTGAGTGACGTTGAACGCAGATAAGTCTTTCATGTCTGGAGGAGCCGCCCATGCTGTCCGACCGCCCCATGGCGTGCTAGTGGTGGTCACGGTGGTTGTTGCAGTCACAGTCTCGACGACTGTAGTCGTAGACGTGGGAGTGAATGCAATCGTAGTTGTCACGACGTCGGTGACCACGATTGTAATGGCTGATGTGACGGCGGGTTGTGAAGTGGCTAACTGGTAGGTCGAGCCGACAAAGATGGATGTTGACGCGGGACTGCGGAAAGACTGGCTAACGGGGAGGGAGATAACTGCAGAGGCCAGCTGGGCAGTTGTGGTAGTGCTGACACCCCCAGGGTCCGCAGGTGCAGTCAAAACAGCCGGTATAGCCAGCGCTATTATGAAAAGCAGAGTCATTAATGCCATCCTGCAGAGAGAAAACCACTTGACTAGAGAAGCATGTGCACGGCGTGCGCCACGCAGACATGTGCAGACGAGATTTGATTTGAGTCTGGCAGTCCAAAACAAAATTGGTGAGTTCATGGGCGGACGAAATTCAAATGGTATTAATTTGAACCTTTGCAGGCGCAGAAGGACAATGGCTGCCTTCCCCAAGGAGGGGTATGCCATGAAGATTGAATGGCGAGGAAGGGACGTGAGCGAGAGGACTTGAATCGTTTTTAACATCACGAGCTAACCTCGGACTGGGCACAGAGTGGTGTATCTACTCGCCAGACATGACTATGTTCGCAACTGCTGGATATGACGCCGGGCACCCAGCGGGATGCGAAAACAGGCAAGGGACTCGGTCACGAAAGTTTAGTGTGGTGTCTGACTTGAACGATTATCTTTGGGTCAAGCGATCATTCTGGGATACTACGAGCTGGAAGCAGATCGCTGTGCTTGATGGGCACACCAACTTGGTCCTTGCCATTACAATATCTCAGAACGGCCGCATCCTCGCAAGCTCATTGTACGACTACACAGCACAATTATGGAACCTCGACGATGGCCAGCCCATCATTTCTCCCCTTCACCATGCAAGCGTAGTGGACTGCGTGTCAGATGGAAAACTACTAGCCACTGGCTGCTGGGACCTAAACGTGTAATGATAATACAAGACACTGGCCTCGACGACCTTATCTTGGATATGCCAAGGGCAAACGTGTATGTTTCTTTCTTCTCGAATGTTAAACTCCTCATATTGTTTTCTCCCTCCAAATCTATCTCACACCACGTAGAAAAACGCTTCAGCAAGAGAGGGACGGAAGCCAATCCACAAAAACGCTACTGCAGGAAACTCGCGCCCTCCAAATAGCACCGTCACACAGCAATCTAGCGACGCGGCTCAAGCCCAGTCATCTTCACAACCGCATGCTGCCGTCTCCACCTCCACTCCACCTCCCGTCCTTGCTAATACAACTTCGAACACTAATCCTCATGCCACGATCAAACACGCTGGACGCTGGACCCGCTTCTGGCTCTTTATCTGCTGTGCCTCTCCTGAGTATACCGATAGTCATCCTTGATCTACCAGTCTTTACGACGATCTCTCCCATCATTCAATATCCCATGAACGGTTATATCATCCCTCAAGTACATACATAACGTGGTTTATTGCTTATTTTATGTAAGTACCCGGCGGTAGCGCTCAGGTAGAGCTCAAGTGCAGCGGAACCAACCGCTTCGTCCTTACATGTGGTCGAAGGTAGGTGGGCATGAGACTAACGCCGCATATGTCACGGTCTTCCACCGAATTTGTATCAAATTCCAGTGCTTTTTTGGCCTGTGTCACATGAGCATATTTCATATTTCACGTTTCACTGTCTGTATCTGGTGAGCGCCTTTCAACAGCGTGGCAAATATTTGACACTTATACATATATATCATCTTTAGCACTGGTAGCTATGACCAGCTGCGGATCCAGACTTCTTTCCAAAGAGGGTCATAATGTCAGACTACCACCCACCGACCGACCTTGAAGAAGTTGTTAACTCTGAAGTCAGGTAAGTACCCCGAGTTCACTAATGAATACTGATCGTTGACTCTTTTCCATGGCTTGTCCGCGCTGCGTATGACAGGGAGTGGCACTTCCGTGAGTTGAGAGTATGGTGACAATCTCTTGGTCGCTGAAGAATATGTGCAGATATATACTTCCATCAGCGCAACGCCGATCAGCACCAGGCTGCATTGGACTTGCGTGATGCTGTCCTGCGTCTAAGGCGTGATGGAGCGTTCGTCGCTGTGCCATTATTTCGTGTGAACACCGACCCCATCGGCCCTCATCCAGTTGGTAAGTGCCTATCATCCCCGCCGCGGAAAGCAATAATTTCTGAGTTGATCCCAGGTTCATACGAGATCTGGGTGCCTTCGACGTCGTTTGCATCTGTATTTTCGTACCTTTGCATGCATAGGGGTAGTCTAAGGTACTTCTTTATCTCTCCTTCGACTCATCACCTCATTGCAACCAAAGCATACTCGTGCACCCGCTGACCCGTGAAGCGGTAAAAGTTCATTTGCTTATCGAGTGTTTGATCGACTGACAGATGCGTGGGTACCTTTGCAGAGAAAGTACGTACAGATTATTGTATGTGTGATACACCTGACAGTGACCTCCCAGAGACCATGAACTCCGGAATGCGTGGATTGGCCCTCCATTCGCTCTTGATCTGTCTACTCTCCCGGTGAAGACCGAAGAGGTACCTACACAATACCCGAGTCTGAGTGAGTTTTTCGACAAGCTCATTTTTGCAGCCATACTGACTGAGCCCACAGAGCTTGGCTACTCTGCACCAGAACCTGAGTTTACCCTTGATCAGCGCCGCCGCATCGGTGCTAACCTCGAGCGCATCCTGAAGGCCGAGAGGGAAGCTGCCAGGGCTCCCATGAATTAACATTTGGGACATCTGAGTTGTGGTGATCTCTTATGCATATTTAGCTACGATATTCGTATGTTCTGGTGTAATGGTACGCAGACAAATGAACATGAGTTATATTATTCGGTGACTATCTGGCATGATTCGGATCGGCTTGGCCTACTATAAAGTAACTACTTATCGCTGTTCCATTAAGTTCGACTTGAATATCATGTCACCTACTACTACTGCTACTACTCCGATCTCGCTCGTCCTTCGACATACAATTGGTGTATCTGCCAACACCTGAGACCGTCAGAAGACTCCAGGCCATTTCATTGTGGCTCACATTGGCTGAGGAGTCAGCATTGTAGCAAAGTCACCCATCATATATTGACTCATCATCTTCATCTCGACGCGACCACATCCATCGCTTCGAAAATGTCACGGCAAGCAAAACGTGGTCCTCCTAGCACGATCGTTATCAAGCTTGGCGAGTACTAGTAGTATCCCCGCCACACCTCCCGCAGATGTATGATCTGTAAAACCCTACAGGAACATCCTCCATCGTCCACGAAGAAACGCACCAGCCCCTCCTGTCCATACTTTCTGCAGTCGTCGAGACCGTTATCAGTCTGCGCAACCATGGACACAAAGTGGTGCTCGTCAGTTCTGGGGCTATTGGAGTTGGACTGAGGACGATGGATATCCCACAGAGACCAAAAAGTCTGTCTAAAAAGCAGGTGTGTCTTCCTTCTGCATCTTCTAAGATTATGACTGATTAACGGAAGGCTTTGGCGGCGATAGGACAAGGACGTCTCATTGCACTATGGGACAATCTCTTCGGGCAGTTTGATCAGCGAACCGCTCAGGTTCTGCTAACAAGAGGAGACATATCCGATGTGAGATTGTTTCCGCGGATCCCGCTGAGTCTGTTCAAGCACTCAACATATCCCAGCGCACGCGATATTTAAACGCTGTCAACACACTAAACGAACTTTTGTCGATGGGCGTGGTGCCCATCGTGAACGAAAACGACACGATATCTGTCAGCGTAAGCGTCTACTACAGATATGAGTAACAATGCAGGCGGGCTAACTGTTTGCAGGAAATTAAATTTGGCGACAATGACACGTTGTCTGCTATCACGAGTTCTATGATTCATGCCGATTACCTTTTCCTGCTTACAGACGTCGATGGTCTGTATACATCCAACCCACGAAAAGATCCCTGTGCGAAAAAGCTTAATGTGGTCATCTCTGTTGCTGCTATCCGAGCCCAAGGTACGGATCCAGAGATACAGTGATGATTTGGTTGAACCTAATCCCACCCTCCAGTCAGCACATCGACGCTAGGATCTAGCCTTGGAACCGGCGGAATGGAAACAAAACTAATTGCTGCTGAAATCGCAACTGGTGCTGGCGTAACGACTATTATCGCATCCAGCAAACAACCCTCAGTGATCCTCGATATCATCGACTACTATACAGCACTGAAAAGCACGTCGGTACCCATTTCAGGTGCTGCTAGCCCGATCACTCCACAAAAGCTTGATCAGGTCGATTTGGATGAAGTCGCTGCATCCCTCAGCTGGCCAAGGCCTCCACATACTGTCTTTAAGCCTGCCTTGATTCCCATGCGGGACCTGAAGGCATGGACGAGCCATACCCTTTACCCAGCAGGTAGCGTGATCATTGACTCTGGGGCACATGCTGTATTGTCTCGTCGACAATCTGGTGGCCGCCTGCTGCCAGCTGGGGTGCTCGGAGTTCGAGGTTCATTTGCCTCTGGCCAAGCAGTCCGCATACTAGTCCACCGCCGTACTGAAGGAGTTCCAGTTGAGGCCAAGGAAGTTGCACAAATGCCATATTCCAACGTGGCCGCAACGATACCATGCACGCCGGTCCTAGAACCCTGGGAGTCAGGGACGGCCTCAGTCATATCCGTTCCACTCTCGCGTTCTGGGTCGTCGGCATCTTTATCAGATGATATGATCTTTGATTCTCAGACGATTATAGACGATGAGATCCCTTTGATCGAGAAGATGGACGAATGCGAAATCGGGGATTGTGTAGAAGTGGGACGGGGTTTAGCAAACTACAATTCTGCGCAGATATCCCGTGTGAGAGGCCTAAACAGGTGGGTTCGTTGTTTCTGATTTCCAGCGTGTTTTCATCCAGCTGTCTTCAGCGCCCGCATAGTTCAGCTCCTCGGCTACGCAGACACAGAATACGTTGTAGAGAACATCACCATCATGATTAGAGTGTCTGCTTGATGTGGCAGTGTAGATGTAGATTATTTGTGCTGCGCAAACAAGATCATTTTAGTTCCCTTTTTTTTTTGGTCAAGCAAGGCTATTGTGCCAGTCAGTGTCACCCACACGTCACCCTTTTCTTCTTCTTCATCCTGTTCTATGTTATAGGGCCATTTCTAAATTATGTATCACGGAAACTCTATTAGACTTCTTGCGGGTATGTCCATTTGGCACCAGTGCTTTCCTTCCACTGATTTGGGCTTTCCAGGCAATAGTCACCCAGAGCTCGCCCATGCCGTGGCGGAGCGGTGAGCTGCCGCTTTACATGATGCAGCAAAACAGCCCACGGACTAGTGATTCACTCACATAGGCTTGGAGTGCCCCTCACGCCATGCATGCCCAAAAAATTCTCCAACGGCGAGATAAACGTCAAGATCTCCGAATCCGTCCGCGAGGAGGACGTCTTCATCATCCAATCAGGGTGTAGCGATGTGAACGACAACTTGATGGAACTCCTGATCTTAATATCCGCATGCAAAACCGCTTCTGCCCGTCGCATCACCGCCGTGATTCCGTGTTTCCCGTATGCTCGCATGGACAAAAAGGACGAGTCTAGAGCACCGATCACAGCAAAATTGGTGGCAAATATGCTTGTCAGCGCGGGATGTGATCACGTCATCACCATGGATCTGCACGCCAGCCAAATACAGGGATTTTTCGATATTCCGGTAGACAACCTTTTCTCAGAACCTTTGATGGTGTCGTATATCAAGAGGCACATCGATGGGTGGCAAAATGGCATTGTTGTCAGTCCGGATGCTGGTGGAGCCAAGAGGTCCGTGTTTGTTTTATTTTGGTTTGGGGATTGGCGTCTGTTTCACTGCTCAACTGCGGATAGGGTCACTGCAATGGCAGACAAACTTGGCATTGAATTCGCCCTTATACACCGGAAACGGGATGGGAAGTCTCAAAATGCTCCAGAACGCATGGAGCTTCTGGTAGGAGACGTTCGAGATAAGGAAACACCTGCGTCTTATAGTCTTCCCGGAACTTTATTGATGATTACTCCAGGTGGCTATTTTGGTGGATGACATGATAGATACTGGGCACACGCTCACACTCGCTGCTCGGACGCTGCATGAGAAAGGCGCCAAAACCATTTACGTTCTTATTTCGCACGGTGCGTGTCATGTAGAATGCAATTGCCAATCGCCTGACGATGATCCCCGAAGGACTCTTCGCAGAAGCCCACATGGCTTCTTTGAACAGCCTTCCTATAGAGCAGCTTGTGGTAAGTTGTTCATGGCTTTCGTTGTGCTGCTAATGTGCCTTGCAGGTCACGAATACCGTTCCGCAAAACGAGCACAAGGAACAATTTTCGAAGTTAATAGCGCTGGACATTAGTTCTACTATCGCTGAAAGCATACGTCGCACACACAACGGTGAAAGTATCAGCCTCCTATTCGGTGAATGGGCCGAAGGCAGGGGTCTTGACATGATCATTTAGTTTGTTTCCTCGCTCCGGATCCTCTCGTGTCGGTACATACTTGCCATATCCTAGAAAAGACACAATGCATTACCAGTTCCTGGCTCCTCGTGCAACTGTGATCCTTGCAACTCCGATGCATCACGAGGTTTGTTCTAGCAGAAGCTCCGCGGTCACCCACGATCTAATCTTCTAACACTGGTCCAGTGGAGCGGGGGACTGCGCAACCACTGGTCTTTTTCTCATTCTCAGCACTCTGAATTAATTGAATGCCTGGTGTTCACATGGCTATTTGTGATCCGAGTCTAAGCCCAAACAAATCATCGAGTGTGAGTTTGATCGCTCAGATATTTAAGCAGGGAATGCATGAAGTGCTTTCATCTCGTCTCAAGCCATCGTCTCTCATGCCAACGATGACCCAAAAACTCACGTTTACAACTGCCAGCGTTCAGAATCTTGTTATTTCCAACCCGACTGATGCACTCTACTATGAGGTGTTAACCCCTGAGTGGGAGTCGCATCAGACGACAGTGCGCCGACTGGACACTCGCGCAGAACGCTATGACACTGTCGGCAGCATCCGAAACCAGTCAGGCAAACCCGTCGCAGTCAGCATGTACACCGGAGAGTTCATAAACGAGGAGTTATGGTTGCGGAAAATTGAGGGACAAGGCCGACAAAGGTATACTCATTTTTGTGATGCTGAACGATCGCTTTACCATATTGTGCAGTCGATGGGAATTTGATGACGGCGAGGGAAACTATTTCTCCTGGACTGTAGCAGGTTCCAATTTGGAGGTTGGGAAATAACACAACAACATTTATGCGGTGTAACTGACAAGTGATAGCTTCGCAGCCTTGATGAGAGTGGAGCGCAAAGTCCGAACCCCATAGCAACATTCTACCCCCACAAGCGCTACGTCATGGTGGGGATGATATCGCAGCATGCATTTTTGGAGATCGAGTCATCTGTGGTGGATTCCCTGGATACAGTACTAGGTGCGGTATGCTGAAGCGAGGAAGTGAAGACGCTAACGATGCTGCAGTTTCTCTACTTGTGCTTGCGCGGAAACGGAGAAAGCACAGTCTTTGAACAAACTAGAACCGGAGCTTTACATATTTAACTAGATTCCACACCATTAGTGCACTTTATAAGGCAATTAATAAAGGCAAATATGTCTTCACCTCTTAGGTTCTTTCCATCCATCATCCAACGAATCTTTGATCAGGAAGTCATACCAGAACTTAGCGATAGGGGCGGTACTGAGGTGCCACAAGGCATGAGCATCGATGATGCGACCCCACGGAGGGAAATCGAAGAGCTCTAGAGCAGTTGCAGCCGTCGTAAGAGCGACAAAGGCTGCTGCCTTATATGCGTATGATGGTCTGTACGTTTTTGCTTTGCAGGGAAAGCGTCGAATGAGGGGTAATGATGCGGGAAGGGAATATAGCAGCCACAGCAGATTATGCGTGAAGCCCACAGTGAGGTTAAATGCCATATTGTAGGTGTAGTCAAACCGTGGTAGAATGCTGAGATAGGTGACATGGGCAAGGTAAGCTATAGTGCAGATGGACGACCATAGGAGGTATACCGGGGTGCGCTGAATTCGGCCATCCTCACACGAACGGGTGGGGTATTGGTTGAAAAGCCGTAGAGCCGTGTGATACAGGGCATATAAGATGACGAGAGCAGCAGAGAAGTAATCCAGTTTTTCTGTGTTTGGCAAATCTTCAAGGAGTCGATAAGTAGGAGAATGTGATCACACATGATTTGAGGGCAGACCTCTTGTATGAAACACTGAAGACCAGAGCCAGGCATTAATGCTCACTATGGCCCATGTTAAGTAGTAAGGTCGCATCGGATGGTCGCTTGGCATTCTGCTGCGAAGCTGGCGCCATCCTTGGATATGATAGTACATATTCCACAGTGAGAACGCGACAGAGGCTGGCTCTTGCATTCCGAAGAGCCGCCAAAAAGGCCACTTTCCATAATATTGATGTATCGTCGAACTTCCATGTAATGCGATATCTGTGAGCATGTGCATGCACTGGTACTTGCAGTCATCTGTGCACGTCCAACGCGTCAGTCTGAGGGTAAGTGAAAGCGTCGTCTGAGGATAGCAACGGTCCCCATAACACGCAGAGACGCAATTCTGAAAATTAGATGATCTGTCGCCGGAGGAGGCGACGACAAAAACGAGGAATGGGAAGGTTGCTAACACCCAGCGATACACACACAACATGATGGCAAGAGTGCTATCGTATTGAACGGCTTTAACATTATTACTGACATAAGCAAACATGAATCCCTCAATCTTAACTTGGACTAGAACTTCAAAAACCCAACTCCCCCCGTCAAGCTCTCTCAAGGATCTTAGTACGCGGCAGCGCACAGTTGGATCGCAGGAGCCACAGGTCGGAAACAGCCCCGTAGTATTTCAATATACCACTGGCTATCTCGCAAGGTCTCGTTCAAGCTGTAAGTTTCGTACTATCTCATCCTTGCCAGTGAATTCGCACTTGTCGATGTGCTTGCCAGAATATCGCAGACAAAGTTTCTAATACCAAGAAACTACAGTGTATTCTACGTAGTGCAGCCAGATCACCATAGGCATCCATGGTTCGTGCTTCGCAGGCGACTACCTTCTCATCTTCTGCCTACTTCGACGATCGGGGGCCGCACGGTACTGCTCAACCGATAACTGAACATGTCAATGTAAGTTATCTCCTTTAGTGATGAGCTATTTTTTCTAGAGATGAATAAAAGCCACATTCTCGTCCAATAGTTTCTTATTTCTTCCCTAAAGGCGTCGGTGAACATCATTATGGGGTATGTGTCATCTGGTTTATATCGCTGGGTTTGGCTCTCACTATGAATTACTAGGAACGCCATCCGATGAAACCACACAGACTAACCTTGACCAATGCCCTGGTAATGGGCTATGGTCTTGACAAGCAAATACATCACATATATAATCCCCGTCCAGCTACTCAGGCTGAGTTAGAGATATATCACGACCACGACTACATCGACTTCCTTTCACGGTGCGGAATTTACACTACCTTGTTGATAGCCCACCTTATGGCATTATATAGCGTGACGCCAAATAACCAGAACGAAATGCGGCATCTTATTGATATGTTCAACTGTGTTGAAGACTGCCCAATATTTTCTGAAATGTATGATTTTTGTCGTATGTATGCTGGAGCTTCCCTTGCAGGCGCAAGGAAGCTTACGGCGGGTGCTTGTGATACTGCAATTAATTGGTCGGGTGGGCTTCATCATGCCAAGCGTGGAGAAGCAAGTGGTTTCTGTTACGTCAACGATATTGTTCTGGCAATCCTTGAGCTTCTGAGGTGAGCGGTCGTTTCACTAGATGATACCTACACCTGACCCCAAATTCTACAGATATCATCCCAGAGTCCTCTACATAGATATCGACATCCATCATGGGGACGGTGTAGAACTCGCGTTTTATCATTCGAATCGTGTTATGACGGTATCCTTCCACAAATACACCGGCGATTTCTTCCCTGGGACGGGTAAACTTGACGATAACGGTGCAAGCTTGGGCAAGCACTTTTGCCTGAATGTGCCTTTACAAGACGGGATCGATGATGATATGTACTTGACAATATTCAAAACTGTCATTGAAGACACCGTCACGGCTTTCCGCCCGACATCTATTGTCTTGCAGTGCGGCGCAGACTCATTAGGATGCGACCGACTTGGGGCATTTAATCTATCCATCGCAGCTCATGGCGAATGTGTGAACTTTGTTAGGAAGTTCAATGTACCGCTGCTTGTATTAGGAGGAGGAGGCTACACCATCAAAAATGTCAGCCGCTGTTGGACATATGAAACCGCCGTTCTTGTCGGGGCGACAATACCCGATGAGCTTCCAGCCACAGCTTATGATCCATTCTTCCGCGACTCGCAGTGGAAACTTCATCCTCCCCTCACAGGACGCGTCGAGAACCAAAACTCCCCTGCATCATTGCAACGAATAACCATTAGCATTCGGAACAAGCTGCGGTATTTGCAGGGTGCACCAAGTGTCGCCATGCAAGAAATACCGCCTGACCTGGAGGGTTGGCTTGCCGATGAAGAACGTAAACAGGAGGAGGTCGATGAAGAGCGGGGAACTGCGCTCGCAGGAGAGCGAAGAAGCGACCGGTCAATGGCGCGTAATGAGTTCTTTGAAGGGGACAACGATGTGGACCAGGACGAGGGTCCTGTATCTGTGAAGAGAACCGTCAGCTCAAGAAAAACCCGTGCGCCAGGAAAGCGAGCACGGGGAAAGGCAAAAGGGAGACCGAGTGCCAGTGCAAAAGAGGACGGTGAGGAGATAGAAGAACTACCAGTCGCGGCAGCCTCTCGCTCTACGAAGCCCAGGAGAACGGCGAAACCCCGAGCCCGCGCCCGCGCAAAACCAGCAGAAAAAGATAAAGACCTTCCGGATGCAGACTTCGAAGCTGCTGATGCCGAGACTGACGCACCGACTCCAGTGGATTTGGAGATTGACATATCGTGAAGCTGCGACGATCGTTGTTCTGTTCACTTCAGAATATAGACGTTCGATGCTTTTGTGAAACGCTAATAGGTATACCTATAATTCCTGCTTCTCTTGATGTATATGTCTAGGCTCTCGCTTATAGGTAGTTTGGTCGGATGGCCCGCGATACCTCTTCTCCGTGGCGTTGTTTGTAGCATAGCTGTACATTTGGTCGGAGGCATCAGATTACTTCGCGCGCCGCCTGACGCCCGTCACTCCCATGCCTTCGCGTGTTGAATTGATCATCTTGGTTCTGCACTGGCCGCGTGATCAGAGAACACAGGTTTCGTCAATAGCCCCTGGCCATCTGATGTACTATGGGTACTATGTAAGGGACACTCAGATTGGTCCTTTTGCATTCTTTAAATTGCTGTGAAGGCATAAAATACCACAACTTGCACCCCACATGATTACTGTTTGGATAATATAATTAACGATGGTGGTAGTTTCCAAACGAAAGTGTATGTGACAGGTGTAGTGCTACAAACAAGCTACAAAGATGATAAGTAGACAGCTACTGCAATCAAATAGGGCTATGACCCCAAAGGACAATAAAGTCAAAAAAAATTGCATCGGGTACTGCGAGTCATGGTGGCCATGGCCAGGCTGCTACTGCCATGCCCAACATGATCATTGATGAAAAGGCTCATAATTGGAGAACACAGGTTTCATGATTTTGTGAATCTGATCATCCAAAGACCATGTGGACAACTTACATTCGGAATATAAATTGCTCCCCTCAGCTTCTTCGGTCAAAGATTCAAGACACATTAGGCTGAAGGGTTTCATGTTCATCACACAGCACAGTTATCAATCACATCTGTTTGTCAAGTGTTGGCACTGCATTCTTGTGAATAATCTCCGGGTATGATTTAAACTCCCTCAAGAGTCGACGGTCAAAAATCAGACATAAAAAGGGCAATGTGATCAGCTTGATGCACAAACCCACCCCACAACACCTACCATGAATGCTTCAAGTATCACTGCAGAGCTCCAGCAGCTTGAGCAATATATGGTATATGATACCGTTGTCCGTCAACTTGGAGGTGAGATTTGATAGTTCGTGGAAGATGTTCAAATGTTTACTTCTATTTGTTCAGTCTCCGCTGCTGCGCTGTATGTGTGGGACTTTGGTGCGCAGACTTCATAATTTTCAATAGTGCAATAAATTTACAATCTCATCAAGTTCTGACATTCCATGATGAGGTACTGGAATTATTTTCAAACCAAGCTTAAACTTACATTTTTTTTTTGGCTAGGTCAATATTCTATGGGTAGGTTATCCATTCTGTCCAAGTACGAATTGTAACACAGCCACTGCTTCATGTTAGGGAACGAGGTGGACAACATCTAGGATTCTGTTCTTCATTGTATGTGGTTCAATTCAAGTTATAATATTCTCCTTGGTATGAAATGTTCATTTTTCAGAATCGATATTTTGGACTCGCTGCAATCATTGCCTCTACATTCTGTCAGTTCTCTAATATGTATCTTCATTGATATTAGCATCAACTCACTTCTTCGCAGTTGATGTCCATACAAATCCAGTTGCTGCCATGTAAGTCTCTCATGTTGTTACATTATCTATCCATCTTATTAGTGACCACCAGATGTACATGTTTCCCTGCTAGCATATCTATTCACCAATAACCCATATTTGTTAGGTCATGCATTTACAAACTTCGACATCATTGGTGAGTAGGATGCCTGAAGCCACTTGTACCAGTCTATATACTTAATTGTAAAATATAGGACTTGTCCTTGTTTCGAACATTGAAAGTGGGTGATCTCCCCTTCTGAATTCCAATTCCAAAACTTACCCTTTTCTTACTATAGTTATTCTTCTTCGACGGTTGTTTGCTCTCTATGACCACAGTATGAAGTTCATGTATAGAGAGCTGCTCCAGAGATCTGACTTTATTATAATACAGAAAGAGTGGTTGTGATTCCCATGGTGGTATTATATATCATATATGCTTGTAGTACAATGGGAATAGCTATTGCAATGAGCATATATGCTCAAGGTAATGATGGGCTGTCTAGATGCACTTAGCTTGAACTAACACCTTCACCTAGCAAACGAGTTCGTGTTCTTTGGTGTATGCGACGAAGCAATTCCAAGCTGGTTCATTCCATTCTGGTGAGGGTTGGACACCTTTTTATCATCAAAATCACTCACTTGGCATAATAGGGCTCCAATCATGGCCTTTGACTTCGTGATCATGGTACTCGCTGGCTTCAAATCTGTGCAACATTACTGCCGTGTTCCCAATAAAAAATGGTCTGGTGCTCGGTTCATGAAGACTTTGGCACGAGACTCTTTTGTTTACTTTGCATGGTGAGCACTGGGATATTCATATTTACATGCCGAAAATAATCTCGCGCCTAGCAATTTCTTTAACTACTTGGCCATCACATTTGTATTTCATCTCGCACCACCCGAGTTCTTCCAACTCGGAGCAAGCTGGACAATTGTGATACCTCCAATAACTGCCAACCACCTGCTCATAAATATGGAGCAATCTCGTTTCAGAGAGGTCAACTCCACTACAAACTCAAGCACCAGTGCGGAAACCGAGTCCTCCCAGGAAATAGAGTTGACACAGTGTCGTGTTCGGAATACTGCACTGCTCGCTGTTGCATAAAGAGGTGATACACAGTTTTACACAGTACGTAGGGTCCTGGGTTTTACCCTACTACAAAGCTATTTTTGTTGTACATTAACTTGAAAGTTTTCCGTTATTGTTTAAGTTATCCTTATGTTTTACCGGTTGAATATGTTCAGGATTGTTCGAAGGAATATATCCGCAGCAATATCATGATGAACTGGCGACATAACTTAGACGAGAGTTCAACGAACGTGGTTCATCGATTGCCATGTCCCAGAAACCCTTTTCCAACCGTGTGCACCTTTCCCAAACATCTTGCCAATCTGCGAACCTGACGAGTGAAGGTGCGTCCGCTGCTGCACGGCTTTCAAGCGTTTCTGTAAAGTTACATGGAGTCGTGTCCAGCAAGAACGTTCGTTGCATCCTCACCTAGTCCGGCTTTCACTGCCTTCTGATAGATATCGCCTGAATAATCCTCCATCCACTTAAGGTATGGATTCCCCTCCCATTGAACCCATGAGTTGGGCGCCTGAGCCTCTTCCTTGAGCCACAGGCCAACTTCTCCGTAACCAAGCAGGCAGGCGGCAAGGGCGACGACGAGTTTCATAGAATCACCTAACAACCATACCTTCAGCAAGCAAATATCAACAAAATAGGTCACCATACCCTGCATTCCGGTGTCAATGAGGAAAGCCCCATAAGCTGTCAGGGCGGGAGACTCGGGGGTGTTGATCAATTCGTCCTCTGTGACACCCCACTCAGCACAATAACCCATGTGCATCGAGCTCTCTTGAACTATGCTGAAAACCACATCGATAGCTGCCGATATAGGTGCATAGGCATGTGACTTGGCTGCAAGGAGCCTGGAAGAGAGACGTTAACTACGGAAGCGGGGATGATCCGACTACTTACGCATACGCCCGAGCATAATATTTGAGATAGAGATAATCTTGTCTTTTTTGAGGCAGTCAGAACGTTCTCTCTTGTTTGTCAACAAAGTCCTCACTTGATAAAGTGAAGGAAGTTTTCCTTTGGAAGGGTACCCTTGCCCAGTAGTACCACGAACTCGTGTTGAACATACTCTTTCCAAATTATCCTCGAACTCCGTAGAAGGGAACTTGTGAGTGGGTATGGGTTCGTCTTGGTTCGCCTACATTCAAAGCAGTTGATTAATTGTCATGTGTTTCATAGTAGTCACGTACGGCGGGACGAGACGTGGAGTAATTGAATGATTATGGTTCAGAGGGCCAAAGCCACTCCCAATCGGAATAGCGGTCTCAATTCCAATATGGGTGTAATCAGCCGCAAGTCTCACAGCTTCACTCACTGTATAATTCATCGGGATAAGTGAAAAAAACAGTCAAAGGAGGGTGACAAACGCGGTGTACCCCTCGCAAGCAGACAGGCCAACGCAGCACTCAACGTACAACCAGTGCCATGGGTACTTGTTGATTGTAGTTTAGTCCTAGCAAATATGGTGATGTGGCTGTCAGACGTGCAAAGCACATCTACTACGAGTGAGTCTACGTGTTGTTCTTTCCGTCCATGAATCCGGAGGATATTCGAGTTCTCGTCCAGAAGATCGTCTCGAATCACCTGCGTGTCGTCTGATGAAATATTCGCAAGTTCTCCTGGCGAAACGACGCAATGACCGCCTTTCAAGAGCACAGCTTGAGGGCCAAGTGTCCTCAACCGTCGAGCAGCATTGATCATGTCTTGTAAGTTTGCAATGCGAGACGGGAAATCGCGCTGTTTAAGAAGGAGTTCCGCTTCTGCTTTATTTGGAGTTATGAGGTCCGAAAGGGGGAAGAGTTCGTCTATAATGGTGTCCACTGCATCTGGGTGTAAGAGGGCATGACCGGAGGTGGAGACACAGACGGGATCGCAGACTAAAGGAATATGCCCCTTGGCATCAAAGTGCCCTTTGAGTATCTGCACGACTGCCTTTGTGTTCTCGGTATCAAAAAGCATACCAGTCTTGATCGCCTTGACATCAATGTCGTCCAGGACAGAGTTCATCTATGGGAAAGGCTGAAGCCGAATCGGGGACAGCATACCATGAATTAGTACACACCTGCTGCTTCACGAAGTCAGGAGGCACCCCATACACCGCTTGCACGCCAGTGGTGTTCTGAGCAGTCAGGGCAGTGATGACACTTGCACCGTAGCATCCGTAAACAGTGAATGTTTTCAGGTCTGCCTTCAGTCAAAGAGTCTTGGATTCCCGTAGAGAAGGTAGCACAAATACGCACTTGTATGCCTGCCCCTCCACTGGAATCACTTCCCGCAATTGTCAGGACCGGCAGACTTTCCAATGTCATAATCCTCCTGGTGTACCGTAGTGGAATGCGACCTTCCGCATTCGAGATCAGGCAATCATGTTGTTTATTTCTGAAGCCTTTGCCAAACAATCCAAAAGGGACGAATCATTGACACGGTTGTCCATAACATAACATACATAAAGACTCAGAAACGAGTTTCTTCTTTCGTCTACAGGAGACCCCAAACCGCGGTCCGTCACTGCTATCAAAAACATGTCATCTCCGGAACCAGCGCAAACAGCTCCCAGAGCCTCGAAAAACAAAATTAAAGAGACTTCAAAGGAAAAGTCAAAATCGCAGCCAGTCACTATCACCGATCATGGCAAAAATGAAGGAGAGAACCCACACTGGGCTTACAAACCTCCGCCTGGTTCTAAATTATTTGACCATGCATTCGAAAACGAGACTTTCGACTGGGACTCCGTTCAGAAGGATGATGATCTAGAAATATGGCTAATACGCGTTCCAGACTCAGTAAGTGTCCGTCAGGAGGCATGTTTTCTGGTTTTACTATGACATGTTTGTTGTAGGTCAAACCCAAAAATCTTGATGGACTGGAGATTGATGCGCCCTCATCCTCACGGAGCGGTCAGGTCGGTAGCTTGTCGCAGAAGAACGCTGTCTATGATATATGGTCGATGGGTGACGATGATACGGAATTCGCTGGAGCAGAGGAACTGAGAGGACTGTCATGTTTACTTCCTAGGAGAAGAAAAAAGGGCAAGCTGTACATAGGTAAGTTACGTGTTCCGTGAAGCTATACGAATGATTTTTGATCGTCCCATGCCTAGCACCAAAAGATATTACACGTCACCTCGTTGTTTCAACCCAGCCATCAAGAGCGAGCCCTCCGGAGCACCCATCTATTCTGCACCAAAATCCTCCTCGCCCCTCCTATCCAAAAGAATTACTCAGACATCATTTCGTGCCATACGGAGCCAGGCTTTCAATAAACAGCGATCATGCGAGTATGGATGTTGATGACCAAGCGGAGGGCGGTGATGCTGGTTCTGGCTTTGGAGGGTCACCACGCAGGACAAAGGAGTCGAAGAGCATGAAACGTAAAGTTGAGGGAGAGACATTTCATAAGAAAACGGTCAAAAAACCCAAAATGACGAAGTAGGGTGAATATTGATATCATATGAGCTTGTGATCACGTCTTAGGTGTAATGCTTCTGCATAGTACAGGGGTAATTAAACGCGCATGTAATGTGGAAAGGCAGTGTACAAGAAACTGTGTAATCCACGGAGAGAATAAGATAGATTACGGTAGGCAAAGCTACTGCCTCCTATGTCATCCAACATCCATCTCATCTCCATCCCCTTGGGTAGTCCGTTGATCTGATGCAGTACTATGTGGATGTAACGACCGAGCCAGATCATGACGAATAGCGTCCTCAAGCCCTTCATAAATGCTTCGTCGTGGAAGGTCCCATATTCGACCAGGACACTCCCTTTCCTTCTCGTCAAAAACCCCCCCGACACTTGCCACCCACTGCCGCCGGGTCTCCACGAGTTGCTGCAAGTGATCTGGCACAATAAGATGAAGATCATCATCCGGACCAAGTCCAAGTGCTGCAGGTGAAGGTTTAGGCGCGCTGGCACCAGAAGTCCCGTTCACGCTCCCGTTAACCTCCGATATTTTCTTTTTCTTTTTATTCAGCTTCGGTTCATCCTTCTTCTGGACTTTCGAGTAGGCGCTTGTTATGCTTTTATCAAGGGCGGAACGGAGGTCCAGATATTCCTGATAACCGAGCCGATCACGAGCAATAGCAGCAAGACGTTCTTTCCTGGCCTTGTTCATGGCCACCACTGTCCGTAATTGACGCTGAGCATGCCTGAGAGCTGTGGCAATTGGGTCGTCGACTCTCGTCGAAAAATCAGGCTATAACAGACTATGAGTGACACACCCGTCATAAGACCAGTAAGTATACTCACCGGCTCGTGGAGTAATCCATGAAACCGCATCGTGTCCTGAACCCTCTCCTCCAAATCAACTACATTAACTTTCTCCCGCTTCGCAGCTGCAGCACCAGTTCCGCCCGGTCTACCTTCCATAGCGTCCTCGGCAGCCTTAACACCCTTCCACACTGTCGAGTCTGGCATTGGCAAAAGGGCACTCATCAATCGCTCAGTCAAGGGCCCGTGACTGCGCTCCTCCGTTAACAGGTCCGCCTCCATCAGGGTCGATGGGTCCCATTTCGGTGCTGACGTCGAGCTCTCACCCAATCGACCAGACGAAAATCCAGGCAATGGCCCACCATACATGGCCATATCGGCATCTTCCCATACTTCCAAATAATGCCTGCCCAGTTTCGGTATCACATAAGGCTCAACTTCATCCGCAGTAAACTCAAGAAATCCAACGTCCTCTTCTTTAATCCCTCGGATCCAAGGCTCAATGCTTGAGTAAAAGGTATTGACGAGAGTTTGCGCTGGCGGTTTAAGCTTACTGAAATCTTCGGTGACATCCGTTGCGTTACTGGGACCGGCAACGGGCGGAGGGGGTATCGGAGGACGGGTGGGTAGTAGTACTGTGGAGGGTGGAAGTGTAAAGTCGGGTGCAAATGAAGACTAGGACGCCAATGAAGCGATAGAGTGCAAGAGAATGCAGTTCAAATACCTTGACGTGATTTGCCACAAATCCCAGTGATTTCGACGTTTTGAGAGGGACACTGAGAGAAGGGCCTGGCAGGGTTTTCACAGCGCGGCCGGAATCTGTAGGAAGAATCTGAATCGTGGTCTCTTTGGATGGTCTCTTTATATTACCCTGCTCGAGGTCACTATCTTCATCTCGTTTACGTTTCTTCTTCTTTTTCTTGATGTCGTCCGGTATTCTAACGGAAATTTTGAGAAAATAATGAGACTGTGCATTCGAAGCTTCGTTTTTGGACTTACGATCTTCGAGAGTCCAGCGATGCCCTAGAAGAGGGAGGGAAGGAAGAAACCGGTATTGATGGTGCTCGAGCTTTTACAGAACCGTTGACAGAGGGAGAAAGATCGCGTTCGTCCCCATCCAAAGCTGGGGTGACTGTAATAACGACATTGTGGCGAGACCATGGCAGATTGGGATGATGTTCGTAAAGTAATAATATGAGCATGGCATCCATCAGATCGAACGGGATACCACAGAAATTTGACGTCCGGTATGTGTACAGATTTTGGAGATTTTTCAACCGTCGATTGAGTAGTAAAAAAGTGTGGACCGGGGACGAGAGATTAAGATTCATGAGCCAGAACTCAAACCAAGACAGATAAAACGGAAAGACATACAAGGGCGTTCACGCTTCACCTTCTCTACCGCCTTTGCCTTGCCTTTCTCTCTCTCCTTGATTCGCCTCATAGATTCCTCGATAGTCTTCAAGTCTTCTCCGGCCCTCTTGGCCCGTTCCAACGACTTCTGCCGAAGAATTTTAAGCTCTGCCTGAAGCTTTTCAAGTTCATCTGTCGGGGGGACAGTCTCCGAAGGATTCTTGAAGAGGAGAGATGGCGTCGGATTAGGTAGAGGATAGGGATATAGTTTGGACGACATAGCAGCGCTTCCGACGAGTTCGGGGGCTACTAGGCACGTCAGAATTTGGCAACCAAAACCACAGGACAGAGCCAGTGACCGGTTACTGCAGTCTTGCGCGTAACCGATACAGAGCAGAAGATACTCTGTGTGCCAGATTAGTGACGAGCAAGTAGGTGAGAACCAGACCTTGCTAAGGTTTAAACGCTGACACCTTCAAGTTCAATACCAAGCGTTTTGTCGTTGTTTACATAATCTCTTTTCCCACGTGATCCACGAATCGTCAGCGAAACTGGCCACAGTTGCTTGACCACACAAATTTCTTTCTGGATTGACTGGGAGTCTGGGACTTGCTCAGGAGCTCAGAAACCATGCAAGAGGACCCAAGAGATGAAACAGAGTCATTTCTGCAACACGTCGATGACAAGGACAGCGATAACATAGAATTAGACACCTTACAGGACATTCTGGTCACACCCCGGGCAAGCTACAGGACGGCCGAATATGACTCGCAGGACTTTGACGATGATGTAGAGCATATAGACGATGGTGGTGCTGCTCTATTAGGCTCAGGTGGAAGAACCAGGGGGAACGAACGGACACCGTCGGGCACAGGGAAGGTCTGGTCACAAGTTGGCAGCATTGTTGTCGAAGTACGTGGATAGAACTCGCAGAGCAGAAATCCCTCTGATTGCTCAAAAAGTGTGCGCCCACGCTTCTTATGACTACCATAAGCCTCCTATTCACCGGGGAACTCCTTGACCGTGTGTCAGTGAGTACGGTGGTGACGTCTAGGGTCTTGATTTGATGTGTTTATAGCATTGGCGAGCAATGCGCACCATTGATGAGCTGATAATGATCATCCCTGTTGTCTTGAATCTCAAAGGCAACTTAGAAATGAATCTTTCTGCTAGAATGGGAACTGCAGCTAATATGGGCGAGCTAGACGACAGGAGCGCACAACGCAAGACCGTGGGTGGTAATCTGGCACTATTACAAGTGCAAGCGACTGTTGTCGCATTTGTCGCAGCTTGTGTCGCAATGCTTCTCGTTCTTTTGGTCCCAGAGCTATCTTCGGGTCCTGTAGACCCTTTTCCACAGAACAGCACCCTATCGCTGGCTGCCAGGGTGCCTCGGCCGACACTGCCTCTAGGTGGGAAACCGAAGTCCGGTTTGATCGAGTATGTGCGGTTTTCATATCGAGCGCGTGGTAGTTAATCTTATGACAGATTCACGATGGTAGCCTCTTCAGCTATGATGTCCGCATGTCTGTCAAGCATTACCCTCGGTTCCTTCATGTGTTTTCTGGTTATCACGTGTCGACGGTATGGGCGTGATCCAGGAAAGTATGCTGGGCTTGTATTTAACATGTACGCTAACACTTTTCCACTTTCAGATAATATTGCGCCTCCAATAGCATCGTGCCTCGGAGACTTGGTCACACTCAGCCTTCTTGGTGTCATTTCCTCCATACTTATCAACGTTGTCAATACTCCCATTCCTCTCATTTGTGTTACACTCACTATTCTCTCCGCCACGTTATGCGTATTCCTGGTGAGGCGTAACAGCAGTGTCAAGGATCTGATCTACCAGGGCTGGGTTCCACTCTTTGGTGCAATGGTAATTTCTTGCGCTACTGGTATTGTGCTTGATATGTTTGCCTCCCGTTATCAAGGATTCCCTATTCTTGCTATCGTTATTAGTGGTGAGTGGGGCGAATCTTACTGTCTATATTGTTGTAACGCAAGAAAACAGGGCTTCCTGGCAGCGTTGGGTCTATATTTGTCTCCCGACTCTCGACCGCTCTTCATGCAGCATCTGCGAACGCGTCCCTGCACAAAAGCGAACCTTCCCAAAAACTCGTCATGGTCACATTGACTGTCATCACAATTCCGATAGAGATTTTGTTCCTCTGTACTCTACGCGCATTCGGGTGGCTAAAATTACCCATCATATTTGCGATATTATCAATATTATCATTTTGTTGTGCAGTGAGTTTCATGTCCGCCCTGCCCTGATGTTTACTGAAGTTCAACAACAGGTTTTCACCTCATTAATTGTAGCTCGGTTGTTGACCAATCTCTTGTGGTCCAAAGGTCGTGACCCCGACACATACGCTCTACCCATCCACTCTGCCCTGATGGATCTTATCGGGCAATTACTCCTTGTATTATGCTTTGAGATCGTCTCACTTTTGGGCATGAAGTTGTAAATCCCAACTAATATCATGCAAACATTGAACCCCCTGCGTCCACTGGAAGCTCTTTGTACTCTAAATGCGATCCCTATGTCTTCGTGGTGCGCTCTGGACATTGTCGGAAGCCTCCAAATATCATCTTCCGTGGATGCAGGACGTGCATTTTCCTGTGGCCGTCTGCAGGCCAGATCACCTTCGACACATCAGCTCACAGACCGTCAAGGCCGAGATCAAGCTGAGATAACCATTGGTTCGTGGCACAAGACCTCCGTTTTAGACCACAGAATCGCGACTCAAGTTCTTACTAAGAACATGACTCAAAGAGACAAGAAGGTGAGGGTACTAAGGCTCGTCAGGATGCTGAGAAGTCTGGGAGGGCCGTGATGGAGTCGGCGTCATAATAGTGACTAACTCATGTTATACTTGACTTAGTCTTACCAATTTCATTGTTGCTACCTGGCCAAACTAGTGTGCCCAAACGCCGTTGCCTCTAGGTGGCAATTAATGTCGTCAATACTCTCATTCCTCTCGTTTGTGGCATACTCACTATTCTCTCCGCCGCGATGTGTTCTCCTGGTGAGGCGTAACAAACGTGTCAAGGATTTGCTTTACCAGGGCTGGATTTCACTTTTTGGCGCCATGGCAATTTCTTGTGCTAGTGGCATTGTGCTTGATATGTTCGCCAATGGTTCCCTCTCCTTGCTATCTTTAGTGGTGAGTGGGGCAGATGTAACGGTATGTGTTGCCATAACACAGGAGAACAGGGCTTTCTGGCAGCGTTATGTCTATATTTATTCTTTTCTGCAGTGAGTTTCCTGTCTGTCCTGTTCTGATATTTGTTGAAGTTCGCGATAGGTCTAGCTGTAGCTCGGTCATTGACTGATTTATTGTGGTCCAGAGGTTTTGTCCCCGATATAAACGCACTACCTATTCATTCCGCTCTGGTAGGACAAGTACTACTGGTATTGTACCTCCAGATTGTCTCGTATCTAGGCACGAACTTGTAAAAATCATATAGTACAAAGCCTCGCACTACCCGACTGATATCATTCAAACGTTGACGTATCCATCCACTTAGGGCCCTTCGTACTTACGAATACAAGTTCTACGTCCTCGTGGTGTATCCTGAGCACCATGTCATTGTCAAATAACTTCGTTGGATGTACACGAAAGACAGACCTCGACGTGTCTCTCACAAGTTGCAAGGAAGCTTTAGCTTCCGAAGCCATCGTCCAAGTGGACTGCTCGTCGTGCGCAGAGCTATACATGTTGATGAGAAGATGGTTTGCTGATATAGGTGGGACAACTGTAATCGTGATTGCGCCAAGTTGATAATACACAGAAGGACCGAATTTGCCTAGCAATGTGCTGAACAGATATATTAAAAAGTTGCTAGAAATAGCGAAGCAGCGCTTCGATCAGAACCGGCCCGTTGCATTACATGTACTCTCACCAGAGAAAATAAAGGACCGAGTCTCGCGCAAAGGTACGCATAAGACGTGCACCAGACCAGGTTTTGTCTGGTACCCGGAAATAGTACTGAAGAGATTTGTAGCCTGCCAACACCACAAGAACAAAGTCAAAGCCCATCATGGGTACCCTGAAGAGGAGAATGAGATGAGGGTCACGATGATATTCCATGAACGTAAGTACCAAAAGAGATACAACCAATCCACAGATCCAAGTAAACAGCATGCGCCAAAGATCTGGGCTTCGTGGTCTAGACTTTGGTCAGTGTACATACTCAAGAATATTGATGAAACTGACCCTTCTCATACAGGTATACAACCACTGCCATCACCATCATAGTACTGAAGATCGCGATGAACAGTATCGACACAGGGGCGACAATTCTTTTGTCTGAATATCATTCAAGTACAAACCGGAAGTAAAAATTTGCATTACCACGTACCATATGCGTACAGCGCATATACTCGATGTTGGAGAATCACTTGGGTGTCGATGGGTACATCATACTTTAGATGGCTCGGAAACCTTACTTTGAATATTCGCTACCAGCAACAATGCTGAGGCATATCAGAGTTGAGTAGACTGGTGCCCGTGGACGTGCATGCTACATACCGATGACGGCAAAGAACGCGTTTACAGAACCTGATGTTCGATGAAGGAGAGATGGGGATTGAGAGTTTTTCAACTTACATCTGTTCTGAATGAGCATTAGCAAAAGAGAACGATGAAATAACGCACATAGCCTCGGTTGGTGTGACGTCGAACGTCACTACATTGCATCTCAGTAATGAGCATCGATCCATGGGTACACCAAACTTCGACGCACAACTCACATAATGTCATTAGGATAGCTGTTCCAAGCGCGAAGTATCGATTCTGCGGGGTGTCAGGTAAAAACGCTCGACCTATGCACCCATTCTCACCACGAAAAACAGAACTTTTGCAAGCGTCCATCTGGTGTTCTGCAGGAAGTCGTGGTCACCTTGCTAGCCAACTTACTATACTTGAGCAGATATACCCATAATCTAACCTGTCACCGTTGAACTTCTACAACAGTTTGAAAATCGATAAATAAATTTACCTCGTGAGGAAAAGTTAGGACTAGTGTTCCTGTCAACGATCCCGAATAACAGCACAAAGAGAGCTCGCTCACTAAGGTCCCACGTAAAGAGCGTTAAAGCAGCAACTGCATGTCATTTGAATGATAGGTGAGCATGTTGGTTTCAGGAAAGACGGGCTCACTGCTGATGGATTTGAGTTTTGGGGCTGTCAGGAGGTATAGGTCCAAAGCTTGCATTTCTTCTGGAGTGATAATGGACGACATAGGCAGGTGTGGTATGGACAGTCTGTTACTGGAGAGAAGAGCGGGCGGAACTCGAGGGTCTGAAAACAGTTATTAAATCATAACAGTTTCATAAATGAACTTGAAAGTGCCGATACAGCCTTGGAGATTGATATGGCATCTCAGCCTCTTCATGAGTCCGTGACTCATAATACATTTGTCGCAGATAAGTCGTAGATAAGTGGACAGCCGTGTCCACTTGCAGACCATCGGCGATTGTCAGGATGAGCTCTGTCTCTCAGCAGTGACATGTGACGGGAATTTGAACTAAGCGTCCACGAACCCCGCGCCAAACGCGGCTCGAAATCTTCTAAGTAGCAGTTACAAGCCCTCGGCAGCTTTGCCCTATCACTTCTGAATCTTACATGATTTATGTAAATCAATGTGACCGAAAACTTTGTACTATGATGGGGAACAGTCCGAAATCGTTAATGAGCTCGAGATATGAACTCACCTGACGCCATGAAGCGGCGATGTCTATAAACTTCGATTATTCAAGCTGATTACTGGTCCCGGTTCGATGTTGCCTACTGACACTAGTAGGCTAGAAGTGGATGACGTTTGTCATATATGGTCTTGGCAAGTCTTGACCCAAGTTATGATTCTTAGCATAGAATCGGGAGCAATATATACAATAAGTGTGGGCGCCAAGGCACCAAAAAAGCCCCACAACTGATGGACCGGCTGATAGACAAAGGGATAGCCAGAATAGTACTAGAGGATGCAGTTCATTTAATTAGAAATCAGACAAAGTATGCAAGACTACGAACATAGCAACTTTGATTGCTCGAGGAGGTCCGCACAGCTTCGATTCGGGCCGGAGTATTGTATAATTCATGAGCTAGGCCCTCGCAAAAAAGGTGTACAGCCAAGTTGAAATGTGGCCAAAGTTTAGGATCAGTAGAGGAAAACTAGCGCTGAATTCCGAAGCTCCACACAGTGATCAGATTCTTGTAGTATTTTCAGTGTTCCTAATTAGAACGTCTGATTGAATTGACTCATCTGGTATCGAGACTTCAAGTTGGTCAAGCACTGGAAAACAGCGGCTTCACCGAAGGAAGACAAATATCATTAATTCTCAGGTTGAAGCCTCGTCTGTGCGAAAGATGCAATCCCCTAGTAGAGCCATAACTTGGCTTCCTTGCTCGAGACAAGCATTTCGATCATAGAATCAGCTATATGAACTCAGCAGTACTGATATCATTAAACGACTACACCTCAAATGAACCCTCCATACTTATAGATACGGCTCTATGTCCACGTGGTGTACTCTGGCCATCATGTCAAATACAAATATTGGTGAAGGATGATTGCGAAAGACGGACCTCATTGTATCTCTCTCGCTCAGCGGGTGCCGAGTCATACCGTGACATGTTGATGAGAAGACGGTTCGCCGATAAAGGTGGGACAACTGTGATCGTGGTTGATGATACTCAGCAAGGACTGAATTTGCACAGCAAGGTACTGGATAGGTATATTAGAAAGTTACTGGAAATAACAAAGCAGTATTTGGATCAGAATCGGCCAGCTGCGTTGCATGTGCTCTCACCAGAGGAAATAAATAATCGAGTCTCGCGCGAAGGCACGCATAAGACGTGCACCAGACCAAGTCTTGTCCGGTACCTGGAAATAATGCTGAAGGGACTTGTAGCCTGCTAACAGGACAAGAAAGGAACATTTGCAGAGTCTACAGAGGCGATAGCAAACGCGACTTGTATGCTGATCGCTCTGGCTTCCAAATTATATGTATACGAAGCTCAGCTGACCTCGAGGAAGTGTCACACTTCCTCTGAACTTCTCTGCGCGCTTGAACCTCGTTCCAAGCATTATTTCCGAGTTCCACACCGAGCAGAAATGCGGTGGGGCACGACTCGGTATTGTGGGTGCAACTGCACTGATGTTCATCATTGTCTCAAGATGGCCTGTCCGGGCCTATACTTAGCATTTAGGTTCATCATGCTTCGAGGCCTATTAACTTGCTTACCTGGGCACATAACCGTATGACAATCTCACGGACATCCAGTGCCTGCCAACCTTTGAATAAGCAACCAGAGACAGTCGAGACTCTCATGAATGATTTATGAGAATGATTGAACATATATGTATACCTCGTCCCAAACACAGGATGCTGGGTGCAATGGAAATCAACCATTCCATAATATGAGCGCCGAGAAACAAACAGAGCTCTCGAAGTCGAACTTCATCAGGACAGGGGACGACCGTACTAAAGGAAGAAAAATTGGTTTAGTAAGGAACACATGGACGCGAGAGTTTCTCCGCCAGGCTAGTACTTTGGCTACTTCTGGAGGTTCAAAACAGGTTGGAAGAATGTATAATCTAATCTGCCAATGAATGATGAGCTAGGCCCTCGAAACAAGTTGTATGGCCAACTTGAAAATGTGATCAGTTTCCACGTACAGCGTGAAGAGCGATGGTCTTCATTTACCGAAGAATGAAGACAAGGTTCGTTCCTCTCACGCTGGAGCTATCTGTGCAACTCGAAGATGCTGCATTCCATAAAAGACCCTTCAAATTACAGCGTCAAACATAAATTGTGTCCTTTGCTCGAGACAAACAGTTCGATCTTCGTAATCAGCTATGTGAGCTTGGCAGCAAATTATTATATCTGGACATCGCAAGATATGTGCATGCAATGTTGGGTGGGGGGTCGAAAACATCAACTCTTCATAGGTCAGAAGACTCGATCGCAATATCGATCTTTGGTCCAGACTCGCGCTCAAGGTTTGCAGAAGATTGTCTCTTCCGCTTCTTCGGGCTTTTCTGGGGGGTTGTATTAGCACTTGGACAAAGCCCTTTAGTGCTCAATGTGCACGAGTTGCACTTCGGTCCCACAGGGACGCAGATGGTCTGTTTAGCAAAGGAGGGATGACTACGGGACTCCCCGTGGCTATGACGCAAACATACCTGACCAAAGCCGACGAGCATGTGGTTGATTTCGCGATGCAACTCGATGGGTAACCAGGACTGGAGATTTAACCTCGTTTCTTCAGGTTTCTTAGTGGGCCGTTGATGCCATCCCAGCCTGTTAGTAATACGATGAACATGCACATCCACGCCAATACCGTGATTGCTGCAAGTGAGTTAGCGAGTTTATCGAGGGCGTAGTAAATTCGCCGCATACAGATTCCAGGCGACCAGAAGCGTAAGAAACGCCATTTTAGGTCCGACTCCTGGCAATGAGCATAGCTCATCCACCGTCTTGGGCACCTCTGAATCGAAGTCATCCCGTAACCGTAATGCTGTCTTCTTGACATACCTGGCATAGAAAACGTGAATATAGATACTCACCCTTCTATGGAAAAATAAACGGACCCAGTCTTACGTCGCCAGAAACCAACTTTTGCTATTGCAGTTGATATTGTAGAATCGTCCGCGGATATGATGGCTGCAACAGATAGCGTGCCTCCTATGGCAGCCCGCAGCTTCTCAACAGCTGCATCTGTGACTTCATCTTTCGTTTGGGAGGATAACATCAGAGAAACTAGTACAGCAAACCGTCGGTTCTGCCATACAAAATAAGACCGTCATCGTATAAGATTGCATGAATATCAACCTTTGGATCTTTCTCCTTGTGCTGGGCTTGTTCGCACCCCATCGTGTCTACAGGAGCGACAATTTGTGCGCGCATTTCTTTGATCGAGTCATACGCCTCCTTCCAGCGTGGTGGAGCAGGGTGTGGAGTGTCCAGAGACTGTGGTATTGGTTTAGGTTTCTTGGAGGACTTGGCCTTTACTCGTAAACTCGTATCTTCTTCAGATACCGGCTCTTCCAGCTTCAAAGTTGGTGACGTCCTCCGTAGGCTCGTGGAGGGTGTCCAGTCTGAGATGTTTGAGGTCTTGGATTCGACCTCGAGCTTGATACGCTTCGACGGCTTTGGACTGGAAGACAGTGATGTTGACGGCTGATCCGCATTTCCGGCTTCAAACAAAGTGACTGCACTGTGATATGGGCTTGCACGCGCCGAGAGTCTAGTAACAGCTCCCGACACTTGTCGTCGCGACGACGACATTGCAGTGATACGGCTGGGTTAATTGTAGTCTCCCGTAGTCAGACCTTGATAGCTACAGAATACGGAGTGTGGCAAGCACTTGCGCTACAGCATACTGAGCAAATATCCAATCTGAAACATTCTCCAAATAAGGAGATCACGTGACTGAGATGCCAGCCGCCAAGCCCAGATTCTTGGAACATTATTCAACAGATCATTTGAAAGCACGCGGAACTTAATGATGAATGTCAGACCGGAGCGCCAGTACTTGCATTGTACGGGAATCAGGGAGACCTGCAGTAGATAGGCAAAGATGACGGTAGATAGACCACGAGAGAGAGATCAATGCATTTAGATGATCGAGCATAATCAACTAAGAAGGATATCAGCTGCCACGATGGTGAGGGGAAATCGCTATTGTGCGGGACATATCTAGAAGGAAAAAAAGATTTCTAAAGATCATGCAATGATTAGAGTTCGCAACTAATTTGTCAACTGATTTTGATTGATGATAACGATAGGGGGTCTCAGCCGACCGATATCTATAAGTCAATACGTCCTGCACTATGCATGATAGATTTGACATCATATTGCTAGTGGCTGAAACACGGCGTTCCAGATGTGAGGAACGTTGTATCTGTATCACTGGGTAAAAAAACCAGCACCCAATCTATCATGGCGGCGCTGGAGGGAATGCAGAGATAATTGGAAACCAAGGATGAACATCCGCATCCCACTTCAAAGTCTTTGCATCACATGTTGTCAAGGCCTGCTCTGTTGAAGGGAGGTGTCTCTGCAAATCGATGCATACATCCAGGAGCTTCTGGACGAACTTGCGCAAGATGAGAATCTGTAGTAGGGACAACTAAATATTTTCTCACCTTCTTCCGTTCTTCACTCCATCGTCCCGCCCAGCCATCGGGTGACGTCACTAAACATGATAGAACTTCTATGGCAAGCGCGATGCTATCTAGCGAGAACTGTTTATCCTATTTTCGTTTTTAACAGGCGCCTCTTTCCGGTTACTGCGAAGACTCACCTTTTGCATGGATTCGCACGCAGTAGCAAACTTGGTGAAGCTGGGATGTCCGAAGGGTTGCAGATCGATGTCTTCGTACTCGGGCGTAAAAGCCCACTTGTAGCGCCGCAGAAAGTTGAGCCTCGTGCGTCGCCACGAGAAAGTCGTTTGTTTGACCGTGATCTTTCCGTCAAGTCAACAATCTGGAACGAGTGACATTCACCGTTACTTACAGCGAAGACAGTTATCGAGAGGGACTGCAATGCCGTGAGGAATTGCAACTGATATGACAACTCGAAGTAGGCATTTGAGTCTGGATGAAAAGAATTAACTCTAGCCGTTATACACATTGAACCACGTACCACTCGACATGCCTGGCATAAGTTGATCTATGCAGGACAAGTGCATTTCAAGCACCTGTACGACATACCAGTACGCAAACACGCGCTCTTCATTCGTGTAAAGTGACAGTTGGAATCCCGATAAAACGACTTCGCGGACTACACACAGCCTATACATTAGCACGGCTACCCTGGCGCGACGGACGTGGTCAAGCTTTTTTTGGTCTTCCTGATAGGCATCATCCAGTGAGCCAACAGGGTACTGCTTACATTTGCTACACTCACCAAGGGCGCAAGGCGTACGCACACGTCCATGAACACGACAAACAGCTCGTGCCAGTCGAAAAGTGACTTCGCGCAGAATCGACGACGCCGTGGTGGGTTGTACCATAGCGCCTTGATATTTGTTATCAGTATCTGTCTTGCTGTCAGCACGTATGCAGGATGTCGCAACTTCAAACAAACCTGCGTCATGGTGCGTTCAATCTGTGCGAGCGGTGGAGGCGCCGGACCCTGCCACCTTGTCATGATATTTTGCGTGAAAACATCATAGGGAATGTCAAGCGTTTCGCGAAAGAACTGGACCACAACATGTTTGAGTGCAAACTTGTTGAGTACTAGGACGCCGTCCCAGAACGCGGACTAGGGATTATCATAAAATTCGACCAACTTGCTTGTCATGCATGAATTACTCACCTGTGTTATTGAGCGCACGTATGGAAACCGACTATGGGGCCGTGGGCACCACAGTTGTAGATGACCAGCAACCTAATGCTAGATTTAATATTTATCGACGGAAGAGTAGTAATAGTATATACCTCCCATGTCGTCAGTTCAGCTGTGTTTGCCAGATCGTTGACGTTCCTCAGCGATGTTAATAGCCCCTCCAGCAAAGCCCAGGTATGAGTTTGGTCGGGTAACTGTATGATATGCAGGGGGATGTATGATACGATACCACGAGGAAACTGAGGATCGAACGCAAGACGGGCTGGAGAATCTGCCGCGGGTTCTGAGGGAGTTACAGTCATGATAGGACGCAATAATTGGAGGCTTAGATTGATCATCGTCGGAAGCAAACTAGAGTGAGGTTGAGACAATTGTGTCTCGAACAACACGATTAGTGACTGACACAAGTCAGTAGACTGTCATACAAAAAGAACAAACACCCCAAACCTTCCTAAACATTAATCGGTTCATCAGCATGGCTTTCCAAGGTTGCTGAACTACGGTTGTTATCGCATAAACATCGGGCAAACATTGTTATGTGAGCCATTTCACACCTTTGGCCGAGGTCTCAAGCCAACGACACGCTTCGTCAAGTACCTTGCAGATATATTTGACGGGTAGAGCCTCGGAGAGGGGCACGTCACATTTCTCGCTTTGCCAGTCCTCGGCCTGGTCATATATGAGCATGGCTGGCAACTTAAGCGGTACTTTGACGAACATCGTACACATTCCCTTTATTTAGCTCCCTCCAGGACAGGTCACAACACTTGAGAAGGCCTAACAGAGCTGCCCTTAGAACGACGGTGATTAGCTCTGGCGGACGCAAGCTGTCTGAGCGCGGCGGCGAGCCCCCGGGAACGAGGTCAGGGTCAATCTCTTTCAAGGAGTGAACATAAAGGAACGAATATATGGTTTGCGAAAGAGTATAACCGGAGTGCCATTCCATCTGGGCGCCAGACGGGGGACAAATGAATACATGTGGAGAAAATTACGCTGTCTCTGATTTACCTCGCAGGAAAACGAGCGATCGATAATCCAGCACACTTCCTCTGGGGTAAGCGGGGCGAGAGGGTTGAACGACGGCTTAGATTTGTCCAGAAGCGCCAAGCCGCTGTCGAAGCGTGGTTCGCCTATCTTCAGACATTATCAGCGAATTGTTTAGACTTCGGAAAGAAGTAATTTTTACCTCGAATGACGACATAGCATCCAGCAGAGTAAACCCGTTGGTTAACATGAGAGCCCCAGGGTGCATGTCTTAGGCAATGAGCGAGCAGGTAGGCTAACGGAAGAATTTCTGGTCACCTTCGGCAGCATCCTCAAACAATGCAGTCACATCGTGAAAATTGTCACCGCCAGGAAGGTCCACCAAGGGATCGTACTCCATGTGGCTGCGGTCGCCAGATGAGCCAGGTAATGGACGTCAGTAAAGCAGAGCACCAGACTACCGTAGGATATTGTCGGAGTTTGAAATACTTTTCTTCAATTCGAGTGATATTGATAGACTAAACTTGGAGTAAACCCATTGAACTTGCATACATGATCATTCCCCGACGCGTCTGCCAGATAGGCCCACGACGAGTGATACTATCTGGCATTCAACCAACTGGTATCCCTCATGTAAGATTATATTCTTTTTTCTGACGTGGAACAACTTACATGGTAGTAGCTAGGGAACTACCTAGGCGCACTGTCTAACTGGGTCAAGCTGCAAAAATCTGCAGAACCCGAGGACAAACTGCTCTTTTCGATTGTTGGATGGCATGCATTGACCCTTCCACAGGAACCTGCTGCCCTACTGGCTGCAAGGAATGACATGCTGGCTGTTTTACTTGCCATAGGCATCGACCCTAACAGGTCAATATTGTTTCATCAGGACCATGTATTTATTTGCTCTATCCTAGCAGCCTTTTGGCTAAATGTACCTAGAATCCTCACCATACTGAGCTCTCCTGGATATTAAGCTGCATAACGCCCATGGGGAAGCTGCGCCGGATGACGACATGGAAGGTGCGGTCTTCCAAGTGTAGTATAAATTCAGTTCTTATGTTCCTCAAGTCAAGATTAGCTGTGGCACGAAACTCTGGCTCAGAGGACGAAGTGGACGAGTCGATGCTTAACGCTGGCCTATTCATGTATCCTGTGCTACAAGCCGCTGATGTGCTTGTTTACAAGTGGGCCTTCTTGCGGTGGTCATTTTCGACACTACTGATATGTTGCTAAGAGCCACCCACGTTCCTGTTGGCGACGATCAACAACAACATATAGAGCTCACGAGAGATCTCGCCGATATCTTCAATCGAACATTCAAAGGAACGTCACCCCTGTTCCCCCTTCCGACTTACGTCAACAGTAAGTATCCGAGGTTGTACATGTATAACCATTGAAGCATCCCTTCAGCCCCATCAAAGCGGATTTTATCACTCAAAGACCCAACGTCCAAGATGTCTAAATCTTCGCCCGACGTCCAGTCCCGCATCTTGCTCACCGATATCGCTTCCCAGATCCAATCGAAAATTCGGGCTGCTGTCACAGACTCCATTCAGGGCATCACTTACGATCCTCAAGGCCGCCCGGGCACCTCAAATCTGCTTACTATCCTTGCTGCTTGCACAGACAGCGATGTCACCCAGGTCGCAAAAGCCTATGAGAACCAGGGTCACGGAACTTTGAAACGCGATGTCGCAGAGGCTGTCGAGGAATTCATCAAAGGGCCCCGGGCCCAGTTCGATCGCATTCGTCATGAAATGTCATATCTTGACGAGGTAGCACGTCGCGGGGCTACTCGCGCTATCGAACACTCTGAGGTGACCATGATGGAAGTCAAAACACGCCTAGGTCTAGCATCCATTAACAAATGTAACTGACAATATTAATGATCATTCTGCGTTTGTCAGCGAGATTGGTGAAGTCCACGGAGACTACACTGCTAGCCGCCGGCAGTGAAGGAAGTATGATCGGGCTCATCGATCACAACCTGTTAGGCTTAATGAATGGATCAAACTTGAAGTGAACTGTTGTCGGACTAGGCCCTCGGAGGGGCTCGTAGCCCAGACACAGTGAGCACGGCTGGAATCCAGGAATAAGGTGAGACTACACGACAACATGCTGGAACCTAGTCTACGTGCTGACTAAGCTATGGAAAGAGGCCGAGAGGCCCCAAGTGCGCAGCCCCTGCTCATGGAACCCTCGTTTTGCAAGCGGTAAGGAGCAACATACATGGAGAACCTGTAAGGCGGCCGTACAGACTCGGTGACCCGGGATTCTGTGGCAAGTCCTGCCTGACGATGATCGATGTCTGAGGCCAGTCAGGTGAAGCGCGCTTTGTTGAACCATCCTGTTGCTACCAGCTTGCATGCCAAGTGAGGAATCGGAGTGTCCTTTGCATTCTCTCCTGTAATAGTGAGACTCACTGTCTGGTGGATGTGACCACATGTCATAGCATTGTCCATCGAACGTCTTGCCAAATCCACGACAACTGAGCCACTTTGGCCATTTTTGGCACTGCCATCCCACGCACGTCAGGATTAGGACCTCTTGTCGAGCACCCTGAAAGTTGCCGCGTTGACGTCCGTTTGTGGCCAAGCTCCCGCTTGAGCATATTTGATAACCGTATTTCCCCTATCAATAACGAGGAGTCTGTCGCAGGGCCCCACAAGCAAACTTGCTACAACCTTCCAGGGTTCGGTGATCTTACCTTAACGTGCAGGTATGCAGACCACACTCCTACCACTAATTGCAGAATCCGATTAATCATGAATTAGTATCCACGGCGTAATCTCATACTGATCGGCGGTTGTAGTATGGGGTATAATTCTAGGAGAGATCTATCTGATCGAACAGATCGAATGATGTCTTGGTCATTAATCTATTTAAATTATAGGGAACATTTCCAAGCTGTTTTCGTGTTGTTCTCAGATCTCAATTGTTTCAATTTCCTGGCTTGGCTCGTCGAGCAGGTTTCAATTTTGATCAGCCTGTCGTCGAAAACAACACGAAACTGATCCCCTTCATGTGTCTGAGTTCAAATTCAGCCAACCTTGGAGCGGCAGCAAGCAGTAGATCTGAGATCCACGAATTCACAGCAGTTTTGCTGATTCATTCATATAACATAACGACTCTCAGTCGCGTCCGCTTCCCGGAACTCTCTTCAAGGTCTTCAATGGTCTTCACTGCCCACCCTGTCCTCCGCGGATGGTCACCTGCATCCGTGGAGGATGACTATGACGTTCATCTTCCAGACGAAACATATCCCCTGCCCAGACATTTTATAGCGTCCACCTCCTATATCACTCACCAACCAATGGCTCCTTCCTCTGATCGACGGGCACAGCGTAACAGGAGCAGGGATCCTAGTTGGATCCCTCGGCCCAGAAATGCCTTCATAATCTTTCGCTGTGAGTACTCGCGCAAGCACAGTCAGGCAGCCCAGGAGGGCGACGAGGAGTCGGAGACACCGAATCCTACAGCCAAAACCCTCTCAAAGCGAGCGGCTGAGGCGTGGAAGCAGTTGCCTGCTTCTGGGAAGGACAGTTATAAGATGCTTGCAGATAAGGAGAGAGAGGAGCATGCACGCCTCTACCCCCACTATCGCTTTCGTCCAATGAGGCGGCAAATCTCCGGACTAAAGAAGCGTCAATACGATCTGGGCCTGAGTAGCAGCGGTTTTCCGCTGGATTCTTCAGACGAGCAAGTGCCTGCTTATATCGCAGATGGGGATGAAGACTCACAAGAGGACGGAGGGGCTATACATCAGCAGGCCATCGAGAAGAAAGGCAGCAAAAGTCTCGAGGCATCCGGAGACTCCGCACCGAAAGACGCCTCTTGGAGCTGCGCCACAGCTCAACGACGGTCGTCGTCTGTTCCGCTACCTGACGCGTTCCCCACACCCATCCTTCCCTCACATGCTCCAAAGGACGATTTATGTAGGTCTCGCTCGACTGAAGGACGAGAATGGCCGCTGCATCCTCTTGATTATGTGTCACAGGCCGCACATGTTCGGTTTGGCAAGGAATTTGAGGCGCAGCCTCAGCAATGGCATGCTGCCTCAAACGATGCATCTCCTTTTCTATCCTTCGGTTTCGGTGCATCGACTGGGGTACGTTTCAGATACGACTTTTTCCCTCGATGTGTGCTTAGGCCTATAATACAGGAGCATACCAGTTCGATAGGCAACCTGTCCGAGTCGCACTTGGCACTTGAGCTTGGCTACGAGTCCCCAGAGAGCCGGGGCGGACTCACCTACACTCCTTCCTCCTTCACATCTATCGCCTCTTCCCTTTCTGGCTGGAATAGCGATTCCCTTTCCCCCTGTATGCCGGGGCAAGCAATGTTGCCTACTGATGAGCTATTAGCACCTTATGAAGACATGGAGCGCGCACAGGCTCTGGAAGCTTATGCCATTGGCTTACACAATCTCGACTTTTTCACCAATCCTCTTCCCCTCCCCGAATACCCTGATCATGTACCTGGTATTCCCTGCGATATTGAATACTCAGCACTCTTCCTAGAGCAAGCCACAGAATCGTAGAATTCTGACACGCACCCAGTCCACAAAACCTCAGCCGCGGGGATGATCTCCGTCACCGCTATCTTCACTCTCGGTTGCCCTATTCTAACTTGTTCCATAGCCCGACGGCGTGTTTCGTGTCACCTCTTCTTTATGGTTAGTCGATACTAATATTCAGCCTCTTGCTCCGTTCTAGTACCATTAATATCACCTCTCCACCATGCATACACACATCTCTCTCGGTTCGCATTAATTCATGTGCATAGTATAATTAGGGACGGATTCGGGTTACTTACCTGTAAGATGTATAATGCTAGCAAACTAGAAAGTCGAAACCCAAAATCCCTGTAAATCGCTTAGCACGTCACTTTCAAGTCGCGGCTTGAAACTGCAGCTACTACTGACGAATCACGAATTGCAAGCCAACTTCCATGACTCTCAGCAGCACCTTTCTTGGATTGTTCGAAAACTCTAAATGGTCGTTCTTGGCTACTGCCAACGCAGAGACAATGTCAGCCAAGGGCGATGGGTCAAAACTAAGACAGACAGTGGCAGTTTTGACAAATGTCGCGCACATCTCCGCGCCTTTCCTTTCAGTTTTCCTCATTGTCCATTTGTCCGCACCAGCACTCGCAAATGTCGGAGGTTCGAGTTTGTCTTCCACTGTCATGGTATGTGACACAATGTCATCAAATCAGTAACAAGGAGATGACTTGTAAATCATAACTGGCGCAGCTTCTCGGTAGGGAGTACTACCAAACTAGCTTTGGGGAGAGATATTTCCTCTTTATGCCTCTGGCAGCCCACGTAGCTTCAAGTATCGCGAAAAGGATCATCAATCCGCGCTCAGCATCCCCTCGCAAGATTACCAGCACCCTCAGTCTCGCGGCATATTCAACCCTTCTAATTTTCCTCCCTATACATTTCTACACCCACCGCGTCTCCCCTGCCAATCCTTCATCACCGATCTTCGCAGTAGGGCCCTCGGAGACGGACTACGAGTTTATCAAGACTGGCTTGGCTAGGTTTCCCTGGCGGAGCTGGATCTTGTACGGTGGACTGGTTGCGAGTGTGATGCTCCATGCAGTCGAAGGCGCACAAATCATCCAAGCATCGCGTTTCGCTTCTCGGAAGTTCCGTATGCGCCCACGAACGCGCAAGATTGTCGCAGGTGCAGCGGTAGTGCCTGTATTGGCAGGTCTATGGACGCTTTCGAAGGAACCTCTTATGGTATTTGCTTCTTTGGCAGAGCGGTACGAGGCTGCATTCGCTCGATCTTGGGTCTATAGAATCTAGTTTGGAGTGGATAAATGTTTATTTGTACTATCGTACGTGCGCATATATCTTAAGCTCAATAAAACATCCATGGAAGTGAAATATAGACGTTTCATGCATAACTAATGTCCAGTTCCAGTCCATATCGTGACACAATTACCCCAATAAATATTTGTCCCTGAACCTGAATTCAAGTAACCAGTGGTGTCTATCAATGGATACCAAGTTACTCGACATGAGCATCGATTTTCGTGTACAAGGAAACCCGACCTGCCTACCTTCAAAGGCCACAAACAGATGCGTTAACCGCAACTGAAGTCACCGATACCCTCCCCAAAAACTGAGCCTGATTCCCAGTAAGCGTATTCATCGCTGCCTCCGCAACGTTAAACCCTGCACTCGCAACATCGACAGCAAGGACTGCAATTGTCTTGCTGCCGTATGTCACTTCGTAGCATGATCCGCAGTAAGCTGAATCCCATCCCGTAACAGTGTAGACACCACCGACATTGGGGAATGTAGGCAATTGACCAAGAGTCGTGTAGCCCTTGGTGATGAGCCCATTAGGCCCATTTGAGCAGGCGACGGTGGAGAGAGACAGATTAGGATTATCGTAAGTGTTATCGTACGAAAGGCTCTCAGTCTGAGCGAGCACGGGAAGAGCGATAGCAAGGAGGGAGATGATAGCCGATGTGAATTTCATGACGGGTAGGTGGTGAGAGGTTTTACTTTGATGAGGCTGGTTGAGGGTAACTGTTGCAGAACTGCACCACAAACCTACTCCTTTTATCTGCTTCGTACACCCCGCTAGTCACGCTGAAAGAACCTGCGTACGGAATAACCATGCGGCGTTCTCGCACTCGGAATATGATGTCCGGACATTTCGGGCATCTCGTGCAGGTCAGCAGACTGGGAGGGAGCATGCTTGACTGGTGAGAACTATTCTTGGCTCAAGATCTCTAGCTGGAGGGCAGAGTGTTGAGTTCATTGGCATGCTAGAATGTGGCCGAGCTGATACGCGTGACGTCCCCAACCAGAATCTGATTTCTCAGGCAGGACAGGCTATGCCTTCTACCTACCGTGTGTCCGATGTCTGCGCACTGAACTTCCCTGTAAACGGACAGACAGGTTTCAAATCACGAGTGCCTGCATATATCAACGGTCAAAGATCCCCGGAGTCACTAGCATGAAGGTGGAAATTACTGTGTAGTCTTGCAGCGACAATCATAAGCTTGAAGCCATGAGATCGCTTACTATTGACCACTTTGTCGAGAGTCATCGTGAGAATGCCATATGATTGCGAGTTTATCTATTAAGAAATCTCTCTCTGGCTTTTTGGTTGCGTCTAAGGTTCTCGTCCTTGAGCTTTCCTTCAAGAGCGACCCACACGTTCCGAGCATACTTCTCTCCATCCTGCGAGGATTAGAATGCGATGATAAAAATACGTGCTGAATGCTTACCTTCAAGAGGCTGTTGACCTGTACGAGGTCCGACACGCCTGTCCCGAGCAAGCGCATGCCTCGTAACAGCGGAGTTGCATCTGACAGGAAGGAGTAAAACACGAGGAGCTTGAGAGGCACAGAAGCTTCTTCTTGTAGCGTAGCATCCAGGAAATGCAAGGTTGGTAACTGTTCAGATGTCAATAATGTACCATTGAATTTGAGCTCAAAACAAACAACAAACCAAATTCAGAGTCAGACAAACTGGCCATGCTTGTCTTCCATCGAGGGGTTCGCCCTCGTCCCAGTAGTCAGGAAGTTCGAAGTCAGCCACTTCAATCGTCTGTCGCGTGTCCAGTGCGCTGCCGACATGGGCCATTTCATCCACGTCCATGTCCATAGCCTGAGTTGCATCACTCCGATCGCTTTTCTTCGCGCGGTATTGGACGCTCTTTGTTCTAGGCACCTTGGTATCCCATAAAGCAGCGCGTGCAGCCATGAAGATCGCGTCAAATAT
Organism: Suillus weaverae; assembly: GCA_016767475.1. NCBI lineage: Eukaryota > Fungi > Basidiomycota > Agaricomycetes > Boletales > Suillaceae > Suillus > Suillus weaverae. The sequence goes on from MU179300.1 coordinate 346,172, forward strand.
GTTCCCTGCGTCAGAAAACACTATTACATCAAGGTTGAGCAACCAAGATTTCCTTCCAGGTAAGATACAGAGGTTTCTTGGTCGGATTGTCGGATGAGAGAGGGTAGCGTTTAATACGGATGTCATATCATGCTGCAGGTCATCCAGGGCATTTTGGGAAAGGAGAGGGTATGCTGTGGGAGAACTACCATTCCAAGTTGTCTAGTCTGTTCTTTTGAAGGTGTAGCAAGAAAGTCATACCAAGACACAGAGCAGACTACTCGTCCGCCATCTACACCTTCGCCATCGCCAACGCTCTCAACTTCCAGTTTTGCAGCGGCTACGACTTCGGTGCCCCCACCGCCGTCCTGCGCGTTTGTACCGATGCTAACGCGTGCGCTGCCATTTGCGATTGGGGCAATTCCAGACTCGAGGGCTATGGTTCGAAAATCTATCAAACCGCGGCCATCTGCTCGTAATGGCGGATCAGATAGCAAGGAGGATTGGATGTAGGCCTTCTCAGCCTTGGATATTGATGCCATGCCTTGGTCGATAATTTTCGGTTGAGACTGGAGTCACCAGCCTGCCATGGAAGTCAGAACTTTGCAAGACAAGCATATCCTATCTAAAGATAATCACCTTCAGGAATGATCTAGTAAGCCAGTCAGGCAGGAAGAGCGTGTATTGATGTGTGTTTGTCAACCCCTTGTGACCTTCACATTCAAGATGCAAATTGAAGAGAACGACCGGAATGGATCTTCAAACTTAAAGATCCCACAAGCGCTTTCCAAAGCTCAGGAAAGAAAAGCTGTCGAATATGTTGAAGACTCTTTCATGGACATCTCCAGTGCATTTAAGAAACGGTCGGCTGTTAATGTGTTGCGGAAGCTCTGAAGTACTGAGATAGTTGCGGACAGCTTAGAACCGTCAATGACGAAACTTCCAACTCTCACTGCATATCTTGATGCCATGCAGGAACTGCTGGCATTCATCTTGCAGATCCCACCTATAGACCCTTCCACTCACTTACGAACTGCCTTCCTCCTTCGCCTCACTGGCGACGTCATGACTTCCGTGCCAGGATATCCTCCACAGATGAAGGAACTTCAAACGCTACTAGATTTCTTGGATGATCTCGACCAAGCATGGTCAGCGGTGTTGAAGAACCAAGTCTGGGATCCAGCTGCAGGAGAGGGCGTCGACCTCATTGTACCTGTGGACAAAATCAAACCGGGAGATCCGCCAATACGGTCCTCGCCTGTAAGTCAGACAGAACGAACGAGGTTACGCAGTCTTCTCGTTACAGGTACTGCTGGACTGGAGGAGTGGATGACAGGACTGGACACGAGGGGAGAGGACTATCAGATTACATTACAGAGGGCGGGTCTTCTCCAGGGCTTCGACGACCTTTTCTCGGTGACTTTGTCGGAGATGGGTACTTATGACGGTTCTGGAAATGATCCTGCAGGCATGAAAGGAACACGTTGAGCGGAGATGGAGTTTTGACATGCACAGTGATGGATTAATTTTGAGCATGGTATAATAAGTGCCTCCAACGAAACAAGACAGCAATGCATCATTATCGCCTCCTGCTGGCTCTGCGACTGTCGCCTGAAACGAGGCATTAATTGTGCAAATGTGCCATGAAGTCTCGACTTACCTTTCTCCTTGGCTTTCTTCGGTGCACCCTTCCCTCTCTTCTTTTTGTCCTCCACATCTTGCAGTCTTTCCTCCTCTGCAAAGTTTCTCATTTCCAATTCGGGCCATTGTCTCATGATCTGTGCAATATTGGCTTCTGGAGTGTAGTATTTGACCATAGAAGGCCCGCGAAGTCGTGCGCGAAGGTATTTGGCTCCAGTACGTGCTGATGTTGGGTTATATGCAGTTTGGAATATGGAGCAGCGTGACCGTGTCAGCGCAGCAAGTCGCACGGGACGGATGGCGGCGGCGGCTGCCATGACTGGTGTAGCTATGGTGAGCTCGACTAAAGTTACAGCTGAACAAGTCAATTTGAGTGAACCTTCTGATCCTAACATCACCAAACAACCGCTTTTTTCCAAGACACCTGGTTCGCAGAATACGGTCAACTTTATTCAATGGCTTCATAAAGCCAGCATAAACTTCTCAACATACATTTATTCCCCTCGGCTAATGTCTGTCGTTATGCTGCCTTGCTGTCGCCTTCTCCTTTCGAAATCTATAAAATCTGAAAGCTGGTTAGAAGCCAGCCAAGTCCACTTCCGTCGGCTTCGCTCCAACGACTCGCATCAACGACCGAGAAATTCATATTATCCTCGGCAAACTTTTCCCGGTAATCAATGTGGTGGCTTTAAATATGGTGGTCGTTCCAACCCTCAGCACGTCATGAAGCAAAAGAAGGGTCACATCCTGGACGGTTTCTCAGTACGGGATGCCAGCGACACACTCCTCATCATGGAGAAACAGGTCCACAAATGGGCTGATCTTCCGCACGTTCACCGTCGCCTGGAGTCTTTCGGGGTACCACGCACAGACGTCCAGCCCATTCTTTCAATATTCGCCCGAGAGGTCAGCTCCGGGCTCCTTCACAATCCAATCGAGCAGAAAAAGTACCATGTGGAGAGATTTGTTCTTACAGCCAAAGAACTGAATCAAGGACTCCGGCTAGACCAGATTCTCACTCAGCTCTTCTACTCCTGGGCGTCCGATCCCCAGCAACAAGAGGTTCTCCTGAAATCAGTGTCGCGGAATACGCTAGAACAAATATCATATCTATATTCCACCGCAGATATATCGTACCCTGCGGATATGTATCCTAAAGCGCGTTCAATGCGCCGCAAGGTCATTATGCACGTTGGGCCTACTAATAGTGGGAAGACCCATATGGCTCTACGTGCGCTCGCGGCGGCGAAGACTGGTGTCTATTCTGGCCCGCTGCGGCTACTCGCACATGAAATTTGGGATCGGCTTAATAAAGGCCAGATTGTGCCCCTCGGGATGGACCCGGACGCCGACTCTGAGCCAGACACATCCACGAACATGGATATCATCGAAGAGTCGGTGTCCAGACCAACTGTGCGGAAAGAAGGGAAGGCAAAGTATGCACGAGAGTGTAACCTTCGCACTGGAGAGGAGTTTAGGATCGTTTCCGAATATGCCGGTCTTGTGAGTTGCACGGTAGAGATGACGTCTTTTAGTCTTCCCGTGGAAGTGGCAGTCGTGGACGAGATTCAGATGCTTGCTGATCCAGACCGTGGATCTGCATGGACCTCTGCTGTGTTGGGTTTACCTGCTGAAGAACTTCATCTATGTGGCGAAGAAGTTGCGGTCCCAATTGTCCAAGCGCTCTTAAGTGACACAGATGACGAGCTTTTTATCAACCGCTACGAGCGTTTGACGCCTCTTACTGTTCAAGACAAATCTCTGGAGGGGGATTTCAGTAGAGTTCAAAAAGGCGACTGTCTTGTCGCTTTCTCGAGGAGCGGCATATTTGCGCTGAAGCGCAAGGTAGAAGAGAATACAGGCTTGCGTTGTGCTGTTGCATATGGGCGACTTCCGCCTGAGATCCGTGCCGAACAAGCGGCGCTCTTCAACAATCCTCATAGTGGCTATGATGTGATGATTGGAAGTGATGCCATCGGCATGGGACTTAATCTGTGAGCACCCCGCACCCTTCATTGTATCACCCGTCTCATTTGCCTTAGCAAAATCAAACGCATCATCTTCGAAACCTTGCACAAATTCGACGGTACCGTCGAACGCGCTCTATCAGTTTCCCAAATTAAGCAAATTGCTGGGCGTGCGGGACGCTACGGCCTGCATGGTGAACCTGGAGGCTTCGTCACGACTCTCCATGCACATGATCTCTCAATGCTTCACTCTACGATTCCGTGCCAACCAGATCCTATCATGTTTGCAGGCGTCTCTCCTACCTTGGCTTGGGCCGAGAGTGTTCTTCAAGCACTTCCTGTCGATGCTTCGCACCAAACGTTATTGGAGGTGGCTCCATATGTCTCCCACGTTCGGCCCCCTTGCCGTGCTTTCGTTCCCTCTAAGGTTAAGGAACGATCCCAGTTCGTCGAAACCCACGCCAAAGATATGAAGCTATATGACAGACTCCTCATCGGCGGTTCACCAATGAATTGGCGAGACCCCCTTGCGGTGGAATTCGCAGCTCGCCTATGTCAAATATACAGTGAGAAGATCCGAGTCCCTATCCTGCACGCCCTCCGAGTCGGCCCATATATAGAAGCATTGGAGAATGTCGAAGAGATGATGTCGGGCGGCAAGTCTTCTGCTGGTGCGCCGTCTCAGGGCCTCGTAAATCTTGAGGGACTCCACAAATCGCTCGTGCTCTATCTGTGGCTCAGCTATCGCCTCCCTGTGGCTTTCTATCAATCGGAGGAAGCCTACACACTTAAGGAGCGCACAGAGAAAGCCCTTGATTGGTGTCTGCGGAACGTGTCTACGAGGGTGGCAGACAGACAGCCGGCTAGTTTCGGACCGAGGATTCCTTCGGAAGCCGAGGACGGTGTGGAATATCGCCGTACTCCAGCCACCCGCCTTCAGGATGAGAGTAACCGAGAGTTGGGGGTGAAGTATGCAAAGTTGTTGAATTCGGAAAGGCGAAGCGCTCGTGGTCAACAATAGAAGCCCGGGGTCATGGGAGATCAAATCGACTTACATACAGCATTGAAGCGGTTCCCCCACTTGGTGTCACGCACGCCGGCCCTTTGCCAATCTGCTGCAGCAGGCGTTGCACTGTTCTTATTAGACATGATGCGTACGTCTCGGATTGAATCAGAGGGTTCTTGATATTCTTTTAATTCTCCGAGTCCGATTAAGCTCACAACGAAGATCACGTTGACTACTCAAGATTCTCCGACGCATAGCTGCGCCACTCGACTTGCTTGTTTGTGGATAGAGGGCCACGACCCTGACACGTGCAACAGCCACCTCCGTACTCATAGTACGTGTCAGTACGCTCGCATTAATTACCTGTCAAGTCCGACAGCAAGTGGTGAGCACGTGGCTATGCAGGCAGTCATGAGAACCCATTCGGCTTGCCTTAAGCTTATAGCGAATTAACGAAGGTCACGAGGATAATGGCAGGATGTACTGCAGCCTTGTCTCAGGGAACTATTCTTGGGCACGCTCGGCGACATCTCTTTTCAATCGGTGTGGACAAGACCGTTGAGGGCGGCAGCAACAACTCCGGAAATTGACAACTCTGACAACGCAGCAGAAACAGTACGGCCTCCGCATCTAGCTGGCTTCGGCTTCATTGAAAGTGCTTTGCTGTGGTTGTTTGTACGTGATTAATTCAGGCTAAACTTCAGACTTTTCAGTGGATCATTGCTGTTAGAGCAAAGAGAAAGTTCATCGGCGGTTTGTAGAGCATATCGACAGCCTCGCTTTGCAATCAGAGAGAGGAGATGTATTTTTCACTGTTATCCACACAAAGAAGAAAATTACATCGATATACTGCGTTTGCGTTGCGTTGCGGGTGAGGCAAACCAGAATATGTTACAGGCAGGTGTTTCGCTGTACTAAACGGATGTGTGAACACGTGGGTGTTGATCCTCTCATATCATATTCGCATATAATCAGCGGAAACAGACTGATGAATGCAAAACTCACTCAATGGCGCTTTTCATAGTAGTAGTAGCAGCAGCTTTTTGGTCGCTGGCTATCGTCGTTCTCGGGGCATGTCATGTCACCCGCACTCGGACCCACCGCACAGCTGACGTTGTCAAAGCGGTGCTGAGACCAAGAAACACCGAACATACAGCCGACATCCGTTCTCGCGTCCATCCTCACGAACACTTCGCTCTAACACCTTCGAGTGCAATACTCGACCCCTCTAGGCACGACAGTTTCGTACAAGACGCGGCAGCATTGATCGCCTCCGTCAGCCCCCAGCAATGTGCCGGGTGGCAAAGATTTGTAAAATGTGCTGAGAAATGCACAGAGATGTTCCTTCCAAACCGAGAGGTCGACTTCGCCGCTTTCATACAAAGTGTCACTTTTTGCATCATAATTACTGGGTTTTATGGTGTGGATCCTGAAACTCTTTCCCCTGTCGATGTCGCCTTCATGACCAGCGCACTCAACCGTCATTCGGATAGCACCTCGCGGCAAACTCCCCTTTATCCTAGTGAACTTTACGCAATGAGGGAACGTGTTTGTAGATGGGTCGGGGGGGAGCGCGCCTCTCAAGCCCTGGAAACTATTCTTCCCGCGTATGAGTCTATGTGGCGTCTGACTGCTGTCACATTGGCCTACGCGGATGGCAATCAACACATGCACAATGCCTTCCTAGATTTCAGCGAGAATCCCACTCAGAAGCAATTCCGTTCTTTCAAAGTCAAGAACACTCGACCAAGCGTAGAAGCCATCATCAATGAAGTGCTGAGGTTGCACCCACCCATTCAGCGCATTGCGCGCAAAAGCAGACACCCTTTGTGGAAGCGTCTGTTTTATCCTGCTCAAGAGATAGCTGACATCGGAGCTGTTCATCGCTCGTGTGTGTATGGTACGCGTCTAGAGACCTTCGATGCGATGCGCTTCTATCCTCAGCATGAACATCCAGTCGACATACAGCTACTTGCTTTCGGACACGGCGAGCTAAGCTGCGTCGCGAGAGAATGGGCGCCCATGGCTACAGCGCTAATTGTTGCCAAAGTCGTGGACAGAGTGGATGATGTCGGTTTTGTTCTCGCGGGGAAGGTATTCGACGCAAGGATGTATCGAAATACGAGGATAGGCTGGGATGGGTGGGTGGTCAGAAAGAAAGAGAAGGGGAAGGTTTCTTGAGGCTCCTCCTCGGCATCACAGGGAACATTTAGGTCCCATAAATTTTCAATCCCACGTATATCTATGATCCTTGGTTATTATGTAATTTAGTATGGATATAAAATTCCTCGGCAAATTAGTTAGATATACATGCAGAGCCAAACTTAATTACAATGCTATCATGAATTTTTCACAGTACTTAACTTTATTTGTGTCAAATTTAGGCTGTTGCTTATGCGGAGACGATGGAAAATTTTATGCAAGTCGAGTAATATGAATGCATTTTATCATCTGCGAGGAAGTTTTTCTAATGGTATGTTATTCTAGAGTCTGCCTGAGAAGAATTCGTGCAGCAATAAGCATATCGATCAACTGCATATCGTATGATCAACCACTGAACCAAAGTGAAAGCAGAAAGACGACCCACTGTCGCGAACATGCTCAGTCTTCCAAGCCAATCAAGAGAGGGTTACTGGCAATACAGGACTCTTCCACCGCTGAAAGTCTATTGGTACAAGGCGCAAGGGGTAAGTCATGGAGTTGAATCCCGGATCCAAAGTGGATGGATGATACTCACACCATACGCGCACTTAAGGCCTGAGCAGCATGTATCGCCACTTGGACTACTCGAGCCGCAAACCCCGTTTGCATCTGCGCATGCGTTGACAGACATAGATGTTGTCAAAGCAGCAATAACAGCGAGGAGGAATGAAAAACGCATGTCTTGTGCTATGTAAGGGGATGCATCGAGGGGATGTTGAATGATAATGATAACTGTGATACTGGCAATTGGAAGAGTCGACGGCTTGCTTATATATCCCATAAATCATGTTTTTGGGAAGCACAGGCTCGACAGTCCCATCACGATGGTTGCGGCTGACAGATTTCAGTGCTGGCATAGGCAAAATCACATAGTTGGCGGGTAAACAATCCAGAACATGTGAACTGAAGACACATGAATTTACCGCAACGTAGTACTAGTGATAGGGCCGACATGGTCTGACTAAGGGATGGTAGTGAAGGCCGGAATGATAAATAGCCTACATAGAACATCTTTCGCTGTGATCTCCTGTAGTTTGACATTCTGCCATCTGCCGGGCAGAACCGGTTGGCAGAATGGCGGACTTCTGCTCATAACACTACTACGAGCTCTCGCATGAGGATTTCTTTTGGCCTGAACGCACCCATTGACTGTTACCCGTTCAATTAAGGGGCCAGGTAAGATGCCGCAGAGTTTTGCCTGGCTCCTTTGAGACGGTCGTCGCACTACCAAAAAATCTCATCATCTGCAAACAAATAGGCAAGATGAGAAAACAATTACTCCGGAATCACAGAGCAAGGTCCACTCGCGGTTAAAATAATTGACAGTAAGAAAGACTTGTCCAACTATGCGTTTCGCACCTGAAAATGAGATGGGGAAAGTTTTGCTTGGCTGGCTGGGCAGATCGATGATCCCTCAAGTTCGGGCCTTCCAGACATGACCGCTCGACGGAGCTATCTAGTGCAATACCATATTGATACCTACCCTGTGAGTTATTTCGTGCCGACCCACGATAACCAACCCTGTAGCAGAACAGCACCCGGACCACCCTTTGTTGCTGGCAAAGAGAGAAATTCTTCACAGGCCCTTTACTTAATGTCAAAATGTACTTCGTATTATGATGAGACTCGACTGCTCATGGGTGTGGTCAATGTGCGGAAATACGGTGGACGCGAGAGATGGAGGAAAGACGCATGCATTAAAGGCGAAACATTAGTCGAATAATTCTTTGGCAAGTTTCGAAGCAGGTCTTACATAAGGGCAGTCAGTGGAGACAAACAAGTACAAGCTAACATTTACGAGCCTAGTAGTGACATCACCCGAACTCCGTTAGCAATTCTGAGAACATACCACTTGTTACCAACCATAATGTCATTCAGCGATCGGGGGACACAGAATACTCCAGATACACATTTTCTCTCCTACAACCACCAGGTAGGGACGTGCACCACCCTAACCGAGCTTGCACAACGAATGGTGACCTCCAAATCGTACTTGAGAACCCATTGTTTCGAACGCTGACTTAACCCCAACCTCCTGCTATCCGTTCATTTTAGGATACGTCCGATGCTGCTGGATTGACTCTCAGAGATCTCATAATCCAAACGGAAAGAATGCGCGTGGCGGAAGTTATAGCTGCCAGAGACACCGTTGTCGAACGCCTCGAAGACGCTTACGTATCTGTTCGACAAAAGTCAGCAACGATTGATCAACTTCAGCGTGAGCTAGACAACTTAAGGCGCCCTTCTACCCCTGCCACATCCGTGGCGAGGGATGATTCGTCTACGCAGCTTCTGGCGCAAGACACTGCCACGACAGCTGATATTCCACAACCAGCTCCGAGAGAAATATACGTGGAGGACGGTGATTGTCAGAATACATCCTCTCAAGTCTTTCCTTGGAAGGTGCCTGTTGTACGGCGAAGCATTGGCACGGAGCCTAATCGATAATTAATGTTTCCAGGACGCTCCGAACGGACCTTCCACAGGAGTGCCTCTCACGCCACCGCTAGATTTCCGCCCAGAAAGCCAGTGTGATTCTAATTTGTTCAGTCCGTCTTTTCAATCAAACCATTGCGGACATCTCGAAAATTATTATGATTCACGCCGCTCTGAAACCGTCGGCTTCAACTATCCGGTAAGTCAATGTATGCGCTTTCTTCTGCCAAGTCAAAGGAATTTGATCATCAGAATATTGTCGAACCACTTCCGCTCGGCGATGGACCTGAGAAATTGATTCTCGCAAGACAGGCACTTCTTGCGACGTTACCTCTCCCTACCGACATCCCAGATGATGTTCTAAATCCAATTCTCATTTCTCAGCCATACACTTTGCATGAATTCTTGGGCAATTCTTCTGGTGTCAGTGCCCTATATATCTGCGCGGAAGTCTATTCACGTCTGATACAGACTCTCAAAAGCTCGTAAGACAGTACAGAGCTCACGCACGAAAGTTCATGAGTGATGAATGTCTTTTCCTAGCCTGTCAAACTATCGTGTCCTCGGCCAACTGACAACATACTGGTGCCCAGAGCGCGAAGAACATGGATATTTTCTCACCCCCGTTTTCAAGTGTAGCACCAATCCCCGAGTAACAACAGCACATCGATGGACTGCGGTGGATGTGATCGGCACCATGGACAGGCCTACTGGTTTGTTATCTCCCATTTGATCTCGTTCTGTTGATGTCTCTCTCATTCTGGTTAGAGTGCTTCTACAACAAGGACGGGAAGTGGTACTACGCTGGCGTATACAAGGCTTTTCGCATGGACGATCTAACCACGGAAGAGTGGGAGGCTCTTTCAACTGAGGTGAAGCAAGATCATTGTGTGCTATTGCTATCATCGTGACTTGGACCTAGACGACACAAACCCTTATCAAGGAGACTCTGGCGGGCCGAAGGAACCTCTCACCCCAGAACCTCTACGAGACTGGACAGTTGTATGCCGTTGGTGCCCTTCGTGTTGCGTGTATCGGACTGCAGTGTATAGGATTCAGTTCTGCGATGTATCGCGCGGTCTTGGAACAGGCAGCTCTGGGAAAATGGCGCGGAATAGGCTGGTCGGGACCCACCGGGAAATCGTCCAGTGACACAACGATCGAAGGTGATGGGATACCTGGACCTTGAGCTTGCTTGGTTTTGCGTTGAGGACTCTTTGCAACTTTGGAATCATACCCCGTTCTGGCCGTTCCGCTTGGTTTGGTCATGGACAACAAGGACTTTATAGACAACTAGATTTGTACTGCGGCTGTAGCAATAATGTTTAATACGAAATTCCACAGCAGAACACGCGACAGAGGTATATGAACAAAGTGTCCTGTGTAGTGATAAATCATAATTTAACCCTCGGTGCAATCCCTTGACTTGACAATGTTGAACCACCATCCAGAAGGATATGTGCGCCTGTGACATGCGCACTGGCAGGAGACGCAAGGAAGAGCGCGAGGCCAGCGAGGTCAGAAGGGCGGCCAACACGACCCATGGGTTGTCGGGATGCGAGCTTTTCCTCGCCTGCGGTCTTGAATCCGAAGGCTGTCATCTTTGTGGGAAATATCCTGTTGAGGGAATAAGCCGTGGTTCGAGTGACAATGTATGTACATACCCAGGGCAGATCGCGTTAACACTACGGACGGAGAAATCAGGAGTGGACAGTATGAACTGGAGTTTCAACATACGTGATCTTCTGTGGTCCCAACTTGACAGCCAGTATTGATGTCAGATGATTCACTACAAAGACTTTCAGCGTAGCCTTACACAACCTCGTCCACAGATATTTTCTTACCTGCGGCCTTACTGACATTGTCTTGAAGAGAACAAAATAGCATCAGGCTCATCACGTCGCATAACAAGGTGACGCACAACTCCATGTCCCATTTCCATCCGCGCTAACCAGGCTTTCCGCGTGAGGTGTCACACTCGCAACTGATGAAATATTAATTACGCGGCCGGGATCGAGTGCGCTTGCATCCTTTGCAAGCCAGGTTGATAGCCTACCGGCTCGTGGGTTTTTAAAATACTGGGTAAGGAAATAATGCTTACCCGGATGTTACTTGGCATGCCGAAACTCAATAATTACCACCGAAAGACAAGACTTCACTCACAGTAAAACAAACTCTTGACATTCACGGCCATGACGTTATCCCACCCCTTGTCCTCTGGAACGTTTTCGAAGGACGACCCCCACGAGACGCCTGAATTATTAACAAGGATGTGTAATTTCTTCGCAGGCTCTCGGGCCTCCAGAGCGGATATCAAAGCGTCTGTGCCAGCTTTCGACTTGGTTGTTGTGAGTGAGCACCACAAGTTGATAAAATACCGGGACATCTACGTACGCTGAGGTTTGCTACGATATAGTCTGCGGTTCCAGGGCCTTTGGCATTAAGCTCAGCAATTGTCTATGAGTTATTAGAACTTTGATTGTGCTTTGGAAACCGATGCACGCACGTCCTTCAATTGGGATTCTTTCCTAGCAGCAATATAGACCTTTGCACCGTTCTGTACGAGTGCTGAGGCAATAGTCTTGCCAATTCCAGTACCACCTCCTGTGACGAGGGCTAATGGAACGATGGTTAGTGATCCACCACGAAGCATGGCATTGCCATACGTACCAATCTTGCCCTTCACATCGAACAGCGACTGAATAGAAAGATCTGCAATGCGACAAGCGATCAAGATCAGTATTTGGCATGTGTGTCAAGAAATTTCGAGTACCGGGGGTGGGCATGGTGTCTGTGAGACTTGAGGTAGACGGAACTACTATAAATTCATGGAAGGAGAAACACCGGCAAGAATGGCGATCTAGTAGCCGGATGTTGTGCCGGCGAACTCCGAATCAACGACAAGTTTAGCCTGTTTCCCTCCGCTTCAGGATGTAGCAGAAATGTCTCCGCGTTGCAGAGTACGTGAGCGTTGAATTTGTTTTGGCGGGTGTGTGGTTAACATCTCTAGGTAGGTTCCTCATACCAACGCCTGCAGGACGTATATATATGGCAGTTACATTTTGAGGAGTGGCCTCGTGGTGAAGGGAGTTGGTGCATCGTGTTGGATCTTGCTCGGCCTAGTACGCTAGTCCATCTAGATGCTGTATTGAGATCAAGCTCAGGAGGAAGCTTGACTGCACAACACATAAAGTGTTGAACATAGTACAATATGGATTAGTGGGTACTGCACTTTATAAGTCGTTCTCAACTCAGAAGTAGGTTTATAGGATCCATTTCCCCTACGACAGCTGCGCTAGTATATGCGGTTATGTGAGATTGGGTTGTGCATAAATTTACTATCATAGGTTCTATCTTAGGGCACAGACTGAAGCTGGCTGGTGACTAGTGACTTTGCGCACCGTTTACCGTAGTTGGTTTGAAACAACCATATTTCACGTTGAACTTCATCACCGCGGACCCGCAGTCGGTTACACTGACACCCTTCAAGTTACTGTGTTTCTGCTACAAGTGTAAGTCTCCTTCCGATTTGCCATTCCTCATCACGCTAAATTGTGTTGAACGTCTCGCATGCTGTTCACTTGAACCCAATTTGAAGTTCGTTCCCCCTGTCACAGGACATTCGGATTTAAAAAGCTCTGACTTTTTGACCTTTCACAAACTCCTCAACCATGCTATTTGAAGTTCGTCCCCCCGTCACAGAAAACGGACGTCAGTTAGACACTATCCAGAATGAAAAAGGGGCCTCTAAGGACGCTGAGTCACGAGGCCTAGAACCAACCAGCGTCGCGAATCGATTCAACTTGGTTAAACAACTTTAATCCCGATGAAAAAGCTTTCCGACTTGCGCCGACTGTGATCAACCTCCTGCGCAGCACAGCATCTATGGGTGGCGAGTTGTGGATTTTCTTTGCATCCGTAGTCCGGTTTTCAGAAATTAATTATCGGAATGTCAGGGCCACGAGAAGTCGGTGTTCATAATCGGCCGCCGCCGATCAAGACATGCACGAACCGCTGGCCAACTCATCTACGCCGTATGTGCGCCGATCGGCGGTGAGAGAACAGGAGCCACGGATTTAGGAGAGGACACTCAATATTCGCTCAGCACTGCGTCATTTACAGCACAAATCTGTGATCGATCGAAAGTACCGCCACTGCACAGCTGCCAGATCTTGCACCAAAAGTCAAAAATCTCGCTATAAGATAGGCAGCGGGGACTTGGTAGCTCTGGGAATTCCCTTTTTCACTCACATCACAGCAAATGCGTTCTTTATTTCTGTCTTTGATCGCTGCCTTACATGCATTGGCGGCCGCTCTACCGCAGCCACACCCAGATCTTTCGATTTCATTGACGAAAAAATCCAGTCTGAGGACCGCTGATGGATATGTTGACCCTGCTTCGATCAGGGCTCATATTATCAGCACAGAGGCGTACGTGACTAGTCGACTGCTCTTAGCAGTTCATGTTTCTTATTTATCACATGTTTTTAGCAAATTACAACGGGGCGCTGCTGCATTCGAAAGAAACACTGGCACAGCCCTCTCCTCATCGCTAACCAAGCGTGCTTCAGGTTCTGCGCCGCTGGTTGACGATTCAAACAAAAATTGGATTGGAGTAATACAAGCCGGCACTCCGCCGCAGACGTTTACCAGTTTGTCTTTCCGACTTGATACCAAGTAAAATGCACTAATGCGAGCGCCCTAGTGGACTTTGACACTGGTTCCGCGGACTTATTCCTACCTGGAACAAGCTGCGGGAGCTCATGTGGTGGACAGGAACGGTACATTCCTAGTAGCAGTTCTTCTGCTCAGTCCCTTGGCACAACATTTCAAGTGACTTACGGCGATGGATCCGGGGCTGCAGGCGATGTGTATAAGGACACCGTCTCGCTTGCTGGTTTCAAGGTACGTAGCATTCTTGCAGTCATCCATCTTCATCCCTGAAGCATGTCATAGGCCACTGCACAAACGTTTGGCGTTGCCACGAATGCAACCGGTCTCTCACAGGAAAAATTTGATGGGCTGATGGGAATGTCCTTCAAGTCGCTTTCCGAATTTCCTGCAGACCCTGTTTTCGACACGCTGATTTCACAAGGAGCTGTTCCAGATTCTGTTTTTGCTTTCAAACTCGCATCCTCTGGTTCTGAGCTTCACGTCGGTGGCGTGAACTCTGCGTTATATAAAGGCTCGGTCACGTATACTCCAGTGACCAAAAAGGTGAGCCATCAGTTGTAAGTTTGAGCGGTGCTGCACAGACATCACTCACTCGCCTATCAGGCATACTGGCAGATAAATGGCGATGGCATGGGGGTAAATGGGAAAACTGCCGTCAAGAAATTCTCCGCCATTGTCGACTCCGGGACCTCATTGATCTTGGGCACTCCGTCCCAAGTCAAACAGCTCTACGCGGCTACGAATGCGGCAGAAGTAGAAAAGGGTGTATACGCACGTAAGCAGCTCTACAGTTTCCATTGTTAAATTTGTCTGAACGTTATTTCAAGTACCGTGTAACGCCATGCCGCATGTGAGCATCACTCTTGGGGGGAAGTCAATTCCGCTTTCTGCGGACAGCTTCAATCTGGGCCCTATTGATTCATCAGGCAACACCTGTATTGGTGCTATCCAAGCCATGGATAGCCTTGGAGGTCAGTCTTAGCTGATCTAGAGCTGCCCGAGCTGACTTACTTTCAGATCAATTTCAATGGATTCTTGGCGACATCCTCATGAGAAACGTGTACACCATCTTTGATGTCGGACATGCTAGAGTTGGCTTTGCGGACCTTGCATGAGCTTCGGTAACGTTGCCTGACTGTATGGACAGCCTACTTGAGCAGGACATTGTAGCTTCTGTAGATACCGCTTTGGACTACGGTGTTTACAAAACGGACTCAGCAAGGACTTTCCTTCTTGGACTGTTGTATACTACGTTGACTGGGTAAGACCAGTATTGCGACTTATGAATATAGAGACCTACACTTCTCTGGCACACCTTTTAAGTACTCCCACCTGCGAAAACAGGGGCACACATTCCACCCCCGTTAGCCTTAGGTTGGCTTCCGATGCTCTACCGCTCCGAATCCTTGTACGGGGCGCGAGCAAATGGTTCACAATTATTAACGAGACTAGAACCCAGTAGTATATGTCTACAAAGCAGACCATAGATAGGATTTTTAAAAATGAATGTAGAACTCCCATCACCATTGATCCAGTCATTCCGCCTGATGTTGAATGCAATTAGTCCGACGCCCTACCAGTGACGCGAGACTCCCGGTCATATACATACTATATCATGCACCCCACCCCTCCTGCGATATTGAATCAAGTATTAGTGTATCACAGCACCAGTGCATTACCTCGCAACAACCAGTCTCAGAGTCAATGCCTAGCACCTAGCCAGGATTCAGCATGGCTTGCAAACGTTGGGTGCGCATGCAGCCGCGTAATCCCCCGCCACCCAATTTAATGGGAGAGTGGGAGTTGATTGAAGTTGCTCGGACCACATGCTAAACCGCAAGACACAGAGACAGTCGGACCCTGCATGCATCGGGAGCCACCTGCCCGTGTTCTTCCTCCGCCCCGCATGCACCCTCAGCCAGTCGTCCGCAGCATCTGTCAAGTTATGCAATCGACAGAGAAAAATCATCACAGGATAGCAGCCCTAATAGGAGCCCATCCTGAGACCATCATTGTAAACATAAATACAAATTCTCTACAAGGAGAACATGTTGTACAACCATATATCCGTCACGTAGTAGTGAAGAATGTATGGTCGGAGCTAGTTGCGTTATCAATCTATTCGAAACGGTGAGGATCCAAAAACGAGATACGAGAATTCAGTCGCACCAAATCCCGCAAGAGGCCAAGAAACAAGGCTAGACCTTCGAGATTCTGTCCCAGAGTGTATTCAGGAGAAGATCGGACAAGCCCAGTACCATCTGTGTGCCTTTCGTACACGAATACACTATTCTCCGCTGGCAACAACATCCCTGACAGCAAATAAGTTTTCATAAAATTAGACCTCATGGAACATAGAATGACAGAGAGCTGACCCCTGCAATTGGCAATACGAAGCCGCAGCAACTGCAGCCTGAGGCAGAGCAGCCCGAACGTTATCGCGCTTGGCTTCAAATGTGTTGGATATCCTTGGTCCCCCTATGTACCCGGGATTCCTCAGTGCTGTCGTTGGATCGCCCAGGAGGTAGTCTAAAGAACGGTTCAAAGCCACTCTAGCACACGATAAAAAATAACTAACCAGTGTACCGAGCAGGGAGTTTAGTCACCAGGAAGTTAACGATACCACCAAACGAACATTTACCAGAGTCTCATTTGAAGATCGTTCTGGGGAGAGGAAATTCTGGAATTATGTTCACTGTCGTGTCGCCCAGACACATGACTGATACAACTCTCAGCAAAAGCATGTTGATCAAGATGCGACATCCGGCTTCCGTCTTTGGAGTTTAAATGAATATACAATCGATCACAGAAATCAGCACCACGACATACCACCGTTGCGACATGGCCGCGCACTAAACTTATGAGAATTCGTGTAGTGTCAATTGGAAGACACCCTGGTGTTTCGGCCAATCCAGGATTTTCGACTTCTCGCCTCTTGTCGCTGATCAGAAAAAGTGGACCAGACGATATCTTCAATGAAAGGAGCGTCATTGGATCTACCTTAGAGAAGGAAGTGTACTAAGGAGAGGCTAATCAGAGCTATGAGCAATTCAGCCTTCATCGATGCATTACCTTAACGTCCTCCAATTTGTCACGCAGCTCTTGGAATTTATCGATCAGACCAGCAGGCAAATCTTCGTCTCCTTCGTCAAGGTTGGAACAAAATTCCTCGAGCTTATAAAGCAATTCGGTTGTATCTCCTATAGTTAGGTCTGAAAGCTTTCGTCGTTTGGCAATGGAAGGCATGATGTGCGATACACCGGCAGATGCAAGAGACAGGATCTGTTAGTTGTGGCTCAAGCGCTCATGCATAAGACAAGCGCGGTCATGGCAAGGGGACCGTTTTACCGTCCCAGTTAAGTCTCTCAGGCTCATATTCCCACGGTGTGAAGACACTGAATGCCTTCGAGTTTCTACTCATAGCCGCAAAGTCTGCGCTAGACTACCAGAAAGAGCTTTTCACGCTAAAGTTGTTCACGGCTCATTTGGTGTCCATGCTGTCTATTGGTTGTCAAAACTTTCCTGGTGCCACTACATGCAGCTCCTTCAGTTGGGGTTCTTTCCCGGGGAGCAATATGGACCTTTACGCCGCTCTTTATGAGTACTGAGGTAATGGTATCCAGGCTCAAGTCGGCGAGAGACTAGAGAGTGCGCTCTCCGAGAGTAGCCGAACACGGATCGGGAAACGCCCGCCAATGAGCGAACACGGGAAAGAAGACTGGACTTCGCTTAGCTTAGTTTTGGTTCAACGTTCACTGCGACTCATCTATGTACCAGAATCGTACGCAAGACCTTTCGGCTATTAGGTTTGGTCATAGGGCTGGTTCATCGCGATTCATTCGCACGAAAGGCAGGACAACTTCGGTAGTTGCGTGGCTCACTAGTAAACCGTCCTCGTGGTTACAGCGCTCTTTTGGTGTGTTTGCAATGTGCACGTTGTTCACTCATTATAATGGTCCGTCTGTGAGGTGAGGACCTCCATTGGATATACTCTTTTCACTCACTGCAATGCGTGCTTTATCTGTGTCTCTAATCCTAATCTCTGCCTTACAGGCGTTGGCGATCACTTTGCCACAGCCACAACATCTCGCAATACCATTAACAAAAAGATCGACTCTCAGGACCGCTGACGGACATGTTGACCCTGCTTCAATTAGGGCTTATATTTGTAGCACAGAAGCGTAGGTGATTGCTCTTGTTCAGTGTTGTTCCCCGTTGAGCAGATATTCAGTAAGTTACATCGGGGCGTTGCTGCATTTGAAAGAAACACTGGCATAGCCCTCTTCCCCTCATCGCTAACAAAGCGTGCGGCAGCGTCCGGTTCTGACTCGCTGGTTGACGACTCAAACGAGCGTTGGTATGGAAAAATCGAAGTCGGCACTCCGCCGCATACATTTACCAGTTTGCATTTCCGACTTGATCGTACAATGCATGACGTACTGATGCGAGCATCCCAGTTGACTGCGACACTGGTTCGACGGACTTCTTTCTACCTGGACCAAGCTGCGGGGACGCGTGCAGCGGACATGAAATTTACAATCCCAACATTAGTTCGTCTGCTGAGCCCCTTGGCAGGATATTCACAGTGGAGTACAATGATGGTTCCATGGCTACAGGCAATCTTTACACGGACACTGTGTCGCTTGCTGGCTTCAAGGTGTGTAGTGTTCTTGTTGTCCTTCATTTTAATTCTTAAAGTATGTTGCAGGCCAGTGCACAAACGCTTGGGGTTGCCTCGTTGTATTCATACGGGTTCTCGTCGGAGAACTTCGGTGCGGACGGGCTGATGGGAATGGCTTTCAAGTCTGTTTCTGAGTATGGCGCAAACTCCGTTTTCCAGACGCTGGTTTCACAAGGAGCTGTCCCAGAACCAGTGTTTGCTTTCAAACTTGCATCCTCTGGTTCCGAGCTTTATGTTGGTGGCGTGAACTCTGCGCTATATCGTGGTCCGTTCACATACGTCCCACTAACTCAACAGGTGAGCGCTAGTCATCAGCTGCAAGTGGTAAACTACGTTGCTCAGACATCATTCGTGTATTTGTCAGGGGTATTGGCAGGTCACTGGTGATGCCATAGGGATCGATGGGAAAGAAATCGTCAATGCATTCTCCGCTATCGTCGACACTGGGACCACATTAATATTGGGCGATACATCCTATGTCAGTCAGCTCTACGCAGTTATCAATGCGACAGAAGTAGGTGGAGGTGTATACTCGCGTAAGCATCTTGACAGCTTTATCGTTGTGTTTTTCTGAACGTTGTTTCAAGTACCGTGTGATGCCATGCCAAACGTGACCATCACCCTTGGCGGGAAGTCATTTGCGCTTTCCGCGGAGACCCTCAATTTCGGCACGTATGGTTCTTCAGGAAACACTTGCCTTGGTGGTATTGCAGGCAGTGACGGTCTTGGAGGTCGGTCTTGGATTATGTAGAGCTCACCTCGTTGACGTGTTTTCAGATCTATGGATCCTTGGGGACGTCTTCCTGAGAAACGTGTACACTGCCTTTGATGTCGGAAACTCTAGAGTTGGCTTCGCGGACCTTGCATGAGCTTCGGTAACGCCTGCCTGATACTATTGATTGAAACCACACTCAAACATTGTAACTTCCTTGGACACTGCTTTGGACTAAGATGTTTCCAAAACTGACGTTTACGATTCGGACTTAGCAAGGACTTCTTCATGCCGTCACAGTAATGTACGAAACAATTCTATCGCTGGCAATAACCAATATCTAGTATGTAATACCAGTACCACGAGCACATGATTCTCGTCACTTATCGATCTATACTTATTCTACCTGATCTTGTGAATACAACCATGTCGACACTCTCAACCAAGACTCTTGATCACATTGTGCATCTCACACCTCCTGGCTCAGTGAATGAGGTATCACGGCAATTCCAAGACCTTGGCTTCCAGTGCGTCCTCTTTCAAGTTTTGAAAACGTCTCAGGGCGAATTCGGCATGTAGTGTCCTCCCAGGCGGTACACACGCTGGGGGACTGACAGAAAATGCGCTTGTGGTATGATCGCCAACTTGAAGTACTTAGCAGAATTCTACTTACTAACATTTTGGGTACAGATACTGCAAGACGGCGCATACCTTGAGCTTATTTCCTTCACGCACCCAGCGTCGCATTACCCACCAGGATCACCTGAGCGCCAGAAACGGGATGCCAATCCCTGGGCATGGAAAGAACCTGGTTGGATTGACTACGCGTTCCTCGGGTCTTCCAGCACCTCAATATCAGAGCTTATAAACGCCCGAGCCAAGAAGGATAAGAGCAGGATTCGGTATGAACCAGAAGTTGACGGAGGAAGAGAACGCAGCGACGGCAAGGTGCTAAAGTGGCGGAACTCTGCACCTTCCCAGGATGATGACCGAGGAGTTGCTCCATTCTTCTGCGGAGATGTCACACCAAGGGAATGGAGGGTATGTGCCTCGTTCGATACTTATCTGGGGCTGTCTCAGATCAGGGTCTTTCAAGGTCCCACTCGATCCCCCTTCGAATGCAGAACATCCGTCGGGAGTACTTGGAGTCGCATACGTCCGAATTTTGGTGGAGGATAACGATTTGTCCCACATGAAAGCGAATATAACGTCGGTCGTCGGTAGATCACCTGTGTCTAACACATCACGAAGAGCAACTTGGGTACTTGACACACCTAGAACAGATGTCCCTGGAGGAAAACCCCGACTCATCATCAGCGTGCCAGAGACAGCGGACGAACGCTGGACGTTGAAAGAGAGGGGCGAGGGTATTTATGAGGTTGCGTTCCTCGTTAGCTCAGGAACGAAGGCAGGGCAAGCCTGGACGCCGTATGGAAAAATCGTGTGGTTAAAGGGATAGCTCGTATCAAATATATGATCTTCTTGCTGAAATTTGGACCAGTTGTTAAACGAATCCCACCAGCATTTAGTATATCGAATATCCTCCAGTTGCAACTTTAGCCCAATTATCGCTCGCCCTGAAAGCTCTCATGAAGCCAGATAATGCTAAGGAAAACCTATTATATTAGCGATGAACTGAGTAGCAAAATCAAGTCAACGGTCCTAACATATAACAAACACTACACAAGCAACTTGTTCACAAAGGCAACCATCACCGCCTCTCCCTCACCCTCAACCAAACCACAGCAACAACAGCAACACCAAGCCCAACTATAAAGGCAAAGAGCACAAGAATATCTCTGTAATAATTGTTTAGGCCAAAACCAAACAGCTTGTGTGCAGTGATCAGTCAGTGATGCGAAGGGAAAGATACAGAAATAATACTCACCAGCTGCATGATGAGGGTCGCCGATATATTGACGGGTACGCCTTGCAAGGTATCCTTGATCATCAGTCCTGAACCTACTTCGTTTACCGAAATAGCTTCAAGGGTATACTGGCGGATTCAATGAACATGCATGAAACATGAGATGTCAAGTACACGCACGCTGAGCGGGCAAAGCCATTGTAGCCAACGCAAGACAGGCGGTATTGAAGCGAGGTGGACAAAGAAACCGGCATAGGTCATCTGGTAGAGTGCAGAAAGAGCAGAAAGCAGGATCGCAATCCCGCCATTGCGGAATAGCGTTCCTAGAAGGAAGTTCTGCGTGGCCAACTAGTAGTCAGAGGAGGTAGGGCACGATAGCAAGAAAGACATACAAAGAGCGTCATGACTAGCGTGTACAGCACGATAACGAGTAGGAACTTGAAGAAATGAACTGCGTTATGTGCAAGCCCAGCCATCCAGTACGTGCTAGGATCCTAGATCAGACCACAAGTATGGATGATGGAAGCGAAGTAACTTACAGGGTGCACAGAATGATGGTGGGTATGATGCGAAGGGGTATCACGTCGAATATCAGACGTGCAAGGAGCCAAGCTGTTGGGCTAAAGGCATCTGAGGAAAGAATCTCTATCGAGAAGGAATTGACACACCTGTAATACCAGTTTGACCTCTCACGAAGGAAGAGGGGTCGTATCTCAACGATATTATAGAGTGCGCTGAGGGATGAGAATGCAATGAGAGAACCCTGAGAATGGTTTTATGTCAAGTATGCACAATCAAACCATAGCTTCTTACCATGAAGAAAAGGCATCCGACTCTGGCCTGGAATCCGGCGATAGTTGAACCAGTCTGATAGTAGAGACCACCTACCATTAATTTAGCATAGTCAACAGCATAATATTTACACATACCACAGAATATGCCGAGTACGCAAGCGATACACACGTGCGTGAAAAATAATGTCTTGTCTCTGCCAAAGTCGAATAGGTTAGAGGTGATCGAGATGAATGATTAAAAGTGTATGCACCTTCTCAAAACTTTCCATTCGCGTCCGCAAAGTACTTGTAACTGCGTAAGGAAAGTTGCTGCATGCATGCCCGGTACCAAATTTTGCGTAGAGAGGGCTTCGACGTCTTTCCCTCTGTCGGCCTTCTCCTCGCTGCTGACACTGAGCCCTATTTCGCCAACCACATTGTTACCCAATGGCATGCTGGGGATATCAGGAGACTCGCTCGCAATGTCGAGTAGGTAATCTGCGACGTTATAACCCTCTTCGTAGGGCAGGACATCAGCCCCGGCTCCTCCCCCCTTTCGCATGCGCATAAAATATTGTGCTGGTGCTAATCCGCCCGGCCCTGAGTACAGCGCGCGCCCGTTGGAAAGGAGGTGAACGGAGTCAAAGGTGTGGTAAAGCCGCGAACTCGGCTGATGTATGCTGCAGATCACCGCCACGCCCTTTCGATCACCATGTGAGCCTTGGTGACCCATAGCAACTCCACCTTCACGCGCGAGTTCCTTCAGCACATTGACAACCCTAAAGGCACTGACTGAGTCTAGTCCGCTGGTGGGCTCGTCACAAACGAGCACATCCGGGCAACTAACAAGTTCGAGCCCGATGCTAACGCGACGAGCTTCTCCGCCACTGATACCTCTACCAGTCCCATCAGTCGCGCCAATTCTTGTTTCGGCGATGACATCCAAACCTAGTTTGGAAATGACAGTGGAGACCAGCGCTGCCTTCGAGGATGAAGGAAGAGCCTCTGGGAGGCGAAGTGATGCGGCGAATGTAAGGGCTTCGCGGACAGTCAGCATTGAAGGAAGGATGTCATTCTGCGGGACGAAAGCAACCCTTGGATGATGTCCAGGGGCATAGGGAGGGAACGTAATAGACCCTGTATATTGGCCTGATTTTGTCTTCCCGGCGATGAGTTCAACAAGAGTAGTCTTGCCTGCTCCGCTGGGACCAAGGATCGCCATGAGCTGACCTGATTCGATACTGCCGCTAACGCTATTGAGGATGGTTTTCCCCCCACGAATAGTAGATTTGGAAATCAGGGAGGACGGTGAATTTTTGGGCGATTGCACGGTATATGAAATGTCGGACCACCGAACATTTATTCCGCCGCTTTGGCCTCCGTTGAAAGGTAACTTTCTCGCCGTTCGTTGGACATACCAACCCCACGCGACGACAACTAGCCCAGACGCAATTATTGCCCCGACAACAGCGAGTCCTGCAATAACTCCTCCGCCAAGTTCTGTTCCACCTGACGCAGCGGCAGCAGAAGAAGTAGCGTTTGTCGTGTCGATGACGGCCTGAGTGACACATTCACCAAAGACGCATCCTTCCATGGATAAACCTTGACTTCCAAATACTGAATTAATGGTATCCTGTTGAAAATGGCAAGTATTGGTGCTATCGCACGCAACTATTAATGTTCCGGTGAGTCCGCCAATGGTACTTGTGAGGTTTGAGACCGGCACACCACCGCAGAATGTGGCGTTTCGGATACAACTACATGAAAGATTTTGACATGTCCAGGTGCTCGAGGCAGTATTGCTTGAACTGGTGGTGGATTCGGATGATGTCTGGGTACAAGGCGAAGCGGTGCAAAAGAACTGCTCGACACCAGCATACATAAGTTGGGCATAGATAGAGGAGCTAGTGGAGGGCGACAATAACGTTCCACTGGTGTTGTGCAATGGTGACAGAGAGCCGTTCAACGTACGGAGAATGTTTAGAGTAGATTGGAGAGGATACAGTGCCTCTAATGTGGGATTCTAGATTTTAAAAAAAGTCAACCCGGGACACTAGGTATTTGAATTCAACGATGTTGCACTGACATTAACTTGACAGCTAAGTTCACCTGCTGCCCATACCGTAGGGGCAGTATTGCAAACCATAGTGTCATTCAAACCAACTAGACCGCCAAGCCCTGAGGTTGCACTTGCATTGCCATTGGCCGCAGCATACGCGACCTGACATGCCGAAGAGGTAGTGCAAACATTACAGCCTACTCCTCCCCATCCGCTTTCGCAGGCGCAATCGGACGCGGTCAAGTTCGCAAAGCCGGACGAGGACGCAGATGGTTGAGCTAAAGAGCGACTCGAACCATCAAATATGGTGCCACCGCATCCTGGTTGTGCACAAGTAGCACCTCCAAAGCCCGGAGGACAAAGACAGCTTGAGGCATTAGATGGAGAAGCTTCACCGTAGTTCATACATGTTTGCCCAATGACGCTAGCTGAAAGAATTAATAGGACGAGGAGGACGACGCAGGAGATATGATACAGCCCATGATTCTGTATCACTAATAGTGGCATCCTTAGACTGGTTCCAAGTAGTAACTGTCAAGCAAAGTTGCCATTGAACAAGAGTCTTATCACTGCCAGCTCATCGTTACGCGTAATTGATTCAGACGATATGCCAATCGTGACAGGTCTGAGATCTGAACTTGGCATGAAACGGGTACCTGCGAAAAGTCCGGAAGTAACCGATACTTATTACTTCATGACATAGGCCCTTGACATAGGCCACATAGTACGTATAGCAACACGCGCTAACTTATAAGCATGTTCCAAAGTGTGGGTCTCTTTTCTTCCCTTCTTTGCTGTTTAACTTCTTTGTATCTGTCGTATTCAGATTTCGTCTTGGTGGTCTCGGACACCGACACCCGCACCCGCCCCCAAAGAAAAATATGATCCCACAAACCCTAAGATGAACCCTCTCAACCCGCAAGGTCTTAAACCGTGAGTGTAGGCTTTTTTTTGCCATACCGACTGACTTGGGCTACTTCCGCTTGAACAGATGTTGCGCCTGCCCAGAAACGAAATCTGCTCGCGATGCTTGTTTTCTCCAGAATGGCAGCGAAGAAGGCAAATGCGCTGAGCTACTCAAGAAGCATGTTGAATGCATGCGAGGGCTCGGATTCAACATCTAGTTGCCGTGATTATACTATGCAGTTGTGAGTTGAGGTCATTCAAATTGCGTTCCTTTTACTCAAACATTTCAATGCGAATAAGACTATTTTGATCCATTAACAGCCCCCTACGACCGGGGCACACTTAATTCGTAGACTTAGCAACACACTACCCCACTCACATTCATACATGTGTCATATCAAACGCGAGACTGGCTGTATCCTACTACAACAATGGTTTAGTGAGTAATGGTTTCAGAACCATTGCTTTCTCCTGTTATTGGCTTATTAGAACCAATTCGTCTACATGGTTGAGGACATATCAGGTACGTTTTTGCTTGCATAGACGGGCTGCGATGACCGAGATGGTGATATAAAATGGTTAGACTCTCGCCGCCAATGTCCATTCGCATCCAGGACCATACTTGCTTTGAACAAATTTGGCATGATTCGCTTTAGCGGAAGACTGCTTGCTCTGTCCCTTATTGTGATATACTGGTGTTAAGAAGCGTCAGCCATGAGGCTGCAAATTGGTTCTTCTGACTTCTCCTACTTACGCGTCCCATCAATTAGTCATATACGCTGATTGTTGACTGTCCTTCACTGGGTTCGAAATAGGAATGCCCAATGGCTCACCTACTCATGCACATGGCCTCGGAAAAAGGATCGGATACAGCGCAGGTGCGGGGAAATTGCCTTGTTGAGGTGATCCCATGCTCATGTTCTTTTCCTTTCTTCTCGAGAAGTAGTTCTTGTAGCTATATGTTAACATGCAATGCAACGGTGGATAATTGCCGCGCTTGGCTTGTCCGTGCATTTCGCTACATACGGACGCCATTCGAGAGGAGGAATATTGAATTGTCACTGAAATGATGACATTTCAACCCGACTCTGGCGGGGCGGCTTAATTCCAAGTTGCCCTTGGTGCATAAAAGGGCTCTCATGGTATGCAAGTCATTCGATTCACTGCTTCCCAGCCCCAAGAATCCTCACCGTTCAGTAAGTTGATCTTCCATAGAAAACTTAGTGTTTGTATCCATGATGAAATTCTTGATCACTTCCACCGTCGCTGCCCTCGCTACGTGCGCCATCGCTACATCTTACAGCCTCTCTTACGATACGAACTACGATACGGGATCCAACTCACTTAACACAGTGGCTTGCTCAGACGGTTCCAATGGCTTGGAGTCGCGTGGCTACACCACTTTTAGCTCTATTCCCAACTTCCCTTACATCGGAGGTGCGCCCCAGATCACGGGCTGGAATTCGGCATACTGTGGATCGTGCTGGGAAATCACCTACACTAGCCCGTCGGTGACCACTACCAAATATGTTACCGCCATTGATGTCGGTGATGAGGCACGAGATGGGTTCAACTTGTCGCTGGAGGCTATGAACGGCCTCACGGGTGGACAGGCTGAGTCTTTGGGGCGCGTCACTGTTACGGCCACCCAAGTTGATGAAAGTAAATGCGGTCTGTGAGACCGTGAAGTGAAATGGTAAGCAATTAATGTACCGAGCCCCATTAAATCCAAAGGCATCTCGTACTCACCAGCTTGATAGGCGTGCGAGGCAAATGGTTGTTGCAATCGATGAATTTTCTGAATCATCTTCGACTTTCATGTACGGAGTACTACGGACAATATGGACAATCGCAGAGACATTAATTACGAGCAACACATAACATATACATACCTCTTTTTGGAGCGTTGGCAGCATAGTGGTCTCGCACAACCCACGCGTGTCAAAGAGTAATAATGAATTGGTACGGGAACGCATTGTTTGCACATTTCCGTGCACCCCCTTTTGCATGACGGTAAGTTCGTCCTTGAGCAAGTTTCCATGTTTTATCCGGGGGGCAGCATATGGGCGGAAGTATTTGTATATCACGTGGTAAGGAACGATGTGTATAATTGTTTGAGTTTGTAGGTGCTGTTTTTGGAATCTGCTGCAGTTTTTCTGACCTTTGCAGTCTTATTATTCTTATCTCTCCATCATAATACGATGTCCTCCGCAACATCCGCGCAACAGTTCATTACAAAGCTCATGACTTCACCGCAAAATAGGGCGTTAGCTATGGAGGCTGATACGATTCGGGGGCTTCTGGGCTTCGCTCGCCAGCTCCAACGTGGGGACCCAAAACACGTTGAATACCGAGGAAAGATTGGCCACATATTGGTAAATCTGAACTCAGGTTCTTTATGTGTAATGAACAAACCGTTTGGCAGTTCGTCCGTGTACAAACCCTCATACCAGCGGCAACAATGTTCGACCCCATCTTTTTATCGGCGGCAATAGAGATAACCACTGTCTGCAAGAACAAGCAGTGGGTCGGCATACCCAACTGGCAAAACATCAGAGAGGATGACCCAAGGATCAAAACTCACCCACTTGTCCAGAAGACGTGGTACGTTCATCCGAATCAGCAGATGTCGCAGGCCCTCCCTGAGGGTCCCCTACTGGTTGCTGACCCACCCGCTATGACTGCCGATGATATTCCTTTACTCGTCTATAATACTTCCATGGCCGGCGCAGGTGGAAAGCGCCAGCTGCGAGTCTTTGGCCCTAAGTCGCAGGCTCATGCGAAAGAGAATGCCGAGGATGCCGAGGAGGAGGAAGCACTACCGACAGATCAGTCCAGGGATCGGTCTAATTACCGTGGGTCTAAGAAACAGGGGACTAGTGAGTCCAAATCACGAACCCCGCTTGCAGAAGCTATGGGGGGTGGGTCGCACAAACGAATCTGTGAAGGCACGAGGTCCAATACCGTTAAAATGATGGGAGAAGGCGTGTCGGAGGGAGTGATATATGTGCAACACCCTGAAGCGAAAGTAAGCCACTAACAATAGTTCAGTTATTTCACTAATACAGGCTTCAGACCAAAACACCGACAGGTCTATCTTTGAAGGCAGCTGGCAGTTCGGTAAGACCGACACCTTCGACTTCTGGTAGCATACTAACTTATTGACAATTATCAGGCCAACACCTTGACAGCACGATTGGGCGCCGTCAGCGCCGCTGATCCCTGTCGTCGTTGTGCCAGGGAAGGCAAGACATGCATGAGAGCCAGGGGCAAGACTGGCCTCTTGTTAGTCTGCACTGCTTGCAAGCAACTGAAAAAGAAGTGTGAGTTGGATGTCAACCATCCCACCAGGCAGCGAGGCAAGTCGGGCGTGCGAGGGAAACCTCATTCCCGATCATCGGAGAAGGTGAAGGCGCGGAGAATGTCCACTCGCCGCATGGGCACTTCTGTGGTGCAGCGAAGACCTCCTAGAGTTGGTAAGTGCATCACTCGATTGACATGCAGTTTGCTAATACATCCAAAGTCATGAGTTATGTGTCAGTGCCCCGGCTTCCGGTCTCAGCCCCCGAATCCACAACCATGAAGCTGAGTAGCGTGAAGAGAAAGATGAGTAGTATGGAGGGTGTAATTGACCTCCTTCATCGCGAGATGGAGACACTCCGCACGATCATCGATGCCTCGAGCTGACAAATCAATGTCTACTATGGAGTCACTGTATGACTTTGATTTCACATTAGGTTATTGAGTCATACCCGAAGTATTGCTGATTTACCTTCTCAACTTCTTCAAGTGTTAAGCTTGTGCGTACCCTGTTCACGATAGGACTCACCTGGCCCGAGTTATGGATGCACTCAGTGATTTAGTAGTTTTATGCCTACGCCGATTGATACTCCTTACTTACCTCGATCCTACGTCATGCATTGATTACTCTTTGCTCATGATGAGTCCGCGAAGATATATGTCATGCCCGTTATTCTCTGGGCTGCATTTCTATCGATTCGAAGAAATTAATTGGTCTGGAGCACCGTAGCACACGGATGCTATAGGCTGTGCTTCGGAGGGTAGACACTGGAAGCTCAAATATTAAGTCGAAAACTGAACATAATCGCTCGCACGATGGCTGAGCAAGGTGACCACGCTCAACACCACGCTCAACACCACGCTCATCACCACGCTCAACACCACGCTCATCACCACGCTCAACACCACTGCCCTCATGGCCATCCTCATGGCTCTCCCAATCCCTTTGGCTCTTCCCAAGTCTACCAGGATCAACACAATTTCAAAGAATTTAATAAGGATTATTTCGATGAGCATGGTCATCGGTACAATGATCATCCCAACGCGCATGAGCTAGCCCGACGACTTGGAGAAGCTATGATCAACGCTTATCCATTCGAGGAGGACTCAACATTGGTTCTAGACTATGCCTGTGGCACAGGTTAGTCATGTATATGAAGGGTTTCGTAGCATTCTTCTGAATTTGTCCATCGTACTCCAGGTTTGATCTCCAAAAAACTCGCGGCGCATGCCAAATGCATCGTGGGCGTGGACATCAGCCAGAGTATGGTCGACCAGTACAATCAGAGCGTTTTAAATCAGGGTATACCACCCGAGGAGATGAGGGCTGTGTGCTGTGACCTTGCTACTGCCCCGAATCAGCTAGATGGAATGAAGTTTGATGTGATTGTGGTACGTCTCCAGCTTTAACGTTCCACGTTTTCGCCTTGACAATTACTAGTGTGCATCGTCGTATCACCATTTCCCTTCTATCGAACATGTTACGAAGGCTCTTGCATCATACCTGAAACCAGGGGGTTCGCTCTTGGTCGCAGATTTAATGAAGCCACCTTCTACAGAATCTGCACGGGCGTTATTTCCCGCCGGAGCACACGATATTGTCGCGCACAAGAGTGGATTTGAGGAGGCAGACATCAAATCCGTATTTGAGGGTGCTGGACTGATTAATTTTTCATTTGTAACAGCCTGCAAGGCGATGAAACATGAACACCCTGTCCAGTTCTTCTTAGCTTCTGGGACCAAGGAAGTCACTGAAGAGGCATAGATTACTCCGTATTACATCATTTGAGAGATAATGAACCACCAAAGCGTTTTCTGGCAACAGTATCAACTTTGGCCTTCACTTCCCAGAATGCTTTCCACCAAGCTCTTCCAATGTTCTCCGTAGTCGAGCTTCCATCACGATTCTCCTCCGCGCAGCTCGCGCGTTCATACACCTCCCAATTCCTCCTCAAGAGGATAAGCCACCACTTCATTACAGCAATGGTTTTCTCCATGCCCGTATCGGCCGATTCTACGTTCCGCACCAAAAATTTGCTGAAATAGTCAACGTCTTTTTGCTTCGGAGGATATTCTGTGAATCTTTTGACCCATGACTCAATGACGGCCTGAACATCTCCAGTTTCCGCGAAGTATAATTTCTCCCCTGGCTGCACGCCCTGCTGCTTCAAAAGAGGAGGCTCCGGGTGCTTAGCTTGAGGAGGGGGTTTCTTGCGATAGGGTGCAGATGGCGCGCGATTAGAAGCCTTGATAATCTTGCGTTCTTGAAGGAGATCTCCACTTTTCGCATGTCGAGCCAGGATCACCTGCTCCCGCTGCAAATCCACAGGCAAGGCAGCAAACACATCCGGGTCAAAATCAAGTTTTCGAAGCTCTGCGTCAGATACACGCATGTACGACGGGACGTCACGTTTTGCAAAGAGCGTGTTTTTACGGGGGGATACGCTCGTTCTGTTCTTCGGTGCAAGTTGTTGAGTAATTCTTTTGACATTGACGCCTTTGACCGTAATTTTCGGTCGGACGTCATGAGTAGGTTGTTCCGCCGGGATTGGTGAGCGTGATCTGCGCTGATATTCAACTTCTAGCTCCTTCCTTACATCGTCTGGCAACGCATCGAATACGTTCTTGTCGACCTGAGAGAAAGAGGGAAGGTCCAATGGAGGCAATGGACATGAAGGACCAGCCTCATTCTCATTCTGGAGTGAATCATCTTGCGAAGGGGGTTCAGTGATAATCTTAGGCACTGGAAGGGTGTCTTGTCCTGTGTTCTCCTGTACATTCGTCTTGGAGCTTCTGGTTTGGAAGGGCAGCTTCACTTGCCCAGCATCGGTGGTGTCAGATGCCGACGGCGTATCTAGCTTCTGTATCTGAATGCCTATTCCGCGCAGCTCTTTCGGATCGAATCCCCAAGAATCCAGTAGTGCCCATGCGTGGTCACCGATATCCTTTGGATCGCTTGTAGCTCTGCCGTTTACGCTCCTTAATGGTGTTTGCTTGCTGAACGTCTCACAAATGCCGTGCCCCATGAACTAAACGGTGAAGATCCATCAGCACCTAGTTTGAATATGACCTAAAGTCCTCAATACCTTAGGTCCCTCTACAGGTGCACTTGGATCGCGTTTCATGATCTTTAGAGTCAAAGAACGTCCACACATGTTGATAGCGTTCAATCTCCGAGAAACTTCTTCAGCCATCTGATGGATGAATGCCTTAGCTTGGTCGTCGTTCTCAAAACGTATTCCATACTAGGTAAAATCAGATGTCAGCAACTACACAAACCAAACTACTTATCACCAACTCACGTTGATATCACATGAGACAGATTTCCTCGGTTTGTCAGACTCGAGTTTTCGTTCATCGATACCACGGATTGCATTGTACAGAGTTTCGCCAGTAGTCTTGCCAAGGGCATCGCACAGTGCGGCTTTGCTTTTCTTAGCGAGTTCGCCGAGATTTGTGACTCCGAGCTTCTCCTTCGCTTTTTGGCGCGTAGAATGTCCGAAGCCGTGGAGGTCGTCGATATCTAACGGCGCGAGAACTTGTTGCACATCTTCTAGTTTTAAGTGGAATGACCCCGCAGGCTTGGCCTTACGCGTCGCAATGCGAGCAAGTTGTATGTTCTCCGCAATGCCAATGCTAACTATGGCTTGTGTCAGTGAGGGACGTCGGACACATCAATGTGAAGAACCTTCGCAACCTGTTCCTTCTCTGACCTCTGACCGTATCTGTTCTGCAAGGGACCTTGCGGGATCATGCACGAATGCTAAGGAAGACGGCCGAATAGCACACCGGGAAACACTCGTGGTGACCTCAATTAAGGCTTCATCGACGGAGACGGCCTGGATGTCATCCGCATGGCGTATTAAAATGGTGTAGAAACGCAACGACAGCTGTTTATATCTGATCTCGTCCTCGGTAGAGTATAATCAATGAAAAGACAAATACACACTTCTCGAATTCGTAGGGTATAGTCATAAGATCAGGGCACAATCTACGACCTTGCTGAAGGCTAAAGATAGCTGTCACCCGTAGGTCAATAGGTGAAATATGTGTAGCATACCTCATTCCGTTCTTGATCCCAAATGACCTGGCTTCGTAGCTTGAGCTTGCTATTTCACTTGTACTCGATGCACCCCCTGTACTCCCCTGCGAGTGACAAACGACAACTGGTTTGCCTCGTAACTCAGGGTGACTCAGTAGGCCGACGGAAACGAAAAAGCAATCAAAGTCACAGTGCATGATAACACGCTTCAAGTCTGAGGCCTTTTCTTTGCCTTTTCTTTTTGATGGAGACCTCGCCACGAATTGTGCCCCGTTCATGTTGACATCACCACTCTTAGCCATGTCGCCTATAGACTCATGCATCGACCCATTGTCAACTTCTTCTTGGGCTTGTTGAACCAAAATTTTCAGCTCAGCCTTCCATGTGGACAGGTAGTGCAGTCGTGAGTGTTTGTAAAAACCTTCTATGAAATCTGGTGCCACAGAGGTATGTGCGGCTCTCCATTCAGGATTAGCCATCACGCGCTCTGCTAGCGGGTTCGATGTATGAGCGGCGTATCCAGGGACACGCGCAGCGTCTTTGTACGTGGCAGGATCTGTAACATAGAGCGGCCGAGGTGAATGACATGCCGAAGATGCGGGGTCACCAGCCT
Source organism: Suillus weaverae (assembly GCA_016767475.1). Lineage (NCBI taxonomy): Eukaryota > Fungi > Basidiomycota > Agaricomycetes > Boletales > Suillaceae > Suillus > Suillus weaverae. The sequence goes on from MU179300.1 coordinate 379,030, forward strand.
CAGGGGCGGCAGTACCTGCCGTGCCGGAATCAGGTGTTGTAGGGACCTGGTTAGCTGATAGTGGCTGTTCATGCCTACGCATACCAGAGAGTACTGCTGTATGTGGATCCGTAGACAGATAACTTTGAGGCGTGTGCGCTCCTTGAGATTGCTCGACCCTGTCCCCGGGTTTGAAAATGTAATTCCTCCAGGGAATTAAGGTTCCTGCAGCGGCACTATCCACCAGCCAATCAGGCCTCACAATCTTCATGTGCTTCCAGTCTTTGATCTTCGCAGCCGTCAGCGAGCAAGTGATAATATGGGTCCTGTATAAGGGGCGATGAATCTCTATGAAATGACCGGAGTAATAAAGGAGGTGCAGACACTAATGATTTCTTATCCAGGTAAGGCTGAAACACACCCCCATGCGTTACTATCAATTGACGGAGATCTTGAACTGAAGGGTTCGTCCACCCGTTAATCTGCGATCAAAGTTAAGGCCCTGCTTTCCTGCGATGACAATGGAGATACGCACATATATTGAAAGACCGCTAAAGATTTTTTTTGTGGTGCCCAGGTCTTGGGTTGCATCAAGGGTTGCATTCTGTATCTGGAGTTTGGCGCGCTTGCGATGCATGTATTCTCTGAAATGTCCAAAGCGAGATGCGCCATAGATCTCGGGATCATCTTCGGTGTCACCGAGTCCATGGGAGTGTGAAGTCGTCCCAACTAGCTGCTCGTCACTTTCGTCACGAGGACGCTTGCGGCTCAGTGACTCAGTGTCAGGTGGGGGAGCTGTGATTTGATCTCCGGGTAGCACCACGTTCCTGAGAGCCTCAAGGAACTCTGGATCGTCAGGGCCAAAGAGGTCGGAGGAATCGGTAGACGCAGACGATTGAAGTGGCTTCACCATCAGTCTCCCTAAGGCAATACAATGATTTATGAAGAGGCAAGCATATGGTCTCCGCGTCCTGTACGGCAACCCGGTGATCAGTGAAGCAAGCGTTGTTTGTCTTGATTTGTCAAAGGTCCCCAAAACTAAACAAATTGCAAATAAACTACTCAATATTAATCATTACACATTCCATATGTGGGTTAGCAAGCACGTTCACGTTACGACGTAGAATAAGTAGGCTCTTCAGACTATCGCCATGATCCATTATAAACACTGTACAACAATAGACACATCATCTAACCAAGGTGAGTCCATGTTCAAAGTCAGAACACGAGATACGCTCGTCGGATCATTACCAAGCGCCTGCCAAAGCAGTCGGAGGGCCAGACTTTTTTCATCTAGCTCTCTTGAGCTACTACATGCGGCCGTACGGGCCCACCGATCAACAATCTCATGTTGATTCGTGCCACATATGTCCGTGAACCCATCTGAACAGAGAATAAGATATTTGCGAGGAGCTTGGGGGGATGGATCAAGGGGATAATGCGTGACTTCCGGCGTGGACGAAATATATGGAGGCGTGTGGTTCCTCATCAAGAACTCTTCCCAAGGAGATGTGTCGTGCTGACCAGGGTATAAATTGTAGAGAATACGTCGAGTGAACTCTGGTGGCTGTTTAAAGGGGGTATCTCCCAGACCTGTTCAATCGAGCATGTCAGCGAATAGTAAAATCCGAATATATGAATGTAACATGCATCGAAAGGGTGCAATCGCTCCAAGCACACGACCATCCAAAATACATTCCGGCTCACCAGGGTGCTCATTCATGACGCGCTGGACCTCGAGCGGGTTTTCCCCATTATGAAATCGCGTCAAAACTTCGACATTCCACGCATTCTGGCCAGTCTCCGAGACCATCACTTGAATCCAAAAGTTAGCCGTCAAGGCATCCAACATCGTTACGTTCTACTTACATCCTTGACAGTCGCCTAGGTTGGCGAGCCATAGATTTTGGTGATCAGGATCAACAAGAGCTACGAGCGCAGTAGTACCATACAAGCACAGCCTTGCCTTCGTGTAGTTTTGCCCTCCCGAAAGTTGATCATCAAGAACTTCCTGGATCTGCGAATCCGACAAGCGAGATAGAGATGACAAACCGCCCGGGAAAAGTTCCAGGACGTCATTAGCGATGGCGTCATCGAAGGCGCGAATAGCCATCGCAAACATGTCCGCAATTAAAGGTGGTGGTACAACACGATCACCATGTTTCTGAGTGATCAACTCCAAGTGTTCCCGCACAATGATAGGCATGTGATGAGCCACATGCTCAACGGTATGGCTGCCGAGGTGACCTGTGAATAATTCCCGTTAACGACACAATGACCAAGCACATTCTCAAAGACTACGCCTACCATCAAAAACCGCAGACAGGGTCCAAACGCGTCCCTGAATATGTATCTCCTGGATTGCATAACGGTCTTGCGAGGAGGTCTCAGCACAAGGTTGGAAGTTGAGGGCATCTGCCCGCCACCGTCCAGTCGGGTCAAATTTGACGCTGTGGGGGTTGGAGGCTGCCGCCAGGTGTTCCCAGGCAGCGTCATGGTTCAGATTTCGGAAAGGACGTGGCCAATCATCTGTAGGACTACACAAATTGCCAGGGATATCGCCAAAGGAGGCAAACGAAGTAGGACCAGCATCCCAGGACAACTTAGAGCACTCGGGAATTCCATCCATCGGAGGCGCCAGTCACGGAAGAAGCAAGCGCACGAGAAATTTGGGGAAGCGGAATCCCCACTTTGCTGTCGGACCGCTTATAAGTCATTGCTGCTGTCATGTGCAGCACTGAGCGTTAAAGTTCAACGTTAATTAGTGACATATCAATAAATTTGGTGTCTTTGAAAGCCGCGCGCATACACGTGGCGTCAGACGTCGCCGTGGTACCACATTGGAAGTTTGGGACGGAGATGGGTACTTAGCGCTAAGTACGTAGCAATTCATCCCGGACGGTGATGGGATATAGTAACTCCCGCAATGCTGTGTTTGGCTATGGGGTTTCGCGCGGTCATTCGACGTCGAACACAGGCACACAGTGGGAAACCTCCGTTGAAGGACGAACGCCAAGGAGCATACACTTATGTAAAGCCCAAACCCAATGCTCGCAACTAACTCACTGCAATCAGCTAAACCTAAAAGTGCTACATTACACGTCGTACGAGTTGCGTTATCTAAGAGCAACCAGAATCAGAGTCGTAAGCTACAGTATAGTGACGAAAAAATGTGTACAATGCGTGTGGTCATATAAACTTGTAGAGATCGTGGTGGGTAAAGATCCAGTCTAATCCTCGAGGTCCATGCAGAATTATGAGAAAAAATAGCTTATTTACGGAAAGGGTTGCGAGATCCGCCCGTACTTGTGGGTGTTATCCAATACGTTGCGTCAGGTTCCGGGGACTGCCTTACGGACGCAGCATACACCTCAGCGGCGGTTAGCGATTTAGAAGGTGTTGGCTGACGTTTTAACACGTTTGGTTTCTTGGGTACCGAAGATCCAAGTGTCGTCGTCGAAAACCGAGAAGTCAAATGGTTCGACTTGAGAGGCTGCCGAGGTTCAGGTCCGGAACGAGCCATTCCCGTCACCTGGGAATACATGGAACCTGCCGATAGCCTATTAGAGCTGTGCGCGTCGGAGTAATCGTGTGATCTGCGATGCTTGTAGGGACGAAGCGAAGGGAGAGGCGAAGGAGACCGGCTCGATCCTGAGCGAGAGTGCTCGTGTGCACCTATGAGCTTCTCCATTTCCTTATGGTGCCGTGCCTCCTCCGCAGCGCGCAATTTCCATAAAGCAATTTCCTCTGACTCAGGCCGCAGGTGACGGTTGTGCCCAAAAATCCTCTCTGTAAAGCGGGCAAGTCGCCATCTCCAGTTTTGCTTGTGGAGGGCTTTAGCAGATGCAAATGCCGCTGTGTCCTTTGCTCGCTGCTTGCGAGCTCGGCGGCGCCAGCAGTACAAAAAGGCCACAAAGATGAAAGCACATCCAAGCGCCATGAGCAAGATCTCCCACCACTGCAGTCGTTGGGTTGTTGTGATTGTGATAGGAGTCGATAGGCCGGAAGGAAGCGCGCCTGAGCTCGTACTAGAAGGTGAGGGTACTACAAGTTGCGAAAGGCATGCTCCAAGACTTGGGACAACGCTTGTACCACTCGTGCAGTTGGCTGAAGTGCAAGTACCCCCACGCAAAACTTGACTAGAACTCGAGCAAGCGAGGCAGCTATTTGAACCGGCGCCTGAACAGCTAGCACAACTAGAATCGCAAGACTGGCATGTCGAAGACGTTGTGTCAAAATACTGGTTCTGGCTGCAGGTAGCAAGGCAACGCCCACTCGTAAGAACAGGGAGTGCTTTGTTGCAACTTGTGCACTGATTAAAAGATGCGCCTGAACATGTTGCACAGTCTGGATGGCATGAAATGCAGGCCCCAGAAGAACTAAACGTGTTGGAGGGACAAGAGCTGACGCATTGCCCATTCGAAGCCAACAAGTTGTTCGCGCATGTCAAGCAGGTGGTAGCGCTTCCCGCACAGCTAGTACAGGATGAAGAACAAGCTGGATAAATGATAGGATCAGTCTAATTTAGTAGTGAATTGAGATGAGATAGCCCATACCTGTGCAGGTCAAATTGTCTTGAGGAGAAAGGAAAGTACCCGATGGGCAACTCGTCACACACTTCCCTTGTGACAAGACGAAACCAGGAAGACAACCAGTGCACTGAGCTTGATTAACAGTTGATGCAACATTGAAATTAGGTATCTGGCAAGTCGTGCACTTTGGTCCACAAGCTGAAAATCACATATTGAGCAAATGTTTAAGGTACAAAGTGAGGTACGCTTACTGTCGCATTCATGCTTGTTATTGTTGGCAATCAAACTGGAACCTGAACAAACGCCCCCAGTACTGGTCGTCACGCATGACCCATTAAACTTGTATGTAGCAGATCCGCAAATGATACAATCGTTCGAATTCGGACCGGTGCAAGTCGTGCAAAGCGGCGAACAAATCGCGCAAGTAGACCCAGCGCCGTAGCTTCCATCGGGACAGGCTGTGCCATTTGACGTAGTTTGCGGAATGGTATCGCACTTTGTGCGGTCATTCCCGTCCTGAGTAAAGCCTGATTTGCAAGTAATGCAGTCCCCAGTGCCATCGGCACACTGTTGACAACCCAACTGACAAACTAAAGCCAAAGATGAGATTGGGGAGACAGAAAAAGAATATGTCGTAACTCACTTTCACAGTTCCCATTTGTATTTAAAAAGAAACCGGCCGCGCATGCAGCACATTGAGTTCCGTTTGACGCCGAGGTCCAGCCGCTGACACAGGTACACTGTCCGTTAGCGCCACATTGTCCGTTGATACAGTTGCAGCTTGATGGCAGGTTTGACACTACTGGCACCAAGCAACGTCCCGTGCCCGAGATTCCATCATCACATGAAGTACACCCTGACGGACATGCCTGGCATGTCGGTCCGAAGAAACCAGACGAACACGCCTCGCAAGATGAACCAGTGAATCCGCTTGGACATTGACACGTCCCAGAAGCAGAGCAAATGCCATTCCCGGAACAAGCCGGCGAACAGGACGATGATTGGAGGTTGAGCAACGATAGGGACCCTGAGGCGCTCGCAGGGAGCTGGCTGACATCAGGAACAGAGTTCCATAGGATGACACGGCTGTTGCTTCCGGCTGATACGGCTGCCCATACGTTCCCTGAGAGGGCAAGTGAGGAAGCAGTGAATGGGATGGTCGTATTTCCGACGGGGGACGTGGGGAGGCCGGAATATGAACCTTGTCCTGAATAGAAAGCTTGCGGGTAGATCGCAATGCCTGGTTGAAGTGCAATATTTAGTGGAAGAGAAACCGAAGATCCAGCGGTCGAGTTTCCGAAGCCAGTAGACGGAGAAAGTTTAGCAGAAGAAGACGTCAACAACTCATGAAGGAGCTCTGGGTTGGTCGTGGATGTATATTGGCCAGGAAGAAGAAGGACTTCGGTCGATATTCCAGATGCTGAGAGAGTTGCTCCAACTTATCACAGCCATGAGTACGACGATGTATGTTCTAGTAACTTTGGACTCACGAGTTGTATTAGAATAACCTTGCAGGCATTGACCCGCAACGCATACAACAGAAGACGAAGATTGCGCGACTGGGCAATGGCTAGTGTCAGACGTGTCGGGTTCGATATTAAACAATTTCGCACTCACCAACAGACGCGCCAAAGGCGAAAGTAGCAACAAATATGCTCGACAACATGTCGAACTAAGGAAGGTGCAGTGAGATGAAAGCAAGAAGTAAAGAAATAAAGCGCGAAGCTCTGCCACAAAAAAGCATGGCGAGCGTGGCCTTTTGTTATGTTAGAAGAATAAGGTCGGTGGGTTGCTGCTCGACCACTGTCCCAAAAGAACAATGCCGCGTCCAAGAACAATAAGCAAAGTCTCCATTTTCAAACTTCCTTATTTGGTAATCCATTCCTCATCACGAAGCCTACAATTGGGCACTGGACTGCGCAGATCAGACGTAAACCGGTGTTTTGGGGTGCAAAGGAGATATGTTTTGCTAACATATTATAGCTCATTATGATCAATCTCACTCTTCGTTTCGTGAGCCCTTCAATCAGCGCTGAGTACACATGTTACATGTATAAGTTAGTGAAACGAGACGCCCCCAGCCAAAGCTCAAGGATGTGACATTCTCGCGCCGATGCCCTCGAACTTTTAATTTTGCGCTGAGGGTGATAGAGACAGCTGACGACAGAAAGCCTGACATTCTAGTTCGATATAAGTATATTCGTAGTCGTATGTTTGTGATTGCAAGAGTCCAGGCATGTGGTTATAACTGTTATAGAAGTCCGTCACAAATGACTAGGAAATGGTGCTAAAATACCCGAAAAAAAGCCTCATGAAGGATGCCGACAACTAGAAGCAATAGGTTAGCATCAAGTTCAAAACAGCGTGATAAACATGGATCAGAATTTTTTTTGGCAATAGAAAGTTATCTCCACAAGGATCAGAACAGGTCTGAAGTATTTCATCAAGAGAAGGGCACAAGGAAAGATGCTCACATGGTGATATACAGTGTGCCAACAGGATAGATATGGTACAACAATTTGCAGTACAACACTATGGGAAAAAAATTAGCATCAGGTTTAAATCGTTACTTGAGGCGAGAAGGGTCAGAAAAAAAGGCAATATCAAGATGTCCGCATGTAGGTCTCGGAACAGGTCTGATGTGTATCATCCTGAAGAAAAGGTGAAACATGGGACTTACAGCTTTCATCGCACTTGCACTGGTGGCATGGCGGTTGCTATAGGTTTCCACCGCAGCCTGGCCGGGGATGGACAGCCATATTCCCAGTCAACCTCCTCCGCATCATCCTCATTCATATCGCAGTCCTCGACGTATACCCCCACTCCTACGCCATCTTCAGGTTCTAGTAGCACTTCTCGGCTAGACCGCCTCTCCTGCAATTTCAACTTGCGGAGTGCAGCTATAAGATCATCTGCGAGAGGTGTAGCATTTGGTGGCTCTTCACGAATTTGTTCCCAGCCGATGGGTGGGGATCCAGGCGGTGAGATAAGGAAGTTCTTCTCGATCGGTGGAGGACGTAGCAAATTTTCGTCCGCCGTTGGTGATGACGGCGAAAATATGGGATTGGGTTCAGAGCGATATACCCTCAAAATCGTGGGTATTCTTTGCAAAAAAAATGAGAAAACCGATGAGCACTTTTAAGTCAGATCACGTACCTGTATGGGAGAGCCAAAATAAGAGGATCACAAGCGTTCTTCGCGAGCTCAGCAGTCTCCTCTGAGTAATATACGAGGATTATACGAGAAAATGATGCTATCGGCACCCATTGGTTAATCTCGCCATACGTAGCAAAGTGATCACGCAGAGCATTAATTATCGAAGGTTGGAAAAATGTTCGGGGAACTTGTGTTATCACAAGCGAATTTGTGGGCTGAATAGACTTTGGCGATGCAAAAGAGTTTGCGCGCTGGGTCAGGATCGAAATATCTGGCATGTCGTGGCTAGTGCTGAGGTGGGAAATAGTTGTGTGTTGTCTCGAACGACATCTAACTTTGAACTTATACTCGAAAAAATATCTGTGGTTACATAATCGCATAAGCAGCCACACTGCCTTTGGAGACCGATTATCCGGAAGGAGAAGCACCTTGCGAGCCAGCGCAGCAACAGTCGCAGCATGAACACAGGTCATTATCTGCAGTATACAGGGTATGTCGGAAATGCGGTGTTGTGGCAGTCCCTGCAGTCCCTGCGTTCTCGATCGATGTGAAGACCTTTGTCCTATTACCTAGCCATTTCTCAAAGAAAATTCGCTAGATTTGATGCTCTCACAGCCCAATCGCACGAACAATACACGCAGTGTTGATGGATTGTGAGAATGCATATGGACAGCTCCAGGTGTTTGTTTTACAAGTCTCTTCTGGAGATAGCAAACCGAGCTTCACCAGAGCTACTAGGCGCTACTACTATCATACACCCTGACTTCTGATGTCCAAGACTCCAAGGATTCGTATCCAACACTTAAGTCGTATCACATCATAACGATCGTTATGCGCGTAATCGTTTCTGCACAGCATCCTGTTTCTCTTTGAGAGACTGCAGTTTCTCGTCCTTCGTGGCGTCGTAAGCGATGGTGACCTGATTAAAGCTGTAATAATGAACACGCGTGGATCAGTCATTACATTAAGGAGGCTGTATGAACCTGACAACTCACGGGTTATCCGGTGATTTCTGAAACTGCTTGTGCAACAGATCCTGTAGAATTCAAACATCAGACATCTTGAAATTGCGCTGACGGCAGCACTGACCTGATATTGCTGCAGGCGCAGCCCGGGATGCTGCAGTTGAGGAAATAGTATGTTAGCCTTGTGCTTCGCGCACTGGGGATGCGGCCGTACCTCTTCTTTCAGATTTGGCAGCTCGCGTTCCTTGTAGGCTTCAAACGCAGCCTATGGGAATTATAAACCGCGTATCAGAAATATACCATCAAGTGAATTTTCACCTTGAATCGCCGCTATTAGGTGGTAAGTATGTCAGTTATTAGTATAGCCTCGGGAAGAAGAAGGTAAATAATCTTGCCTCTGGATGCCTTTCGATACCTGCAGCTTGTTGCCCTACACTGGCCTTGTCCATCTTTGCGGTCACTACCTCCAGCAGATCCAGTGCATTATCGATACCAGTTGCAGCATAGCTTTCGATCTCCTTAGGCGGTTCATCTATGGAATTTGCCTCTGCTGCTGGCGTTGCTCCACTCGAGCTGCCTCCAGCTGCGATTGCTCCGGGACCAGCTGGTTTGACATCTTTCTTCTTTTTTGGTGCTGGCTTGACTTTTGCAGGAGCAGCTTCCTCCTCCGCAAGCAGTCGCGCGTTCTCGGCTTTGCGGGCGAGTTCAGCTAGACGCTTGGCTTCCTTTTCCTCCTTAGCTTTGTTTCCCTTGGCGCCATCCTCCCACTTTTCAGCCTCCTTTTTTGCCTGTCAACACCGGTTAATGGATCCCGTACACAACGTTTCGGCGGTGCTGATAGACGCACTTTGTCAGCAGCTGCAGTGTCTTGCTTCTTCGCCTCGTTCTCTGCCTTCTTGGCTCGACCACTTTCTTTCTTTGCGTTTCCACCTTTGGGAGCCATTTCTGAACTTGTAGATATCAATGTGGTATAATCAAGCAAGAAGGTTCAAGTTCGAAGGAATCCTTCAACTTGACTAGCTTGAAGTTGACCTAACACTTAGTCAGATACTGATCTAATCTAATAATCTAATCAGCCAAGAACACAGCCACGACCTCGTGTTAAATAAATAATGGCAAGCATAGCTTTCACTTAACCGTTAAGCAGCCCCATTTAAAGCGCTGCTGTACCAGTACTTTCTATAGCCCAACGCACCCGTTTCTTTCGTGTGCTGCATCTCTTTCAGATACCACATCATCCTGTCGTAGATCCCCGTCAATACCTATTAGTGCTATCATTTCACACGACAGTCGCATCAATGGGTGATTCCACCGTGAGCAAGTGGTCTGCAGGAGTAGGCTGTAAGTGTGATTGTTCAGCTTTGTGTGACGCATACAGATCGACGTGCCCAAATAGACGGCCCAGTTCTCTCCCAGACTGATCTTTATCTGCTCAATACCGAGCTCCAGCTACACCCTATCATGGCTGGTGCAAGCCACGGCTTCCACCTCATGTTCAATCTCGTCACTGGTATGTCACCTCAGAATACATATCTGATCAAGCTAATGCTTCGTAAACGCAAGGTTCTACTGGTGGCTTCAATCCCAATGACCGGGATCGTGATGTCCCATTTTCTGCCAAAGACGAGCCTGCAACGCTTCCCCGCGTTCAAGATCTCATCATCATCAGCGAGTCCAGCCCATGGTGCACGGTAGTGCACAATGAGCGCGGCGTTACTATGGGCGATGTCTGCAGCACGATTTGGAAAGAGTGAGTACCCGTCCGTCATCTTGGCGTCCCAGTCTAACCTTAGCGATTCAGGTACACGGAGAATTATGTGACTGATGCAGAATTCAACGTTCTCCCTCCAAGGTTGCAGGAACAGGTCAAGAGGGCCGCTACGCACAACAATGCTTCCGGCGCAGCTTGGAACATGTATTACAACACCCCTGCACCAAATCGGTACAAGCGTGTCGGTGAGTTATCTATGTAGCTTTGCCATCATGCAACTCATGCAATCTCTGTAGATTGGCTTCGAGACAAGTACTACTTTGACGGTCTGTCGAAGAAGGACAACTACTCGATTCAGCGTCTCGGTTTCAAGGCCCCCAATATCTTTGTACTAAACCTCACCTCGTGATGGCCTCGGACCGTCACGCTTCCCACAGTGTCCCATGATGTATCATACTCTATGATAACCCTTGTTATATCTAAGGAAGGCCTTACCCCCGCACTACGCACCATTGAGCTGTGAACGTATGATCAGGTGATTTTCGTCAGAGCTACTCTGAACGAAATCAACGTATTGATCGATGATCAAGTTGAAGCTTTACCTCCGAGATCATCGTCGTGATCGGATTTACAGTTGTTTCTTCAGCATGGGAACTAGGAATGGAAACTGGGGTGGGACCAGGAATCACCCCAATGGCCACCAACAGCGCCCATGCCAAGCTCGAACTGTAGCGAGTTTCAAAAGCGTAAAGTCCCCAGCGTTAACCTCGGAGCCCGGAACGGCAGGGGGGCCTCGAAAAGTTGAGGGATTTGACCCTCAACCTGAGCAGGCACTTGCGATTGGATGCTAGCCAGCCTCAAAGAACTTGGTGCCGCTGAAACTTCATAGAACCGCCCTTATTGTCGCACGGGACAACTGTCTTCTTCTTTCTAACTTCTAACATTTAGCTAGGGGGGACTAGAGAACTGGGGAACGACTATCTTCATTCTATCAAGGTCTGACTACGGGAGACTATAGAGAACTGCGGGTTTGTCTAGTTACGCCATGATGTTGGAATCTGTGCTGCGAATATACACTTTGAACGCTTCCGGTTTCTCCTGGAAGCAAAGTGCGTCACAGGTCCAGGAGCAGGGGCCTGTCGCATTGACACTACATACTCCGTTTGCAGCGCCGACTGTTCAAATCAGTAGCTTGGGCCCAAAAACTCGTTTGCTGTCCGATTCAAGAAGTGATTCCTAGGTTGACTAATGGAAATGAAAACCAAGGAACCCCGTGTCGTGTTGATCTGTCATATCGGCTGTCATTGCCTCGCGGTATATGTGACTGATACCCTTGCGATGCGCAGTGGTGATGATTTAACAAGCTCCAATGTCCGCGCGAGGATGACAATAACGATAAGTAATCTGATGGAAGTTTCTCGCATCAAGAGCACAGGAAGCCGTTGGGCGCGCGCGAACTTTCAATGTGCGCTTGGCTATACCTGAAGGCGCTCAAGCTGCATTATCATGCCATCATGATTCATTTAAACGCCCCGGACGGATGTCATGGTACAAGCTCAGTGATGTGACAAAGTGCAATGTGAAAGTAGGCACAGCCACTGATTACTGACTTGCACAGGCCTAAGGGTAGCAGTCAGCCCAATCTAAAACTTTTCTCATCTCCCACCGCCTCTTTTTCCTAAAGGTCATTTTGCCAGTTTGCTTGCATTTCTTGAACTCTATAGCGGCAGCTGTGCAGGCTGTCTATACTCCGCAGGCTGTGGGATTGAATCAGTGCAGGAAAACGTATTCTCGGTTCCTAAAATCGGACCACTGAGCATAGTCGATTCCGCCATTTAGATTCATATACACTGAGCACGTTCTCTAACTTTATCTGCAGGTAAAGAGGTACTAGCAATTATCTCGAGATACGGTTGATATGATACTCCCTTCCCAGGCCTTCTTGGGCACTCAGACCGTAGAGATCGGCACAATCTGTTCACATCTATCCTTCAACGACTCAAGTTGTACCTGTGCCACACGTCCGAGTCACTCGTGTATTAATAAGTGTGACCTAGGTTTCCTTGCATTTCCTGTGAGGCGAATTCTATACCTTTATGTTTTAATCCTGAATTGATGCATTTATTAGTTTCGGCCAGTGACGGCGTGACACAGCCAACAATCACGTTTATATCTAGTACACGCAGCCCAAAATGCTTTATGAATCACCTGAGACAGCTAATACTCCCTTCATACCCCCCCTTCCCTCTCCCGAAAGTCTCGCGCCGCCAGTCATTCCTCCAGCACCTCACAACCACAACCCGCCTGCGTGGGCTCAACAGCCCCGCACGCCAGGGCAATACCCATATTACCCCTCAACACCGTATAATACCACGCCATTCATCCCTCCCATACCCACCGCGCATTCCACTCCCGTCATGCCTCAAAACTCCTACTTCCCCCCTCCTGCCAATCTTCCAAACATGTATGGAGCGCCACCTGGTAATGGATTCTCGGCTGATTATACTGGGTATCCTAATGGCAACCCTTCACCTTATGTGCCCACTCAACCTCCTCCGGGCACCCCTTGGGCAGCGCCAGGGACTACTCATCCTCCTCCAGGCACCCCTTGGGCAGCGCCAGGGACAGGATACGCGTTCCCGCAACCGCTACCGCCTGGTCCTCCCGTCTGGGGTCCCCAACTAGGAGCGTTCACGCCCGCGGGATATCCCATGACAGGGGGATTTCCTACTCCTGCAGGAGCATGGGGGATGCCTCTGCCTGGTGGGCCACCTGGTGTGCCACCGAACATGTATGCTGGTCACACACCTTGGGTACATCCAACTGTACCGCCCCCTGCGCAACCACAGCCGCCTGACACTGCTCGCGCGAACTTCCGGTGGACGAGCAGTGCGGACCGTATCGACCCTTTCGCCGAAGGGCCACATTGTAGGCACCCTATATTCAGGCTGAGATGTTTTCTGATTCGGCATCATTTTACTAGACGGGCCCGTTCTCGAGCCTTTTCTCGTAAGGGCGGTATCTGCAACGATTCGCATCAATCCCCTCATATCTCCACCCACTGACTCGCATGAAGACTACCTCCGCTGGAACATGATTTTCCCAACGAGTACCTGTTATCGCACAACTGGACCAAAGCGTTCGTGGATCAAAGGGCGCGAGGCACCCGCCACGTTCCCGCGCCTGTCATACATCCGCATCATCTCACGGTCATTCCCGTGGATGATTTCTGTCAAAGCCAGACGCCAAAACATTGGTGTGACTTGTGGCGAAGTGGTTGAAGCCATTTCTGCCTATTTCCACGGAGATGTCGCGAAAAAGGAGTACGAAAGTGTTTCAACCCGTCGCCGACGAGAGATTTGGCAAGCGTATCAGTATAACCGCTCAACGGACAGCAACGTCCCTGGCGGTCACCTGGGTGAGCAGCTGAGACGCCTTGATTGGATCGGCAGTAATTCGAGGTGGGGCGGTCTTGTCCGTAATGATGAATTCATCAAGGAGGCTTGTGGAGACGTCTTGCCTTGCACTTTCGAGCTCAAGTGCATCCCAAGCTACCCGCTTACTCCGGAAGAAGCTAGCGAGCAGCAGCGGATCGCGCGGCACGCTGAAAACCGTTCCCGTTCTCGTTCTCGTCCAAATTCTCGTCCAAGGTCTATGGGGTCTCGATCTAACTCTCATGAAGGGCGTGACACAGAGACCACTACTGAGGAGGAGGAAGAGTCGGAGTACGATTGATTTGTTTTGCATGAACAAAACACGTTACGCGGATTTCTTGTTCTTGTTTTGCGGGTTTTCCTCTCATAACCTGTGATGTTGTAGCCGTGGCTTTTTTTTTGTCCATTTATTCTTCATATATTGTTGTTCCATTTTGCTGTCCAACAGCTAACGGCTTGGAGTAGAGCTCACTTCACTCTTGTACATACTGCAACAATAAAACCAACTTTCTCGGCGGCTTAGACACAGTAGCGATTCTCTACATTGGTCATATATTAAGTAAGGGCTACTTCATAGGTTTCGAGTTCCGACATACGTTCACAAAGAACATCGCAGACTTAGCAGCTACCAAAACAGGAAAGTCGTCAGAAACACATGTTACGAGTCTTACGACATTGATATTCGAAGTTTCCTACGGGGGATGAGAGGAGGGGAAAACAATGGAAGTAAGATGAAGAGTGAAACGGAGCCATGATGGTGGCTATGGCTACTTTGTTAAATTGTTCCCGCCCAGAACGTCCTGCGTGACATCCAGGACGTCCCGCAGACGATGCTCCTCCCAAGGCCAGGTGGATACTCGGCAATGAGGCTCATTGCCACTCGACGCCGAGTATCTACCTGGCTGATGAGATATGCATGGCATACTGATCTTGAGTGTTCTTCCCACATCCATCAAACTCCGAGAAACCCTGTAGACACTGCCCCTGGCTCTCAATTTGAAGTGTGGTGTTTTAGCCCCACACAGGTTTACACACTGCTGATTGAAATATACCGCAAAGAAATTGACATCATAGACAATCACAAAAACCTATTGAAATGATCGCAAGGGATGATTTAATATAAGGCAACAAATTTATAGTAACGATTGTTCGTAGGAGTAAGAGCTATTTTCGAGTCCCGACATACGTTCACAAGGAACAAGGCATACAGTACATGTAGATACAGCTTAGTACATATTTAAAAAAGGCAAGAGTGGTGAGTACAAGACTTCAAATAAATTCTACGAAACGCGTATGAGTCAGAATCAACACTCAGTCGAGTGATTGGTAGATTAGGAACGTTCGCCCCGGAGACGGCGAGCGAGAGCGAGATCCTTGGGTTGACTACGAAAAGGTGTGAGTAATTAAACTACTAGTAACTCAGAGGAAGCTTACATGGTGACCCTCTTGGCGTGAATGGCAGCCAGATTGGTGTCCTCAAAGAGAGATACCAGATAAGCTGCACAAGCCAACATGCATGAGCTTGAGTGATAGTCCAAAGATACATCGACTTACCCTCGCTAGCCTCTTGCAGGGCAAGAACAGCGGACGACTGGAAGCGAAGGTCGGTCTGCAAGTGGTTAGCAATGTCAGCGTTCGTATGACATGCAAGCGAAATATGGGCATACCTTGAAGTCCTGGGCGATCTCGCGCACGAGCCTCTGGAAGGGGAGCTTGCGGATGAGCAGCTCGGTGGACTTCTGGTACCTCCTGATCTCACGGAGGGCAACTGTACCAGGTCTGAAGCGATGAGGCTTCTTCACACCTCCAGCGGCAGTGGCCTACGACGACAAGCAAGCGAACGTTAATGAGAGCTCACAGTATATAGAATAGTAAACACTAACCGCAATACTCTTTCTAGTCTGCTTGGTAGCGAGTTGCTTGCGAGGAGCCTTGCCTCCTGTCGACTTACGGGCGGTTTGCTGAAGTTACCAAAAAAGGAAAGTCGTCAGAAACATATGTTACGACACTGGAAGTTCCATCGGGGTATGAGAGGGTCTTCCGGAGGACGGAAGATGCGAATGGAACAGAATGCGTGGTTTCAAACCTCCGTGGTGCCTTCTTTGCGAAAGAAAATCACCAAACACAGGTCTTGCGCCACAGCACCCGGCACTTGCAACACCTCCTTCTCATGCACCCTCACTCGGGACGATGAGCATGTCCCTCACCCCCTCACAAAATTATATACGATAGAGTGGAACAGCGTCTACATACCTTAGTACGAGCCATTTGATAGTTTGTGGTGTTTGTAGGTTAGAATTTTAGATCTGGGCTCGAAGATCACCAAGATGATGGTGGTTGGGAGGAAAGAGAGTGGGGGAAAATACACCAACACATCCTCTCTCCTTAAGCCAACCGGAAGATTTTTTTGCTGGCATTTCTGACTCTGCTTTGCAGTGCTTGTGGTCAGTGCGCACACTTCACTATGATAGTCTCATGGCAGGGGCGGAGTCAATAATGGAACCGTCGTCATGCGTAACAAACAGATGTAAATAAGCGCGCTAAGTTTCTTGAAGTATTTCAATAATGCAAAGTCAATACGATTCATAGCTTCAGCTGCTGATCGTGCTACTAGCTTATAGGTCACCCATTTGTTCGAAACGCGAAAATTTGCACCAGGACTCAATGGCGCTGCCAATGCCGAGCATGGATACATCAATACCAATGTTATTACCTTCGAGTTCAATTCCGCGTGCACCTTCGCATCCTCATCTAGAATGGACACCTAAACGGTATCTCTCTGATCCTCAGCCACCTCCTATGGACGATTCCAGAGTTCTTGAGCAAGAAATGGCTGCTGCCAGACAGTTGCAAGACGGGAAAGCCGTAAAGAAGACAAGACCTCGGCGGACTGTTGATTTTAACGCGGGTATGGGCAGGTGGAATCTTGTATGTAGCAGCTTGATCACTACACGATTATACGCCTAACCAAGTGTAGCTACGCAAGCACAGACCTAATTCGACATATGTCCCCTCCATGAGACCTGCTCCTCCCTTCGTTATTGATGTGCGAATATTTCTTTCCGTGGCGCGTAGCTGCTGAAGAAATGTTCGTCTTATATAGTTGCTTCCACCAATTGCATATCCTGGAAACTCTTCGACGTCTTTGTGCACCAAATTTATTCATACCTCAACCAACAAGATTCGCTGTCCAGTCAATGTTGTTACAGTTCGTACCACCGTTAACATTTCTTTCAACTATCTCAAACATTAATTTAGTGGACTCCAGAAGGAAGGCGGGTACTGACAGGGTCAACAAGCGGAGAATTTACCCTCTGGAACGGTCTCACATTCAATTTCGAGACTATTCTCCAAGCCCACGATTCCGCCGTCCGCGCCTTTCAGTTCACACACTCCGGCGCATTCCTAGCTTCTGCAGACCAGAACGGAATAATCAAGTATTTTCAACCGAATATGAATAATTTAACCGCGTGGGCCGGCCACCGTGAGGCTATTCGAGGCTTGAGCTTCAGCCCAGATGACCGCCGCTTTGCGACGGCAAGCGATGACTCAACTATCCGAATATGGTCGTTTGAAGAGAGTCGGGAAGAAAGCGTTCTCACAGGTACAAAGTTCCTTCATCATTTCGCGGTTTGGTTCGTTAATTTTATTGCTAGGACATGGGTGGGATGTCAAGTGCGTTGAGTGGCATCCTAGCAAAGGTCTTCTAGTATCTGGAAGCAAGGATAACCAAATAAAATTCTGGGACCCGCGAACTGGAGCGGTTCTTTCAACACTGTAAGGGCACAAAGGCATGTTATTGCCATCATTAACGAGTGACTTAGGCATCAGCACAAAAACACAATCCAAGGTCTGGCATGGTCTCCCAATGGCAACCTTGTAGCAAGTGCCTCCCGTGATCAAACGGTCCGCGTTTTCGACATCCGCGCGATGAAGGAATTCCGTGTCCTCAAAGGCCATAAGAAGGAAGTCTGCTGTAAGCCTTGTTTAATTTCACTCGACCTCACACTGACGATCCATAGCCGTGACATGGCACCCCGTGCACCCGATACTTGTGTCTGGCGGTTCCGAGGGCGCCGTGCTCCACTGGGACCTCGGCGGCCCAGAACCCACAACTTTGCAACCCGTCACACAGCCCCGCGCCACCCTATCGCAAGCGCACGATTCCAACATCTGGTCGATGGCGTTCCACCCCATGGGCCATCTCTTCGTGACCGCATCAAACGACCACACCACGCGTTTCTGGTCGCGCGAGCGCCCTGGAGACGCAACATCAGTGTTCTCCGGCGGTGGCGAGAAGCCCCCAGAAATTATAGACATGAGCGGGCAGGACGATGAGGACGACGCGATGGTCCCCGGGTTCAGCTATGGTGGCACGAATAAGTGGTGGGGCAAGGACGAGGACACGGTGGTTGGCTTGGGAGATAATAGTTATACCCAACGCGCGCCGTTTTCGGGCGACGATCCGATGGGTTCGGATGACTTCATTCCTGGGTTTGGTACAGCGGACAATTTTGGCGGTGGCGCGGGTCCGTCGGCCGTCGCTCCGAAACAGAGTGGTCCGCTTCCCGGTCAGGAAGAGATGTGGACGGCTGACTCAAGGGGTGAGTCAAGAGGTGAGGAATGGGGGAACCGCAGGGGTGGGTGGACGGGTCGTGGAAGGGGGTATAATCCCAACGGTCCTCGTAGAGGGCGTTACTGATGTCTCAGACATGATGGAATTACCTATAGCTATCGTACTGTGTTTTATGATATCTTCCCTCAAATTTTGTCACCACAAACTGAGAGCCTGAAGATACTTGTATTGAGATATAACGACGTGTTCTATGGTACGGTGAATACTTCACCAATCAATATATATAAGAGACACTACGACGCCAGAAATGCATTCTAGAAGGTCCATAACGATAACATCTGAGAACATAAACAAGGAAAATGTTTGTGCAATGCGAGGAAGCCATGTGCAAGAAAATGTGAAAAAGTGCCATAATGTACAAGTTGTGATATGACTGCCACAAGATCAAGTCCGTTTCATCATATATCGGGTCGTGGACATCAAGCATGTCATAAACTGCAGCGTGAAAACCAGTGCCGTTGGTCTAGGTAGATTATAAGTTCTATGAAGGAGTGAGTGCGATGCCAGCTGACGTCTCAGAGCAGACACTCACAGTGGATCACTGGTGTGGGGCAATCGAGCATTGGATTCCCACGTGGAGTAGTCGAGCCGCTTTGACAAGTAGAGACGCTATCTAAACTACAAGAGCGAGGGGCGTTAAAAGCAGGATCTTTCCAAGGGAGAGAGAAATCGTGAGGAGGAGAAGAGCACAATAACGCTTCTACATTGGACGCGGATTGCGAACGGGTAATTAAACCGGAGGAATGGTCTGTCAGTGATCCAGAGCCGGTGAAGAAGCAGAATCTGTGATAGGGCATCAGTCTTGAGTTTGGATTGCTCAGGACTGGTACCTACCGGTTAAGAAATTGGCTATAGCTGTCATTAAGAGAGGGCTTGTCGTCAGAAGAAGTGGGTGTGCCGGGCCCCGGAGAAGTAAGCGGAGTAGCTAGGGAGCTTGAGTCAGACGCAGAAGCAGTCGAGCTCGCGCTATGCATCCGAGCCATATTTTGAGCAGTAAATCTGCTAAAGAGGGATGGTTGTCCTTGCACGGGACCACTGCTGTGAGTAGGGGTCCGCTCCTCAAAGGGACTCAAAAGAGCAGGACCTGGAGGGGTTTTACGCGGTGTGCCACCCATTGATCTGTCGAAATAGCCACGACGATGGTTGCGTTCGTGTGCTGCGCGTGAAAAGGGGGGATCGAGGTTTAGAGAATCCGACTGCGCAATGTGCGCCTGCTCGTGCTTCGCTAGATCCCTAGACGACCCTATAGTAATGGATCGAGTGTGGCGTGGCGTTACCTTATCGACGCGATAAGGAGTATGCTTCGACCAAGCACTGGAGAGCTCTGTAGGGTACGTGGGGGTTCGTACAGCTGGGGAGGTTAGGGGAGAAAGGCCCCCGTCTTGAGGTATGTTAAGCGCAGAGCCTAAATTATACCTCGCTGACAGAGGCGTTTCTGGCGTCAATGCCGCGGAAGAGCGCGGCGAGGGAGTCGCCTGAGAGGGATTCGTATCCACTCTTGTCGATTCAACTTTAGGACCCGAAGTCCCCATGAGAAACCCCGCGGCAGCGGGTGCCTTCCGCGCCACAAGCTTCCCGACAAACTTAAGCATGTAGTTGGCACCGTTATTATTGTCCCAGAACTGCCTGCCCGCGGTAGTATACCGCAAGGCAATAAACATCGTTTTCTCCTCGATACGTGACCACATGTCATGCAATCTTATCGTGAACTTGAAAATGTCAAACGTGCCATCGTCCACGGATTCCACATAGTGGGCGGTGACTTCGCTCGTTGTCTGCCACAAATCCAGGGTGAACCGGGCAGCAACCCATTTCTCGTACGCAATATTGCGCACTCGGACTCGTCCGATGATGGTCTTATCGCTTTGGGATAAAGTGAGTCCTTGTATGATCACGTCCGCATCTTTTGGCGGGATGGACGGCATGTTGCGAATCTGAAGCTCAATCTGTTTCTCGGTGGAGTGGTCAGACGAGCCATGGACGAATGAGGGGAAATCACTCTCAGTACCGCTGGTATCGGTGGCTAGGTCACGATCTCGCGACACTGCAAGAGGCTTTTGCTTCGAGAGAAACAATTTAACATGCTCAAGCTTGGCGTCAAAGTGTACCGCCTTTGAAAGGGTAGGCGTCGTGGGTTCACTCTGCACGACCCCGCCGCCCGTCGGAATCGACAGGCTGGGAAGTTTCGTATGCTTGAGCGATGGCTTGATAGGCTGACCAGACTTATTTCGAATGGATCGCGTCTGTGGAGATAGGCTCAGAGTGCCGGGCTGAGACTTGACGTGTGAGTTAAATTGGGGAAGAGAGCTGGAGCGCATTTCCGAAGAAAATTGACGAGCTTGTGCCCTAAACGGGGTGGGCTTTACACTCCCAGCATTGTCAAATGGTCCCTGCTTCAACTGCACCGTGTCAACATCAGATGCATCACTGAGCTCCGGCGGTTGAACACCCCTTTTGTCCGCTTGGTGTATGCGAGGACTTGAATGGTGCCTGGCCTTGACAGACAATGGTGTGGGAGAAGATGGATTGGAATGTTGCCCACGGACTCGTCGAGAGCGCGGTATAACGATGTGTGACTCGTCAGAAGGTGCGGAAGAGGTGGAAGAGGTGGAGCTGGACGAGTCGTACTGATAAATATCAGTGGAAGGGAAGCGTATGAATGACTGATCCATGGTTGGATCGACGAGGCTCTTGTGGTGGTCAAGATTGCTTGCATCGAGGAAGTCCGTCATGGCAGACTCAGACCACGGACCGTGACCTAAAAGTGACATTTGTTGCAGGGTCTGAGGTGAAAGACCCCCTGCATCATTGTCATTCTGCAGAATTTGTGGATCGGTACTGGGAAATAAAATTCGTGGCTGAGACATCTTGCAAGCCATAGAATCCAGCGACGAGGGCTATTGACGTTCTGATGCAATAATCGAGGGCCTGCCTCGAAAAGTCAGACTGTGTTGCAGTGATATCGACTTGGAAACTTGCTTTTGTTTGAATAAAATACGCTGTCCAATAACCACGCAGTGATTTAGATAGACTGAGACATGGGGTTAAGATGAGAGCCAGAAGAAAACGAAGTCAAAGTTTGCCCCCACGGAAACTGACGTCACTGGCAGCTGCAGTGATCTAGGTGTAAATATAGGTGAAACTGGCGTGAACACAACAGAATACTGTCTGTGACTGAATTCTAGGTGAGACTGGATGAAGTTCCATTCACCAGGTGAGTCCGATCACATTTGAGTCAAATGTTCAGAACTGACTATGTGACAATGGATAACGATTCAGAACACAAGTCCTAGTGGCCTCTACGCAGAGCAACGGGAAATTTCTAGGACGTTAATGAGCGTAAGCGTAACTGGACCACCTGGTAGCAGGCTGATAACAGAGGAAAGAAGGGCGAATTCTTCGCATTCTCTGTCATGGCGATACGGTTATATATGTTGAAAATTTGGGAGGGAAGACTACTCAGCTTAATATCAACGTTACGGAATCCGTGTGAAAGATAAGCCGTTTCTGTTTCACCGTTATCAGCCAACTCATTTGGTCACCGTCCAACTGTCCTTCGCGCATCGGTGGTTTTCGTATTGAGGAGTCTTCTATCTTCACAGAGAATGATTGGCTTTCTTCCGTGGATCAGGACCTCTTTCCTGCGCACCAAGTCATGGCTCATTGCAGATGCGGCACTATGCCAATTCCAAGCGTTTCACAAGTTGGGGCCACCAATCTCAGACATCATGAAATTACTGCTGAAGGTTCATTCCGAAACCATCCCCAGTGAGTCATGTCTAGATTTCTTTGCCAAAAATGTAAGAGATAAGCTGAAAGTCCTGTCTCGCTTGCATAGACTCAGGACAGCATCGAAATCCTTAATGGTTATAGTCAACAAATATGACCATGGACACGTCACCGGCTATCTAAAGTCGCATTCTAGTGGCCTGTTATACCAAGGATCGGAAGGTGAGTAGCATGTCTGTCTAGGTTGTTGCCAGTACAGTAAGTATTTTATACACTGAGTCGTGCGGTTCGGAATGAAATGAAAATCTGATAGATAGCAACTTTAGTCGCGGTTCCTCTATCAACCTTCCACGGAAAGACTTATCAAGGTTTTCGTTGTTCACTGACACCGTGATGTTCTCTGCCAGTCTCGAATGATGGGCCTCTCTTAACGCCCAATCATTATGCATATGGCGCCTTTCCGCCACAATTCCGGCTCCAACTTGACCCAATAATAAGTGCCCACGGCGCCAGTAAACGAAGCAAGGAACACTTTTGACTCCCAACTTACTTATCTGCCGAGATAAGCGGACTCGAAAGTTAAACCATTTCCCCTCGATTTCAAAGGGTTCTATGTGTCTCTGTGTGACTGGCCTACAATCTCGCTTGCAACCCGAACCCATGTTGAGTAGAAAGTCTCACATCTTCAACCAGCCGACAGCAAATTTCTATATCGCGCCTATCGATATCCCGGAACTGTAACTTCGCAACTCCACACGATGCAGAAGAATCAGAGGCGAGCTTTGGGCCCCATCGCACTGATGGGGAGTTCGGGAATTACTTTGAACCGCAAGTCAGGACGACGCTAAACCATCGCGGACTTTCTTGCAATTCATTCGGTAACTAACCCAGCGCTGTGGTTGTTTCTCAAGCCTCGCCTATGATACAGATTTGCGGGGACTGGGTGGCTCGTTTGATGGAACAATGGTCTAGCCCTTTGGAAGCCGCTTGAAAGGCCTCCTGGCACACAAAGTGTTACACCAAACCAGCTTCGTACCGACCTTCCCTGTCTTGCAGCCCCACTGCTGAATTCAAATATGGGGCTGCTCCACTTTGCTTGTCATCTGGAAGCTTCTGTCATATGTAAACCACTTCTCTAGCCACGATATCCCGCAGTTGGAGTAACACGTCAATACCCTCGATACCCTGCCTGTGGAGTCATCCGAAAGAGGTTTGCGCTTTCCTTTTTCTCAATGATCTTCCCAGCCATGCTCACAAAGTAACGAGCATGCTGTTGAAGGTATTCTGTCAGTGCTGGGTCAAGCTTCTTTCCCATCAGATTCTCATCCCGCCTGTGGGCGCAGAAGTCCCGAAGGTTATGGAATCAGGTGCACAATCAAGGTCGACGAAATCATACCGACGTCACACGTCAACGGTCATCCGCACTCGTGGTGCCAATCAAGGGACCCGCCATGGATCATCTTCGGAGTATCCTTTTGCTTGACACACTCGGGATGGTTTCCCGACAAGTGATTCGCCCGTGAACTTCCAGTCTCGAAGTTCATAGTTGAGGATTTCACCGACCCCGAGTTTCATTCTAGCATATCAATGTCTCATCATGATGTGAGTTTGTGATCTTTGGAGGCGTTATGATCTAGGGTCTTATCAATATAAGGCTCAGCAACGCATCTGCGAGGTCCTCAAACTCGGCGGTTAACTTTTATCACAATTCTATGGCTTTTCGTCGGAGACTATCTATGAGCCCATACAGAATTCATCGCGCATCGAAGATCTATCCTTGAGGCCATATTACAATTCCGTGCCTTTCATCAAGACATCTCTATTGGTGGAATTGGAAATGTGCGAGCATCGTGGGGGAGGTGGTGAACTTTACGACAGTTTACGACTCGAATAATGACCAAATAAGACGGTTTGTTAATCTTTTTCCAAGGGAAAAGCTAGTAAAGCCGATCAGAACTCGGGCTACATCCATTTGCATATTTCTTGCATGTCAGGCCATTCATTCAAGTTCCATGACGACTTCTCAACCGGATGATTACTACTTAGCTGTGACAGAAATAGACGAAATTAATAGCATGGGTCTTCATTGGTCTGTGACAGCCGCCTATGCTTGTGGGACCCTTATCTGTAGGGTAACATGGGAGGGAGGTAAGCTTGTTCCCAATCATCTACATGACGTTGCTCTGGGTTCGCATGTGCCAAGGTGTATTATGGACACAAAGTCGAAATACCAAGAAACTTGAACTTTGTGTATCGGCGTCGAACGGAAATGAAGAATGTCAGGTACGTGCACTTTGGATAAAGCTTGAAGCGTTACACATCGTCGCACTTAACTCGCGCTTCCGCAGTCATGCAGCTCGACTTATCCGCTTATGATGACGTCCTCAACGTCGGTTATCCCGAACCTGGTATGTGGTGAGTGCCATAAATATGTCCAGGATGGTAAGACTATCAAGCATTCGAATGACGTCTTGCAATCTGAACGAAGATAGCAGATTACCAAGAGTCGACTGAGATCTTGTGCCATGTGGAGACCTGTGGAGACACACCAAACCGCACATGGCTATCCCCAGGGAAACTGCAAAATCCTCAAAGGAAACTGTACAACCTCAGACAATTGTCCATTGCGCCCTGGCCACTGTAGCTTCCCGTAGTGTAGTCAGACCTTGAGGAAGCAAGACAGTTGTTCCTCGTGGAGTCCGGGCGTCTTCGAGATGCCGACGTCACGACAGAATGATTGAAAATAAGTATCGCTCAAAATGCAACACGTGGTTCTCGAAATATACGAATGTCATTTCCTCCTTCATAACATGAAAGTGTGGATTGTATGGTGCAGAAGTTACTTCCTGATGCGCTCGCCCCCAAACGGTATTTTATCAATTGCACTAAGAAGGCCCGAGTTGATGTGCTTGCCTATGCATCCATTGTCTCAGGAAAGGCAATGTCATGTATAACATCAACACCGGGCGAATCACAAGAAGGGCTGCGGTGGTGTCATTGGCTTCCTATGTATTTCCAGAAGGCAAAGATGCGCAGGTGAAAATCACATGGCACCTTTAAACCACCAAGTCCATTAGTACTGAACAAGAACATGATCTGACGCACGGCGATTGTACAGCGACGTCGGGCTTGAAGCTTGAACGATCTCAACCATGTACTGGCGGCTCCCTTGGCTTCAAGCTAACGGTGTCACCATTTCCTCCGACGCACTTACCTTCAAAATAGCCCACCTACCAATCTGCTCTCAGTCCATAACAGGCACGTCAGCATCGGCGGAAAAACCATTCAATCGCAGCGCCGCCCAATCGACATGCGGACAGACGCAGAACCCTCCGCGGAGGGGGAGCGTTGGAGCGCTCAAATTATTGTGCACGAACTGTTTAGCAACTTCGCAACGATCTGGAACTGCGATGCATACGTGAGCCCGCGTGTGTACTAAGGAAACTGCATGTTCTCATGCCTAGCCCAGACGAAGGTAGCCAGCGCCTGGGCATTTATGCCAATTGAACGCTCCATCTCCTGCATGATCGGAAGAGATTCCTTGTGGTTGGGTGAGCGGTCGTCAAGGTATGGGGGTCCAGTCTGCCTGGTAGAAGAGAACAATGTAAGGAGCGAGGAACTTCTGAACAGTCCATCCCCGTGTGTTCCAAGTGCTATTTGCGAGTGCGCCAGACTTTGACGAAGGCGAAATGTCAGACAGGTAGACAAAAGTGAGTGTTGAGCAGTGATACCAGACGAACATAGAGTTTACTGATTCTTGTAGCTCGACGTTGTTCTGGTCGATGCAGCATGTATTGCACCGCGCCCAGCGAAGCCCTGCATCACGAGCGACTTTGCAGAACTGCTGCAACTTCACGATGGTCCCGACCGGATCCAAGTCGTAAATGAACTTGTGAAGTACATTGGGACTGCTTCTGTGATGGGCTCCATTTGGAGGGACCAATGCATCACCGATGAATACAAAAGCTGCTTGTACTCTGTGCTTTCTATGAATGAGTTAATCTGGGCGTCTTGATTGCATAACCGTCCAGTGGAGGTGTTGATTAGACGAAGTGGGGCGTTTTCCAGTTAAGCGTGAATGTCCTGTTGGGCAGCGGCTTCCAGTACTTCAGATGGATTGATATATTTCTGACGCATCTCTGGAGAATGAATCAATTATTTTCACGTCGACGTATGAGTTACTTTGGGCTTACATTGCACCTGTTCGTCGGGAGCATTATCCAACTCGGGGAGCAAGTGTTTGAAGGCCTCGAATGCAGCATCATAGCGTTGTGCTCCATGAAGTGCTGCATGCTTTAATTCATATTCAAGAGGAGACAAAGGGCTGAGCTCAATGACCTATAAATACCATCACAGTTGTTAAGATAATGACAGATATTGTTGTGAGTCAGATGAGGAATACTGTACAGCTGGATTGCTGCCGGCAATGTTTTCGATGGACCAGAGCCAAACCTGCCCATCATTGTCTCCGCTCACAAGCAATATTCCATTGGGTGAAACGGTGACGGAGCGAACACATGAGGTATGTTCGAGTTCATGATCTACCTGCTTTGCAAATGGCGCTCCAAAGCCACACAGTCATGTCGTCTGCGGCAGTGGCAGTGAAGGAGCTATCAGAAGAAAAGTTGAGTGAGGTAATGTAGCCAGTGCAACCAGTGCAAGTTTGACTGATCTGGGTCTCATTCGAAGAGTCTTCACAGTCTTCACTGTTGTGTCGGCTGATGCGAAGCCTTCCAGAAGTTCCACCAACATTCTATTTTGGGACGCGGTTGAGCGTGGCTTATGTGGCGATATTTGGTGGCGTTTGGTATAAGTTACCAACTAGGCTTGGACGACTCGCACAGTCACCAGTGCCAGGACATTAAGCTCGACGACTTGATCAGTGAGCACTGAGTCATTGAATTCTCTCCGTTATGATTCCGATGATTGCCTTTCTATTGGATTTTCAGCAAACATCGTAGCGTCCTACTAATGGACCACGCAACGCTTGGTTTATACAAGCGCTTTTCTTGGCCTAATGATGATCGACATCATCATTGACATCAAGTGCAACGATAAATTCTTCTTGTTGTCGTTACACAATATGAAGGATTACTCATTGTACTTGACACGTCGTCAGGCGCAGTGTATCACCCAGGACTCGCCTGACGTTTCTCTTACATCGTTTTGCTGTCGCTCATCTCAGTCCTCAGTCCTCAGCCTAGCCATCACTTTTTTTGTGCCTCAGAGTGGAGGTCATAGACCTTTGTTAGACATACTCTGGTCAGAAGCTTTCGTCACTGCAGCACCGATTCGCTCTAATGGGCATCAGAAATGTGACAGATTCTAGTCATGTTCACGTGCGTAAGAAAAGACTGAGTATGGAAGTGAGCCACATTTTGATTGTGCAAGCACCAGCCTGATTGCCCGTTCCAGGATCCTATGGGACAAAACGTGCGCAAAACAAGCTGGACAGGTGGATTGATGACAAGAATTTCCTCATCCAGCTACTACTCTTCACAATTGCAAATTGTCGTACGTGGACAGCATTGATGACGAGGTTGAAAGCTGTGAATACGTGCGGCCCGCTGGCTTTGCCATATTTGACACTGCTTGTTGGAGGATGTCTGGGAACTGGAGATTGTCGTTGATCGCAAGGTGAATCCACTTGGGTCCCAACCTGAACGTCAACACCAACCCTTGCAATCACCAAAGCCTTTTTTCGTCCAGAAATCTCAAACATGTTGTCCACGCCCGCGCGGACAGCTCGTTTTCTCAAGCATCTCGTTAGATCAACTAACTCGAGACATCTAGTCAGAAAGGTAACGTTAATGTCGAATTTTAGTGTTCTCGTGTCAACTAACGATGCTGCTCCAGCCTGTGATATGGCTCATTGTATTCTTTTATGTCTGCATGGCCGTATTCATCATCGCGGTCACTCCAGCCCGCATTGCTCAATTCACGTATGATGTCGCTCAAGGCCTCCGATATCTTTCATATGGGTACATGCTTCTTATCGTTGCCATGGGTAAGCATGTCTTGTACGTTTTCATCCGATGTTCGAACATGTTTCCCCTCAGTTGTCATATCCTTCCCCCCTTTCATTGGATATGGCACACTCCTTAACTTGTTCGGTTTCACATACGGCATGAAGGGCTTCATCCCTGCAGCAGTTGGAACACTGGCAGGCTCCGCTATAGTTTTTGTCATCCTTCGGATGACGTTCGGCAGGAGGCTGCGTTCATGGACCCCCACCAACGCGAAATGGCAGGCTCTAGAAGCTGTCATAGTCAGTGTGTCTCATTAACATCGACATATTTGCTAAGTAGAAGGCGCCTATAGCGATCAAGAGGCCTGCCCTTGATCATCCTCATCCGCATGTCTCCACCTGTACCGTGGGCTTGGTCAAACTCGCTATTCGCAGTAAGGTTTCCGATTGTTTAGTCGTTTGGATCTAACGCCTTCACGTCAGAGCATAGAGTCGGTATCGTTGCTGCAGTTCTTCATAGCGACTTGGTTTGTCCTCCCAAAGGTTTTTGTATACGTATTCGTCGGATATCGTGTTGCCAGACTTTCAGACGGCAAACAGAGAATTCGCATGACTACCCGTAAGAACCCATGTCATCCCATTCTGCTCTCATTGATTCATGGCGTGCAGAAGCAAAGATTTTCAACGCCTTTATAATTGCCTGTGGTTTTCTGTCAACTATTTTAGCCAGCTCGTTCGTGTCCAAGTCGTCGCTATTCTGAACGGAGCTCTACTCACACTTCACACTGTACAGGGTGGTCTATTATTTCATGCAGAAGGAGATCAAGCATTTACAGGCTAGCTCGTCGAAGCGTGATGAAGTAGCTGCAGATGTACTTGGGGCGAAAGAGGAAACGCCTTACTCTAACTCTACAGTTCGACTCTCAATTCCTTAGTGAGTTCATTGCAGTAGGCTGCCTTATCTTGGTGTGGGATTTATATTACCCACCGGAACTCATTGTCACTGTTATGTTATTTATGAATCGATGCAGGTTGATCCTGCTGACCATTGCTATAGCAAAACTCACTGCCAAGGGACTAATTTTCGGATCAGCAAGAGCCGCACGTAACTGCTCAGTAGTGGGATTCCCCTCATGATTGGACAAACACTAATGAAGCAGCACGCTGCAAAATTTGGTAGCCAGTCATGTGCATGAGTTATGAACTATTTTCGTCAAACTGACGCCCGTGAGTATATTAATCAAAAAGACCTGCAATGTACGGGGTTGAAACGTTGACGCCCGATGTCAGGTGCAAAAACCAATGCGGGGCGGTCGATGCAGTTGCACCATCACGCCCCGTTGGTAAATCAACAGAAAGGCGACGATAGCAGTATATATATTGTAGTTGCGCAAGCACCAATCCCCGACTCTGACAAAGTATGATTCGCACATACAAGTTTGTAAGACAACAACTTCTTCTCACCAGTTCTCTGATCGGCGCCACTATGGGAGCACATAGATTAATGTGGACATAATCTTCATTTTTCAATTCAGAAACATGCATTCATAGTCAAGACATAGTATACAATTCCACTACCACAGGAGTGCCTACTCCACATATGAGGTTATGACTGAGTGTTACATTTGGGTATAATCGCGCACGAAGGAGGTACCAGCCAATGCCGGCTATCGATCCTTTACATCATGAGACGAGACGTCTTCACAATCTCGAGTATCACGCCCAGAGCGATTAAACCAAAACTCTGAGCTCCAAACATGCTCGGATCTTCCTTCAGGTTATCTTCTGCAACACACCACGCCGCCCAAGAGCGTTTGAATGTTTCTGCCATCACTCGCTGTTCTGACTCTTCGTAATCTTCTTCCTCGTCCGTCTCTGTCTCCGGTGTACCCGGTACTTCCTCTTCTTCGACCGTTTCTGTCTCCGGGGTACCCGGGACTTCATCCTCATCCTCATACGTTTCCGTCTCTGGTGTCCCCGGGTCCTCCTCATACGTTTCTGTCTCCAGCGTCTGCTGGTCCTCCTCCTCGTACGTTTCTGTCACTGGTGTCCCCGGGTCCTCCCCCTGGAGTTCTTCCCTGACCCTACGAACAAGCTCTTGCGTCTGAAAATATCTTTAAAGAACCTGTGACGCAAACTGGATGTTACACTGACCTGCAAGTTCATCGCGGAGACTGCATTCCGCCGACGCTGATGGTCGGACCAATTCGCCATGATGGTCCCGCTCACCAGTTCGGCCTCGGAGACGTGAATATTCTTGTTTTTAGAAATTGTGTGCGCTTGCCCGATGATCAGTAACTGTTCGCAATATGCATTGAGTAGATATGTCATCTCCTCCATCAACTCTTCACTCGGATCGGTCAATTCTGGAAGGCCAAGATGACGGAGGTCTACGTGTGAGAGCGCGGCCTCCACAGTGGCTCCGTCAGATGGAGAGGAATTCCCGTTCCATGCAGTAGGTATCCCTCTCTTCATTGGCACCCGACGGAAGAGTTGACCGAGCAGCTTTGGGCTGTTGTAGAACTGCCCGCTGGTGATATTAGCGCCTTCTTTGGCAAGAAAATCTGGCCTAGCTTGAGTCCTTCGAAGCCAAGGTAAGGATCTGAAGTTGACAGGAGTGCCGCTCTTCGGGAAATCGAGTGCCTGGGAGGCAAAGCTCGCAAGCTGAATGCATTCTGTGCAATTTGGAGTCTTCAAGTCAGAAAACCTGAGATGACTTATGGCAATGGGACCAATGAGGTCGGCCTGAATCTATATTTCACAGTTCATCTTGCAGCCATTTCAACTTGAAGTCAGGATGGGACTCACATAGTCAATTACGAAGTCTGCGACATCGGAGATGCCACACGCATTCTGTATCGATCTGACGGTCACTGCTGGATATTCTCCAGGTTCGAAAAGTTTCGTTGGTAACAGTCCCGGCTGCGGAACGCTTAGACATGAATGGATGTATTGAAACTTTGAGCTTACATCAAGAATTAAGTTGAAAATATCGCCATCAAGATCGCCTCCACCCAGACATGATGCAAGCGCTCGCTTGCCCCTGTTGAGTATATAATTCAGCGTGCCATTGTTCCAAATTATTAATAGGACTTACTCGCAAGAAAAAACGACGACATTCTTCAGGTGTTTCAACTCTGGCCGTTGTACAGCTGTCACAACCTGCAGGTCGCCTGGGTGAATCTGTGGGCTGCGCGTTATGGCAACCTTGCCCGTAATGCTCTGAACAGTTCCTGTCCTTTCATTAAACACGGTTGCGTATATTTCTCCCTCTCTCAGACAACCCCATTCATCGGAAACGCCGAGCAAGGTATACGAACCTGGCACTAATATGTGCGCACGGTACTTTAGTTCCCGCAGGATGTACGTCTCGACGCACTGCAGGGAACTTTCAATGAGCTTGCTGGTCCACAGAGACGGGTCATCCTCCGTGTCTCCAATTTCGAGTTGCAACATGGACGATAGGTTTGCGAAGAGAGACGGTAGGTGGAAGGATGCCCCAAGTCCATGTTGCTGAATAACTTTCGAGGCATCGGTACACGACGATCGGACGGATTGAGCTTTGTGGATGTCATCATCCTGTAGTTCAATGATTCTTTGAGTATCCACACCCAAAAACTCCATAAGAGAGATGAGTGGACGATTGAGGAACACCGGTATTGGTTCCGCTGACGTCGATTGGACGTCGAAAGTGAGATTCTCGTGTGCATCAAACTTGATCTGCGAGGGACGAAGGCGGACGAGCTTTCCTTGAATGGTGGGATCTTGGACGACCATGCCTTTGGCCCCGCCAAGTCGAAATTGGAAGGCCGACGGAACATGTCGTTGCTTCGCACATCGCTTTTTCCCCCTTTGCATAGACCTCCATATATCGCTGGCAAGCTCAACTGATATGGAGCTACACCCATTTGTCATTAGCCCGCCGGAAGGCGAATATCTATCGGGACAACGAAAATCTACTTCTTCGGGAAGAAGTGTGATCGATGGATCAGTGCCAGAAAAGGCTTGAGACCACCTCGCAGCCAAACGGGCTGGTTGTCTGTGAAGTTTGGAGAAATCGCCCTAATGATCGCATTCAGTTCAAGAGATCAATGAAGGCCAAAACAACTCACCAGGTTGTCCCGGATCGATTGTGCATTTAGCAGTTTTCCATCCTCATCCTCGAATGGCGTCACAAACCACACCGAATGTTCTTTCAGACCGCTCATAGAATATCCCAAGAACTGGAATTGGCGTCCAGCGACGCGACAGCCATTGAGGAGGATATGGCGATATCGCACCCTCAAAAGGTCTATAATGGAACAATCGGCTTCCCGGTGAAGCTTTGATCCATTCTCGTCCTGGAAACAGACACGCAGGAAGCACTCTGGATGTCCATAGCGGCGTAAGACACTATTGGACTGGTCTGGGAAAGGTCCCTCTAGGATATAACGTGTCGGCGTTACGATGAGATGGTAGGATAGGTATACCCCGCTTCGTGGTGGCGGAGCTAGAAGAGGGCGCGGCTTTTGATGCTCCTTGATAAATTCTTCGGTAACTCGGCGAAGAAGAGAAGGCAAAGTCTCTTGGCTGGACTGCTGCCGTGTCCGGGGTTTGCGACGTTTTGTACGGTTCGCACTGCGTCCTGCAAGCTCCGAGGCAAAGGACCGAAAGATTTCTGGCGCATCGTCACCATGTTCAGCTTGCAATGATAGGATGACCTCCTTCAGTGCAAGAACGTCCGCTGCACTCAAGAGAGAATCTGCAACAGTCTTTTCTACTTCGAACCCAAGCTTGTATGGGATCTGAGAGAGTGACTCATGAAGCTTCTCAACAGATGTACTGTTCGAGATGTGATCATGAATCCGGATATGGTGTCGTGTGGAGTAACGCAGATGCAGACGATCGTGGCATGTATAAACGAACCTATCTGCGTCTGACTGGTTGCTAAAGGCCAGCATCAGACTATGGCATCCCGGGGGCATGTGATCATTACGCCCCAAGCCAACCACACGACTAGTGTCATCCGACATGGTATTAACCAAGGTGTACACAGGGGGCTCATCGGCACGAACGAACACAATAGCAGTATCTTGATCCCGGTTACCCACCAGTGTTGCGATATTGTGAGGCGCATAAGATACGGTGATGGCTGGAGTTAGGTGTCCAAGAGCCTCCAAAAAATCGAGACCAATGCCCAAGGGGTCCTTATATGTGTTTTGTCGACGCTCGAAAGTGAAGCGTACCTGTCGAAGCTCCAGATCACAAATGACACGAGCTGTGCCAGGAGGGGAGACTTGCGAAGAAAAAGATCCGTCCCGGAGGAAGCGGCCGAACGAATAGCGGAGAAGCTGGAAAGACTGGTTTCTCCTGAGAAGCCTTTCCCGCTCTTCTCGCAACTGTATTGGGTCGCGCCATGGAACGTTGTTCAACCTCTCAATACGGGACTCGTGGATCGCCTGCGTGCTCCTGCTGATGAGGATTGGTCGACCTTTGACGACAATCCCTGCGCCACCATGAGCACGCAAGAAAGTGACCCCGGCACCCTCTGTTGGCAGAGCGAGGGTGCCTTGCTGTCCGTTAGGGTGCAACTCGTCCGAGAGGTGGATTTCAAAATTCAAGAGAGGACTGGTTTGAAAAGGGGGTTTATGAAGTATCTTTGCGAACGCAATTGTCAAGTCATCTGTGGTAACTGCCAGAGGGATATTGCGTAAAGAAATCTCCATCTATCCAGTGCAATGTCAAGTGTACGTTTGGATCGTGAAAGGGTCACTCACATTGTGACTGTTGATTGGGAGAAAGACGATTGCACTGGCACTTGAATGTGAGCTGGGTTTTTGATCATGGACTAACGCCTTACAGAAGCCAAATTAGAAGATAATTTCCAATGGGTGTGTAATATCATGACACGGGGTCATGATACTGTGCACCTTTCCCTTTCCTAACAATTACCCAGTACTTATCAGACGCCGTGCCAAGCTGTCGGGTTGAAATGGAAGGCAGATGAGACACCGCCTCTTCCGTCTGCTAGATATATCATAGTCTATATGACTGCGATAGTGAGCCTGGACCGTGGTGTTCGACCCCATGATCCAGGAATATGGTAATCAGGTGTTTCTCCACTGCTCTATCATCACTGGCGAAGTCTTTTCTGACTTCTTGAGCGGCGACGATCAGTTCTATTTTTGGTCTCGTCTCATATCATGGTGCGGCTCACCTCACGCGCGCGATCTAAGTTTTGTGATAGCGGCAGAAGCCAAGGAAGTGCAAGATTTTGGATACAACTGTGCAATCTGCCAAACAAGATTGAATTTGATGGGAGAGCACGAGTCAACCTCAGTCCATATCCTTCCTGAGATGCGGACCTCCGCATAAAAATAACCACCTCCTCCGTAGATACTGGCTTCCCAAACCCATGAGCTGTATCTTGATCCAGATCCAGAACGTGGACATACTTGGTTCTATGGCGTTTACCAAATTCCTTGATTACTTGGGGCAACATACGTGTCTCCAAGTCCTTGAATTGCTCTATGTTTGGTGGTTGATCCTTCCGGGGCACAGTACCTTGAAGGACCATGGCCATGGGGCTCACTTCAGACATGCTTGGTCGCCGGAAATTCTGAAACATACCAAAATCGTAATCTACAACACTTCTCTGATATCTTAGGTGAGCTCACCGTTCTGCTTCATTCACGACAGTGGATTGAGCTGTGAGACAACAATTCACCGTGCTTCGCAGTTTCGGCAGCTTCCCACACCTGTAGACTAGCCATTTCTCGAAGAACGTGGCTTCACATCAAGCACAGGCGTTCCAAGATTTTTGATGCTGGCCAAATGGCCCGTTGATCTGGTGAAGCGCCACTATGTATGAGTTTTTTTTTTCCCGGAATGTCTTGGACAGATATATGAAAAGTTAGCGAGGACAAACAAAGCGGTCACCTGAATACTCGTTATCCTGTGGTGGTCTACAATTGGCTCGTCAACAGCAAGTATGCTCTGGTTTCGGGTAGCTGTATTCTTCTTTTTCAAGTGCATAAAATATAATCCGAAAGATGGCGAAGATGGCGCATAGCATTGTCAGTAATGCAATTGTTGTAGGAAATTAGCTGCGAATCATCGAGAGTAACAAACGCTTCCAGTATGATGTTTAACTTCGGTACGTTGCTGAGTGTTTGATGGATCTGCTGCATAAAGAGAGATCGAAGCTTCGCTAATGGCATTCATAGTTTTCCGGTGTGCAAGTAGACGCCACAAAGGAAAGATCATCTCCACGAATCAAGCGCAAGACTCGAACTTCGGACGTGTTGGGACCTGGCAAACTGATACGAAGCTCGATCTCATCAGTACTAAGACCACGTCATCCGATGAATGAAGGGTATAGACCATGCCTTTGACAATATCTGCGGAACTCATGGGGCGACATCCCAGCATAGTCATTTGCCAACTTTGCGACGACCTTTCAGGGCACTACTGTGAGACATGGGTTGATCCTTCGTACCTATGGGACTTCGGGGGGAACACGAGTTATTTGAAGACTATTTGGAAGGATCCTAAGGCCTAAGCCATGGTTGAGGTCATGAATAAAGAAAAAATTATAGCTTGGCTTGGTAGACTATGCGTGTGAATTTTCACGTCACGTTGACAAAGTTATATTTCGTGCAAAGTCGTTACACACTTTCTGCCAAAGCGTCTCTCTATATCGTGGTCTGTGCATACCTATTTCGCAGGACTCTACGACTTGCTGGCACTATATGGTTGACTCAGCCAGCGATTCTCTAGGCCCCGTTTCTTCTCCTACCGTCTCCTCAGTCCTCGGCATAAAGGGGTCCCTTCGTTTTCGCCGGCATGGTGCAAGTCAGAAGGCACACGTCGTCCTACGACGCGTAGAACTGTCAGAAGAGTCCGTAACTGATACCGATAAAAGGCCTGTTGCATACTTTAGCCTTTTCGCGCAGAAAAGAATCGAGGTCAAGCCTGGCAAGGAGATTTTACTAGCCGTAGCTTCCGAGGATGGATCTTTCACAGACCAAGCCGTCATTTTCGAAGGAGATCTTTTTGGTTCAGATACACAAACTGAAGCCAAACAAGAAACGCAAGATAATGTCGAACATGTTGTTGAGGTTCCATTCGTCCCTCCAAAAATGAGGAGAACCTGGAACAAGGCATATGAACAGGTGAGCGTAGTGTCAGGTGAGTGATACGTGCTTGACCACGGGGGATTCTTTTCAATGTGCTATTTACCATGTAGATAGCGCCCACCGCCCGCCGCCTCCACCTGAGCGTGTATCAGTGGGTATCCAGGCCCAGCCATCATGGGCAGTGAGTTCGGTTCAGGCAGTTCCAATAATGTCTCCTGTTCAAATTGGACAACACCTATCACTTCCCGAGGACAAAGAAGATTTGAGCCTCGATACAAGCCCGCCGGAGGTAGTAGGACTATATTCAGCTCCTCGAAAACTGTCTTTATCTCCGGCTCTTAATGATGCT
Organism: Suillus weaverae; assembly: GCA_016767475.1. Classification (NCBI taxonomy): domain Eukaryota; kingdom Fungi; phylum Basidiomycota; class Agaricomycetes; order Boletales; family Suillaceae; genus Suillus; species Suillus weaverae. The sequence goes on from MU179300.1 coordinate 415,606, forward strand.
GTGAGTGCACTTTCACTTACTTACAGTCGTAATCCTGAGAGGCAGTAGATAATGGACGAAGATCATGAACGTAGCTTGTCACCAATGAGTTTAGGCTCTCCTTCTAGCACTCCTCCTCAATCTCCCATTGTCGAGCGCATACCGAATGTTTTGAGAGTTCAAAGCCCTATAACAGAACCTCCAAGAAGCTCTCAAGACAGCGGTATGGATCTCTCAAGCGACTCACAAGACGAGAAGCAGATTGAAGATGATCTTCGCCACCCAGGAGATACTAGCAGTTTACCCGCAGAACCTAGCACTCCCACTTCTGAGACTGCTGACATGGATCTCCAGTCCTCTCCTAGTTCTGCATCTTCCTCATCGTCTGATATACCTGGTCTTGTAACTGGCTCATCATGGCGCGCACCTGCGCCACCTCATCGACCCATGGGACCTGGGCTGGAACAGGAACCAGGTTCACCCCCGAAAACAGCTCTTCCTTCTCTTCCCTCTGTGCAACCCTCTGCGCAACCTTCCGTTTCTGAGCGAATACCTGCTTCTCCAAAAAAGTCTCCACCTTCTGCGGTGCCTCTTGTCGTCAATAAACCTGCGACTCTGCCTCCGAGACTGACAATAAGCGTTCCAAAGAAACCGGCAATCATCAATCCATTCGTTTCTGGTGGATTTATGACAGAGTTTGTTGGTTCCCCTGCATCGCTCACTGCCCAAAAATCGCTACCACCGAAGTCTCGTACCGGCTCACCGAACATGTCGGAGGCACAGGCAAGTATTACAGCTCTGATGATGAACCATTGGACTCACATATATCAATCACTCAGTCAACTCCTACGCCCATCTCTGCGCCTGCACCCCCACGTCCCAATCCTCCACTTCAAGCGCCTACATTTATTCCTGCTTCTGGCACTGTAACCACTTCCCTGTCCCCTTGTGCACCTTCATCTCAGTTTTCAATAAAGCCTTCCTCCCCACCTCCAGCAGTGCCTGCAAGACCATGTGCTCAAGAACAACGTCTTACTGCAGCCCCCTTACCTCCAACCCCTCCATCTGTGCCTCAGCCGCCACGGACTCAAGCATACCCCAGTTCTCTCCCCCCTCGTCCCTCAGAAACTGTGATCGCTTACTCTAATAAGGCGCCTTACAAGCCCGGCTATTCACCTTTAACGTCAGCCAACGATGCGAGAATATCCTATAATCCTACCGGAACAATATCTAATCCTTTGAGCATTCGTCCTTCACGATTTGCGCCACTCAAAGCCACTCCAATTCAGTCTCAGCAAGCGCCGAAGAAACCGTTGACGATTGGTAATGGCTGGCCGCACACACGGCAGGCTAACGGACATGGCTCTACGTCTATATCCCCTGTGACATCCAAGGCTTTACCCCCACCTACGGGTGCTCGTCGACCTCTCACGCCCGAGAGCACTCGGTCGTCAACAACCCCCCCAGGTCTAACAAATTTTGTTGCATATACCTCCCCATCTCCTCCTGGTTTTTTGCATAGGTCGCTAAGGGATAAGCCATCGACAGACTCTCCATCCAGTTCCGGCGAGCCCAACATCAAACACGGCAAGAATGCATCTCCGCTAGAATCTTCGCTCTTTGCTCATGTCTTTTTAGAATACATGGACGTTCCATTGCCACCCACGCCTACAACGACTGTGAAGCAGAAAATTTCAATACAGTCGCCAAGACCTTTGTTACCTGCTTCAGCCACGTCTCCCAGTATTCTCCGATTTTCCAGTCATTCCAACAGTGCAACACCACCGTCCGACAGCAAAGGCAAGAAACGGGCGATATCTACAGCGTCCGATGCGGAAAGCACGCGTCCACGGAAGCGCACACATCCCTGGCCCACACAAGAGAGTATGTATTCCACACGGATCAAGAGTGATAGCGATGCTGGCGTCAGAGAAATCGTTTTCAGCTCAGATGGCGAACGAATGGCTGTCGTATGTTCGTCTCTGCCGTTCCTTTTCATTCTCCTACTTGGTGCCAATCTCTTGAATATAGGTCACGACCGAACGATCCGAATATGGAGTGTATCGAATCGAGTCGAAACTGCCCGTCTTGCGCAAAACTCGCCGATATCATCTGTTGCTTGGATGGCAGATGACAATGGTATCATCACGCTGGGACAGGATGGTATGATTAGTAAATGGACGCGAAACGCAAGTGTTGATATTCTTGGTCGCGAGGTTGACCTTAGCTGACCATTTGAGCCAGAACCAGAATCATTGGCAATGGGCGAAGCTCCTCGATGCAGGGAAGGAGGAATGCATCAGCTTCACCTACAACAGGGATCGCCTTGCTGTTGCATTTCCTCGCTTCGGTGTGAGGGTGTGGGTATGGATCAAAGGTCTGTGCTTCTCTCGGGTTTCAGAAAGCATTATTAGATCTGTCATAGGCACATGGCAACCACAGCGGTCCATTCTTCGACAGAATGTGACATGTATCAAGTTCGTCGAGGATGGTGAGGCATTACTAGGAGGCACAAGCGATGGCGTATTGTAAGGGTATCTTAAAGTGTTGCACCGGTAACCTCTGACGACAGATCGCAACAGATGGTATTGTCAAGTGCCCAATGGGACCCTCCGAGCATACGCATTTCTCAAAGCTAAAATGCATGGTCCTATTCATGATTGCCTAATCTCGCGACTGACATGATCTATGCGACAGACGACACCTGGACGTCAGTCCGAACGGAACTCAGGCCCTTGTGTCTCAAGTGGGCGCTCGTGCTCATCTTGTAGGCATTCAAGGGATGGATCGCAAAGGCAAAATCGAGCAGGTATATGCGATGAATGGAGATGCGACAAGTGACGCGAAACAATCCACCCCTGCGGTGTTCGTCAACGGTGGTCGTTCTGTGGTGTTCCATAGCAGAGAGTCTTCTTGTTTGGTCTGGAACAAAACGAAAGGCGAGGTTTTGAGTGGTTTGGATCATGGTGATAGTAAGTCAATTGCGATTATTGCTCGGCTTCTCGCTGACCTCATGGCTTCTGATGTAGATGAGCAAACCCAGGCCGTCGCAGTCAGCATGATTAGTTTCCTTTTACGATTTGCGTTATTGAGTTGCGTCATAGGGTTTTGACCGTGCATCGCATTCATACATCGTCACGGGAACTGCACAAGGCCTTTTGTCGTGGTGGAACTCCCCTCCCGATCAGTGACTTTAGGTAAGAACTCACAATACATCTTTGAGCGCACTTGCTCATCAGGAACGTTGTCTCCGTGTCAAGCAACCTTCTTGATTGATTGGGTGAAACATGCTAATCATTCCTAAATTCTCTCTGGAAGGATGCGATGTACCAGTACTTTGCATGTGCAACCTGCCTAAATTATGATATGAGCATTCTATAATTTTTGTATGGACAGTATGCAACTACTATTTGTTGTGGTGATTGTAGGATAATTGATTCGGAACCTGGACGACCAAGACGGATAAAATTTCCAAGTTTAACAGACGCCCTGTAACTGTTGTAATAGTATTAGTGTTTGGCATTATTTGGCTGATTAGGGCCGGTTCGTCGGGTCAAGCGCACTGCATGATCAGAAGTCGTAGTTGAACTCCTTCGTTGCTCGTCGTCGTCGCCAACATCGACACCGTACTTTCTCATTTCTTCCACCGACGTACGTTTAACCGCCTCCTTCACTTTCGTCGCCATTCTTCGCTGCTTAACCGACTCAACTGACCTAGGTTCTGTTCGTAAATTAGAGTCAGCCGTGATTGGGTTAATAGCATTTCCCCGCTTCAACTCTCCTCCTTGAATTTTCCGGAACAATTGGTAAGATTCCTCTTCATTTGCCCTGTTACCCGACAGCCGAGGTTTTCACCCTCCATGGTTGCGCGGTTGTCATGCAGCCCCCTGCATGCTGCAGGCGTTCTAAAAGCGGCCCTTGAATGCGTGGTTGACGCGTGTGCTGACTGCTTTTTTCACCTTGATAGCCAAGTTCGTCACGTAGAACTATCTCAACGATATGCAGACTATCAAGGTTGTAGTGGTGGGGGACGGTGCTGTAGGCAAGGTGCGTGACGTGTTGTATTTGCATGACCTGGACTTTGACGTGTGTGCCCAATATCGTCAGACTTGTCTGTTGATCTCATACACTACGAACAAATTTCCAAGTGACTATGTCCCGACTGTAAGTTCATTCCGCAAGACTGCCAAACACTATGCTAAATAAGCGCAGGTCTTCGATAACTACGCAGTCACCGTAATGATTGGTGAAGATCCTTACACGCTAGGTCTTTTCGACACCGCCGGTTCGTGTCTTTTTGTAGTCTCCATCGTAGTTACGCTTCATACAATCGCTCACACATCACTTCCACATCAAAGGGCAAGAGGATTATGACCGTCTCCGGCCACTGTCATACCCCCAAACCGACGTTTTCCTTGTTTGCTTTAGTGTAACATCCCCTCCATCCTTCGAGAACGTGAGGGAGAAATGGATCCCAGAGGTGCACCACCATTGTCCGGGTGTCCCATGTCTTATCGTTGGGACGCAAATCGATTTGCGGGACGACGCTCAGGTGATCGAGAAGCTCTCCAGGCAGAAGCAACGACCGGTCCCGACCGAGCACGGCGAGAGGCTTTCAAGAGAGCTCGGTGCTGTCAAGTACGTGGAGTGCTCAGCCCTGACACAGAAAGGGTTGAAGAACGTCTTCGATGAGGTCCGTGAAATCTTTGATAAATCCCATCTAAATAATTGGCTGATGACCCACAAGGCTATTGTCGCTGCGCTAGAGCCACCCGTGGTTAAGAAGACACATAAATGCGTCGTCGTTTAATGAATGATCCATCACGACGGTACAGCTTGTTCTATCTTCTTATGACTCCTTTACGCCTTGTTCTGCCTCATATATCCTTCTCATCTTTTTTATGTCGTTTCTCTCGTTGCGCCAAGACATCATGATTTTTCCTAGTCCTGTAGCATCTGTTCTCTTCCGCGCGAGCTGAGTGGACCTTGAGGCTATGCTCATGCTCTTAGAGAAGCTGATCTCGTCTGTCTTTCTCACACCACAATTGATGAGTAGTTCGTACTGTTGGAAACTGTTGGGTTTGATAGGAATTTAATACCCATGATGGGGACTTCTCATGTCTATTCATTACAGATTAGAGATAGCTTCGAAGTAGGGCAGAATTGCGTGTTGGCGAGCCTCTCTAAACACAGATCTGACTAGGGCTTCGGACACGTGTATTCTCATCACATACATAGGTCATTTCTTGATTATTGTAGCGACAGCTCAGGTGCCTTGTAAGGATATATGAGAGGCGTCCAGAGACGCTGTATGATAACTCACCATCGCTCGACTCTCAAATGCAAGCCAATCTCCTGTTCCAGTTGGTAGAAGACCCATAGAACGACACTTCCAGAGGCCAACTGCAAGTGTCAACAGGTTGCACGCGATGTATGCTATCTTTTGGAGAGGAAGGACCTTGAGCGACTTGACATTTGCAGTTGTAGGCACAAATAGTGCGAATGCTGTCTCGACAATAAGAGATGTGACGGATACATTCACCGAACAGACGTACCTGCATTCATACCAGCAATATTCTTAAAAGGCGAGAGGAGAAGCATGAACACGATACCCATGCTGAAGATTTGTACGCCTCCCCCGGACATGTACAGCATGAATGCCTGCATAGGGAGAGATTTGGCTGGCGAAACAGCGAGATCCCAAGCGCGTTTGTCTTTCAATGATGCATACGACGAGGATACTGCTGCTGTTTGAGCTTTGGCTGGTGCCCTGGACTGTTGAAAGCATTAGCTTAGACGGTTAGGAATGGGCATAGGACTGACGTTTGGAGCAAAGCTTGAAAATCCTGGGGGAGGAGGGAGGTTCCTCCATTTGCTGTGATCTAGGGATGCATACTCCAGGTTGAAGCAGTTTGCCATCTTCGAAAGCGCCGTCTAAGTGAGTGCCAGACAGAGCCTGAGTGCTACGTCCCAACTAGGCAATTGAGTTCACGGTAGTGGCCTAAAGTAGTATACACTGACTGCCCTTCGGGCATCCCAGAACCATTTGTGTTTTGCTATTCTTTTTTACTCGTGCTTCTTGGCACTTGCCCGGCGCCAATGCCCGCATTTACTATCAATCTGAGCGAGCTGACGCGGACATCTCCCTCGTTACTTTTTAGTAAGCTAAGCGTTCATTTCAGCGGCTTTAGTGTCATCGTCTATCTGCTGGATCATATCATGATGCTGTACTGTGCAAAGGGCATTCACTTTAGATTTAAACGATTTTCGTACGAGTCATTCGCCTTCAAATCACATTACGAGGTACTTGGGAGGTGCTTGATCACCTGTCGCAACGTCGTAGAAGTATATACCATTCCAAAAGCAAAAAAAGAGACGGGGAAGGTTGTTTCTGATTAAAGGCGCACTATTATGGAGTGTCATTCCCAAGATCGACGATGCAGTGAAATGAAGAGCGGGGTCCATGTTCAAGACAGAAAGAAAGAATTTAGCTTAGAGCATGCTCATCGCTGAGCGCTGACCAGTCGACCATCCGCATACTGTAGAGTTTCAGTATTTGAACAGTGCAAGGCCGTCCTTTAAGGCTGCAAAGTGGCGACAGAAAGCCTGTGGGCAGAAACGGAGTCTGTTCGAGACAGAGGATTGAAAGGTCGATATGCATGTAGACGGCGTCAAAGTAAGTCAGAAGGGATCGCTGATAAGGGGTGGTGACCGTCGCGAGTTCTTCCCAATAAGGATGAGCAGTGCGCTCGAAACAGTTGCATTTGGAATGATACAGATGACTAGCTCCGATCACATGAGGTGCAAGAACATGGGTAGCGAAGCGGTCTAACTCCAACAACGTCGACACTTCCCTAACCTTCAGATAAGAAACGCTTGCCTCCAAGTCACAAATGCTTCTCGATACGTCTCGAAAGGGCGACCCTTCTCCCTAATTTCAGTACATGCGGATGAAGTCGATTGGATCTTCGCGAGATCGTGTTCCATGCTCAACTTGAATACTCGATGCTGAACCAATGCCAATGATTAGGAGCCCGTTCTTGGCAAGTTTCAACACCTTTGTTCGTTTCTTGTCCTCTGTACGAACGCCCACAAACGGCGTAGGAAGAACAAACTGATTTCAAGCTCTGAATGCTCTTTAGAACACGCTAGCATGCGAAAAACGAGGATACGTACTGCCGATGTAGACCTTTGGGTGCTTACTGATAACACCCAACACTCGACTAACAAAACGATCCGCTCCGTACAGCGTATGATCAATCTTGGTCCCAACATCAATTAGACCTTCCGAAACTCCAAACTGAAAGTGATTGTTCTCGGCGTCCAGAGAGAGAAACTTGCTGAAAAAGGGTTTGCAACAGTGGCGGTGACCTTGAGTCTTTCGTCACAATTTGTGGATGAATCTCCGCCACCTTTGAGGTCATCGAGCTCGGCACCAGGTTTGTTGACATGGAAAGAACGGATGATAAGACGAGGGTCGTAAGCGTTTACAACGTATTCCTTGATGGCGTCGATGTTGTATTTCAGATGGACATATATTGAAAGTCATAACTGGACGGCCGTGCCTGTAACAAAATGTAGGACGTTCCATGCCAGGGCCTACCCTTGTTGTGATGCAACTAAAGATCACTTTGCGAAGCTCCAGGGAATCGCATCATCTGAGTGAGGGTGAGATTATCTTTAGGCCTCTGGATCTTCGGGAGCAATGGGGTGGGGTGAGACAGTTTAAGACCTTGCTGAGGATAGCGGAGTGAAGTTGTATCAGGTAAGGTGGTCGTGGGACACATGGAGGGTGTGTGGTCAGTACGTTGTAGAATGAAGATTGTGACTGGAATGCAACTCGTGATCAGAGATGAGGGATGGGCGCTGTAGTCGCACAGCATATATGCTGTAAGCTGGGAACGTACCACTACGTACCAGCTCAAACTTCCAGTGCACTCTTGACCTATACGCCCACTGCGTCTTGGTGTCAAAACCTGCTAATCGTCGTAAGTGACTATTGTGGACATTGTGTATGAAAGCTAAAACGAGTTGCGCGCTGTAGTTGCTTATGTCTTCACCCATTGTTGAAATGCAGGAGACATCAGGGATCACAGCCCTCCAGAAATATGAGGGACACACCAATACTGTCTACGGTGCCATTCATCTGCCAGGCGGACGGCGGATAATGACTTGCTCAGCGGACAGCTCGCTGCGGGTATGGAACTTGAAGAGCGGGAAACAAATAGGAGACGACTGGAGGGACGGAGAAAGTCCAGTGTGGAGTATAGCGTTGTCTCCGGACGGGAAGAAAGTTGTTAGCGGGAGTTTTGATGGTGGAGTGAGGTTGTGGGACATCGACACAGGCAAAGTCATCGCGAAATGGATGGGGCATACAAGCATAGTGCGGTCTGTCTGCTGGAGTGGAGATGGTCAGCGAGTCTTGAGTGGATCATACGATGGGACTGTAAGGGAGTGGGATGTGGAGAAGGGAGCGACCATCCTCGGTCCAATCAAGACAGGGCACGAATGGGTGTTTGCAGCCGTCTACTCGCCAGACATGACCATATTTGCGACTGGCGGAACCGAACAATCTTGGGGTAGCAAGCTTAAAGATAACAAGTGCCCAATCAGAATCTGGGAAGCAAAGACAGGCGAGCTTGTCGCGACTCTCCAAGAACACACAAATTCGGTGACGTGCCTGGCTTGGACCCCAAATGGAAAAACACTTATATCCGGGTCATACGATTGCTTGATTAGGATATGGAGTACAACGACTTGGAAGCAGATTGCAGTACTCAATGAGGACACCAAGTTTAAATTTGTCGAGTCCATTGCAATATCTCCAAATGGCCGCATCCTTGCAAGCGCATCTTTGGACAGGACAGCGCGATTATGGAACCTCGACAACAACCAGCCCATCAGTTCGCCCCTCCAACATGCACATTTCCTGAATTCTGTGTCGTTTTCGGCAGATGGAAAGCTACTAGCCACTGGCTGCAGTGGCAATAATGCGTATACATGGGACGTTTCTGCAATAGTGAAAGAAGCTGGCCTCGACGAACTTTTATTGGACCAGCGCGACAAACCGCTACTCGCTGTACGTGACTCTTTCATCACAGATCTCATCACATTCAATCAATTTCTAGGCCGATGCTACACCACGTCCTGTCCGCCAGCCAATCAAGGTCTCCAATCGAGTACCCCAAGGTTTTTTCGATGGCACACCACATCCTGCTCACGTACGTCGCTCATGTCTCATCTACACAGTACCGTATTTTCCTGACCTTGATGCTCTCAGTCTTCTGCACGACACGATCCGCCATCACGGCCCAGCATTCTTCAATGGGCTCGAAGTCTTTTCTCTACCAGATCCAGTAGTGCAGAGATCGAGCTGCGTGAGCGTCACTCAGCAGTCGATGTTCCGTATGCCAAGGGCAAACGTGTATGTCATTTTCGTCCTTCTCCAATATTCAAACCCTATCTCATATCACATAGAGGGACGCGTCAGCAAGAGAAAGACGGAGGCCGATTCCATCGAAATCCAAGAAATCCAAGAAACCTGCTGCAAGCATCTCACGCCCTCCCAATAGCAACGCCACACAATCCAGCGGTGCGGCTCAGCCTCAGTCATCTTCACAAGCACAGGCCGCCTCTACGTCCTCCACCGCACCTGCCCCTCTCACTACTTCCCAAGCTACAACTTCGCACACTGATCCTCATGTAATAATCAGACGCCCTGGGCGCTGGACTCGCTTTTGGCTCTCTATATGTTGTGCCTCCACTGAGTATACCGATGGTCATCATTAGTATATCCCGTATGTTTTCTTCCCCTCATCACTCGAGTACATACGATGGAGCCATAAGCCGTGTATCATACATACCACGTTGATTGCAATTTTTCGCGAGGCTTCACTGGTTAGGATAGGTGACCATCGCGAGTCCTCCCAATACTAGTGAAATGAAAAACTTGCGTGCTGCAGAAATTATACAGATGTAGATTGACTCCGGTCACATCAAGTGTATAAATATTGTGGGTGGTCCAACTCCAACACCGTCCCACGCTATACACTTCCCCAACCTGATGAAAACTCAGCGAATGAGCCTGTTGAGTCGACAGAATCACTGGCCTACAAGTCGCCAATGCTTCTCGACACGTCTCGAAAGCGCAGCCTTCTCTCCAACCTCAGTAGATGCGGGCCAAGTCAATTGAATCTTCGCGAGATCCCCTTTCACGCTCAACACCCGCCAACCAGTCGACGTCGAACCAATGTTAATAAGCAGGAGCTCGTTCTTGGCAAGTTTCGACATTTTTGTCTTCTGTGCGAACGCCCAGAAAACGGCGGAGAAGGAACAAACTAATTTCAAGCTGTAGGTTCTCTTTAGAACGCGCTAGTATATCGAATCCGGGGATGCTCACCGGTGTAGACCTTCGGGAGCTTCCCGATCGCACCCAACACTTGACCAACGAGTCGATCCGCTTTGCATAGCGTAGGATCGATCTTGGTCCCACTGCAATCGGCACCCCACAGAAGTCAGCAGTCACGCAAATGTCACTGTAAGTCAAATAGGCCAGTTGCTCGGCGGTCAAGCAAGAGTGTAAGTTCAGTTACTTTTATCATTCTCATTCAATCAAACGAGGCAAAACTCTGAAACCGCCAGTGTGTCGGAACCGCGCAAAGTGATCATGTTCAAACAGATTGGGAATAGCATGAGAGAAGTCCCGCCTGGCGACATGCTTTGAAATGCTTGAATACGATAAAATTTGGTGCGCATTCATCAGTGCAGTCGTGCACACTTAATAAATTCCATGTGATCCCTGCGATCGACTGACATGACTGGGCGCGGGCCATTTCAGCGTATTGCTCACGAGTGAAGACGGAAAATTCTCGATCATGTGCGAAAGGCTAGGCGCAGACACTGGCAGAAGATCACCGGACGGAAACTATTTGACGACAGGCAAACAAACTCGAGAGACCTTGGCTAGATTATCATATCATGATGGAACCGTCACAAAGCGCAACGGGGTGATATGATATGCCTGAGCTCCGCACTCGTTGTTTTATAGTTGTTGTCATGGTATGAGGGCAGCTCCGGCAGAAACAGTCTCTGTCCAGCAGCTTGAGGGTGAACATTGCCACCATCCAGGGTTCCAATGTCGATATTGACCGTCTCGTGAATGTTGTATTAACGACGACGATCAGGTTTTGAGCTAGGTCCATTCAAAGGTGGTCAAGTTGAAAATTGAAGACAATGTTCCTGGAGACTATTCATGCTCGATCGTTTGTTGTGAGGCCCTCGCTTTGGTAGTATGTGAAAGATCTTGGCCAAGTCTTTTTCTTAGTGATCCCAGAAGCAGAGATGTTGGTCAGTGACGGATATTTTCGCTGTAAAGCATTCTTTTGGTGGGGTGATTGTTTTGAAAGAATGGACGTCGAACTTGAACCATGCATAGGCTCTGTCCCTCAAGCTCGAGAGTTGTAGGTGCTTAAAAACAGGAATGAGATTGTCCGTCATGGTGTTTGGGACAGGGAGTAACCGTTGGCCACGATGAACTGAAGCTCGGGTGTACGTCTGGCGAATCCGACATATTCTCCTTGAAGATTGCTTGATTTTGCAAATGTAGTTGCAATGCGCTGTCGTTGAGCTGGAGGAGCCGGGCCCTGTGCTGGCAGCCAGCGGACTGTCAACTTGAGACTTAAAATAACGAAACGCTCAGCCTGCCCTTTTAGTGCTTCAGGCGCTAAGTCCAGGGATTCTCCCTTCCGTTCCCGCGCCGTTATGTCTCTCCAGCCATTCATCTCTCTGTATCGATATGCTGTTGAACCAATAGCACCATTCACCTGGTTCGGTACCAAGGTCTCCTCACTCGATTTGGTAGCCGTGTTCAGGCTTTGCATCGCTTTAAGACAGATGAGGGAAAATTTGCATGCCAAGCACCGTCAACGAAGCGCTGGAGAGAATAGACCCGCACTTGCAGAGGAGAGATCCTTCGTGAGAGACGCATGTACAATGCTGACGATTGTATTTGGCGGAGAGGCTATCATAGGTACTACTAACTTTTTTGTGTAGGGAGATGTCAGGGCTGCGCATACTGACCGCTCCCTGTGCGCAGGCCCTCTACTTGGAATTCTGCCATCTTTCATGTTCTCAGGTGTTTCTCCTGGATTGTACATCGCCGCACAAGCGATTGTAGAGTATATACCTGCTATACCGTCCATGTCACTCAGCACCGAGCTTCCTCTATCCATTGTCGACGGATTTACGCGCGCAGTGCTCCTCTGCAGCCTCATACCACCACCCGTCATCACCCACACATCCCCCGTCATCGCATCTTCTCCGTGGGCTCTCCTGCTCTCGTCTCTGGTATGTGATCGCTTCCCGTCATGACTTCCGTCTCCATACCTTTAACCACCCTTGCCTACCATAGGTCATCACCAATGGCGGCTTCTTCATAACGAACATGTTCTCATTCATGGAGCCCACCCCGCTTACACTGACGACCCCCGATGAACTCAAGCCCTATGGTTGGACAGCCACTGACATCTGGTCCGCCCCGCTTATCACGGGGCTCTATGCCCTCCTCACACATGCCCAGCCGTTCTGGGCCGAGTTCCACAGTGTAATTTCGACTGCCCTTGGAGGTGCCGGCGGTAAAGTTGGTCCTATGGACCCAGAGTCTGCTCGTGCGCTGTGCGCGCTTATTCTCGCAGTAATGTTCTCCACCAGGACTGTGAAGAACTTTGGGCTTTTCTGGAAGAAGAGTGAGTTCTATGAGTTGTTTTCATGATGTGGAGCGGTACTGATGGTTCTTAAGGTGTTGCAGAGAAGATCAAGATACAATGAATACCCAGCGTGATAATGATTATACCGCTTGCTGTAGATCTACATGGAATTTATGGATGATACGTTCTAGCCGCGAATATTTTGTCCGAGTGGTCCAGCGGTGCGTTGAGAGCCTGTTGGCCAACTTTAAAGATGTGAAGCCCTACACACTGGGACCTGAGGCCTGTCTAGAACATACATATACTTATGATCGAGCGCGTTTCCCTGGTCCATACATAGACATCCCTATGTAGGAAATGCTACTATACATGCCCAACAACTCGACATGGTTGAAGGCAACATTGCACGGGAAGGTGTTTGACGTGACTGCACAGTGGCCAAATGTCGCCCTACTGGACTCTGTTTCTTGTCGTGACGCCTAGGTGCTATGATAGGCGATCCCGTAAGATGCTGGACACGATGTTATAAGATTTTGGTGCCTCCCTTCCGCGTTTCCCTGCATAAGCATATGCTCTGGCAGAGCTACCAGCTAGGCTCCCAACCAAGAAAAGAATATCTCATTTATAAATTTCGTGCGCATTTACATCTCCGGCGTACACTATCACTTCGGGTATTCACTGCAACTTGATCTTCTCAGTAGCACCTACATACGAGTTAAAAAGCCATCAGTACCGATCACCGATCCAGAATAAGATCATCTGATGGAACTCACCCCTCTTCCAAACAAGCCTATGGTTCTTCACAGCCCGGATGGAGGACATTCCCGTGAGAATTAGCGCGCATAGCGCACGGGCGGCCTCTGGGTCCATAGGAACGACTTTATCGCCCGTGTTTCCGAGGATGGTCAAGATAATGCTATGGAGCTCGGCCCAGAATGGCTGGGCGTGTGTGAGAAGGGCATAGAGCCCCGTGATGGACGGCGCACAACAGAAGTCCGTGGCTGTCCAGCCGTAGGGCTTGATCAGGCGTTCGCCTGGTTGAAATATGTGAAGTGTGATCGGGGTAGGCTTGAGGAAGGTGACCATGCCCATTATGAAGAAGCCTCCATTGGCAATGACCTGTTGTGGGTAAGGGTGGTTAAAGAAATATAGATGGAATTGGGAAGGGACGACATACGAGAGAAGAGAGTAGGAGAGTCCATGGAGAAGACGCGATATCGGGGGACGCATTGGTGATAACGCGTTTGGGTATGAGGCTGCAGAGAAGCAACGCGCGCGTGAATCCGTCGACGATAGACAGCGGAAGCTCAGTGCTGAGTGATATGGACGGTATAACAGGGATATACTCTACAATCGCCTGTGCGGCAATGTACACACAGGGGGAAACACCCGAGAGCACGAAAGATGGGGGAATACCGAGCAAAGGGCCTGAAAATGGAGAGCGGTCAGTATGCACAATACAGGTTCGAAGTAGTAAGGTGCCTATCATGGCCTCTCCTCCAAACTTGATCGTGAGCGAGGTACATACATCTCTTAGGAAGGACCTCTCTTCCACAGACGCGGGTTTATCTCCAGTACGGCGCTGATACTTGGCATACAAATCTTCCCTGATCTGTCTCAGGATGGTGCAAAACCGCAAGGCTGCTACCAGTTCGATGGAGCAGACTTTGATACCAAACCAGCTGAAAGGTGCTATCGGTTCGAGAGCATACCGATACAAGGATATGAATGGCTGGAAAGACATGGCGGGGGTCAAGGTTGCAGGAGACAAGCAGGAGTCCTGCAACATCCTCCTTCGGCTCAGCGCCTGGGCGGGTGAATGGTAAGCCGGCAACATGAGCTGGTGGTCGAATTTCGGAACACTCGTTGTGAACTGGTGTGCACAAGCCACGTCAGACACTCACTTGGGAATTTCATCGGTTTGCTTATAAGTAAGTCCTCAGAACTTTGGCCCTCGATAGCATATAGGTGCGTCGTCGTATTTGTCCATCTTCCGGTCCTCAGAAAGTTCAGTCCAACATGCCGGGTGCATATTAGGGTGATCAGTAACGTAGGATACATGCCTTTGCCTCTTCAGCGCGAACCATCCTGTCGTCTTTCAAATCGGTCTTATTTCAACAAGCATGATGACAATTTTCCGCTGTCCATGGTTACGAAGCGATTTCAACCACCTCGTCACGCTTCGGTACGATGCTCTGCTCGTGATGCCATATACCAATAGAGCGCCGGCAGCCTCATAGCAGTAACTGGTGAAACAGCAAGTCGTTAGCCTAAACGACGACTATGTGGAGCGACTGCGTACTAAAGGGCAATGGCGCCGGAACGTTCCAAGCCTGCAGTTGTGTTGTTTTGTTGAGCTTGAAAAACTAGACGAGGAGTCCAAGAAGATTCTAGTCAAAAACCCGGTAATCATTAAGGACGAACAAACACACAGTGAGACTATACTCGATATCTCAACACAAACCACTGGAGCCTCGAGAACCAGTACCTGAGTCATTAAGATCCGCATCAGGAGGTCATAAGTATACACTCTCCATCCAGGTGCAGTGGTAGTGGCAAGCGGGGATATCTCATTCATAGATTTCGTGCACATTTACATCGACGGCATTTATAAAACCACTATCCTTCACGTATTCACTGTAACTTGATCTTCTCAGTAACGCCTGCACATGGGTTAAAAAGCTATCAGTACCGATCACCAATCCAAAATAAGATCGACTGAGGAACTCACCCCTCTTCCAAACAAGCCCATAGTTCTTCGCAGTCCGGGTGGAGAACATTCCCACGAGAATTAGCGCACACAGCGCACGAGCAGCCTCTGGGTCCATAGGACCAACTTTATCGCCTGTGTTTCCGAGGACGGTCGAGATCACGCTGTGAAGCTCAGCCCAGAACGGCTGAGCGTGCGTGAGGAGGGCATAGAGTCCCGTGATGAACGGCGCACACCAGAGGTCCATGGTCGTCCAGCCGTAGGGCTTGATCGCGGCAGGGGTCGTAAGTGTGAGCGGGGTAGGCTCGAGGAACGAGAACATGCTGGTTATGAAGAAGCCTCCATTGGCGATAACCTGTTGTGAGCAAAGGTGGTTAGAGAAATCGAGATAGGATTGGGAAGGGACGACGTACAAGAGAGGAAAGCAAAAGAGTCCATGGGGAAGATGCGATAACAGGGGACGCATGGGTGATAACAGGTTTGGGTATGAGGCTGCAGAGAAGCAACGCGCGCGTGAATCCGTCGACGAGAGACATCGGAAGCTCAGTACCGAGTGACATGGACGGTATAACAGGGATGTACTCTACAATTGCCTGTGCGGCGATATACACACCGGGGGAAACACCTGAGAGCACGAAGGATGGAGGAACACCGAGCAGAGGGCCTGAAAGTGGAGAGCGGTCAGTATGCATGACATAGGTTCGAGGTAGCAAAGTACCTATGATGGCCTCTCCTCCAAACTTGATCGTGAGCGAGGTACATGCGTCTCGTAGGAAGGACCTCTCCTCCACAGGCGCACGTTTATCGCCAGCACGGCGCTGATGCTTGGCATATAAATCTTCCTTGGTCTGTCTCAAAATGGTGCAAAGCCGCAAGGCGGCTACCAGTTCGATGGAGCAGACTTTGATACCAAACCAGCTGAAAGGTGCTATCGGTTCGAGAGCATACCGATACAAGGATATGAATGGCTGGAGAGACATGACGGGGTCAAGGAATAGATAACGTTGAGGTCAAGGTTGCAGTAGACGAGCAGAAGAAGTCCTGAGACATCCTCCTTCGGCTCAGCTCTTGAGCGCCTCTGACACGCCTCTGAATAAGCCCGGGCCGGCATATGAGCTGGCAGTCGGATTTCGGAACAATCGTGGGTGCACGAGCCACCACTTCACTTAGGGACTTCATCGTTTTGCTTATAAGCAAACCCTCCAGAGCTCCAGCATACAAACAGCGTTTATTTATTCAGACCATACAAAGCCCCAGGCAACCTTGGAACTTCCATGAATCCGTTGACAGCGAAATTGTAATATGTGAATTCTTCGGCAGTATAAATCATGTAATAGGAGACGTGACCACACTCAGTTAGTAAATAATGAGCAAGGAGCCTGAGGGCACAATCGGCGCGAACTTGTTCAAAGGAGAGTTTTTAGTCTGAGTTGACTGCATGATGTGATGAGGGGCCCGGGGGAGGTGATGATGATGATGGAGAGGGAATACCTACTGTTTATATACCATCAAAGGTGGATGTGGATGTGGATGTGGATGCGGATATGGAAGGACAATGAATAGTATACAACGTTGAGGTCAAGGTTGCAGTAGGCAAGGCCTGAGATCTGAGATCTGAGACATCCTCCTCCAGGCTTCAGCTCAACGCTTGATCTTGAGTGTTTCTGACACGCCTAAGGCCATTCAACAATAAGGCAGTCGGATTTCGGAACAATCGTGTGCACGAGCCACCAGGCGCTTAGGGATTTCATCGTTTTGCTTATAAGCAAACCCTGCAGAGCTCCAGCATACAAACAACGTTATTTATTCAGATCATACAAAGCCCCAGTCAACAGGATTTGGAGCAGAAAATAAATATGATACGACCATAAGCAAACGTTAACGCAGAGTCGACCAGATTCGTGACGGCCGTGAAATGTCGTTAACAGGTATTACAGAGATCCAGATGCAAGATCACTCAGCCAGCCCAACGTGCCAACGATCCTAGTTCCCGTTCCTCGCACTGGCCACATCGATACCGTCGTCGACCGTCCCAAACTTGAGATCGTCCAGGACGCCAAGCAGATTTATATCCCAATTCTGGAAGTGCAGATTGACAGCCGGAAAGTCCGGACACTTCAAAAAAGTAGGAAGGCCACCAAACAGCTGAGGTGCGCGCCAGTATATGTCCATCTTCCGGTCCTCGGAAAGTCCGGCCCAACATGTCGGGTGCATAGGGTGATCAATAACGTTAAGTATAAATGCACCTTTATACGCAGCTGCAGGTTCCTTCAGCTCAGACCCTGGCAACCCTGGAACTTCCATGAATACGTTGACAGCGAAATTGGCATATGTAAGTTCTTCGGCAGAATAAATAATATTACCGAATTGAACCGGAGACGTTACCACACTCAGTTGGCTTCCTGAATGTGGCTTGTATGAGGCTGAAACGCCGCGCTTAAGAGACATGGACCATAGAGTGTCTTCAGGGTTTTCTAAATTCTCGAAGTTTGATGGCTGTTCCGTGGGGGGAACATGCATGATTACGCCATACATATTGTACCAACGTGATGGATTCATACATATGACTTCGTCGTTTCGAATTATGACCATAGGGAGTGGCTCCGGGAACGCGTCCTTGTATTTTTCAAGGTGGTTTGGAAGCCGGTTCAAGAGCTTGATGGGATAGATCCTCGGGCGTCGCAGGTCATCGGGAAAGCATGGATTCCGAGGAACTTTAGAGTAGTATCGGCGTGTGACAGCGTCCTTGTGCTGGCAGAAGTTGCTGATGAATTGAGCGTATAGTCGAGTATCAGGCATGTTGAAGAAAGGCAGCGGATGCATTGGCATGCCGTGGAGATCGACGAGCTTTTCGTGGATCATTTTCGGTATGATACTTTCCACCTCGAGAAATTCTCTTGGTATGCAGTATGTAAATGGCGCAGGGAGAAAGGCCTGCAGAGCTGGCCCGTTCGATCCGGTTGAAGTTGGGTTCGGTCGGACTTGAGCTTGAGGGATCCGAGTGGCCTCATCGCGTGCAAGTATGTTATTGACATCGGCGGGCATGGGGCGTGGTGCGCATAGCAGATCGTGAGGCACATAGTGCATGTTGCCATTAATGTTGTTGGCATCCTCTTCCAAAATCTGCACCGTGCGTTCGGCTTGCATGCCAGGTAGATAGAACGATTCTCATACCTGTTTGTGAAAATCGAAAGCGTCGGCAAAGATGGCGTTCACTTCTTCATCAGTTAGGAAATAATGAGCAAGGCTCTGAGAGCCTGAGGGCGCAATCAGCGCGGTGAACTGAGCGTCATGCAGGACGGGATGCGCGAACTGGTTCAAAGGAGAGTTTTTGGTCTGAGTTGACTGCATGATGTGATGAGAAGAAAGGTGATGACGATGGAGAGAGAATGCCTACCGTTTATATACCATGGCTCACGTCAAAGGTGGATGTGGATGTGGAAGGGATGTGAATGATATTGTCCTGTCATTACTTTAATTGAAAGGTAACCAAGCATGGTACAATGGCGAAGCGGCTGTAATGGCCCTAAACCGGGAATGCGAGATGGTTCTTTCCAGCGATCCAACCCATGAGTGCGCTGGTTCAAGACTGTCCCCTCCAGAAAACTTGGTGTCCACATGTCCCTTGTTCCGAAAGGAGTAATCGGACTTGGAATAATCGGTCCTTGATAGGCCAGGGAAGCAATTCCGCAACCTGCAGGATCTGCCGAGTTAGTCGTAGGAGATCAGGGCATGTCATCAGACGCGCTGTGGGTCGTGCTGCTCGCAAACCTTTTTGCCCTTCAAGAACAGCTGGCGATTATCCTGATTTCACGACATTCTCTTGTAAGCACACAAAGCAGAGTCCAATTAAGAGGAAGAAAAAGTGTAACTATACACGCTGAATTACAGACACGCCCGCCCAAAGGCTGCAGTGACGAAACGTAACAGCAACTCCATCCACGTCATCTAACAACATTTGCTACCTGTTGCAGGTGTGGAAGAGTCAATCGCTACAGGAATAGTGTCACTAGTGGGTCCCTTAATGGGGTCAGCAGACTGCTCAAGCGACTTGCTCGAGACGATCCGGTAGATGTCTGGGGACACGTCAGCAAAGGGCCATTTGATACAAAGACCAAAAAGTACCCGTAAGGATGGTTTGGAAAGCTGACTCGACATTTGATGCGTCCAGCGCCGAAGTCTCGATAAACGAAAGTTCGTTCTCCGCTATCAGAAAATCAGTACGTGAGCGATTCAATCACAGCCGGTTCATGTAGACATACTTGCAAAGGACTTTGCCTCCTCAGTGGGAACTGCTCTCAAGTGTTTCAAGTCACTCTTGTTTCCAACAAGCATGATAACAATATTCGAATCTGCGTGATCCCGGAGCTCCTTCAACCACCGCGTCACGTTGACGTATGTTGCATGTTTAGCAATGTCGTACACCAACAGAGCACCAACAGCACCACGGTAGTACCTGTAGAAACTTTAGCTTAAACAGAACGCTGCAACTGCGGAGAGCGACCACGTACGCAGAGGTGATCGCGCGGTAACGCTCTTGGCCTGCAGTATCCCATATCTGTGCCTTCACTGTCTTGGCATCGACACTGATCGAGCGAGTCGCAAACTCGACACCAATTGTTGATTTCGACTCCAGGTTGAACTCATTGCGAGTGAATCGCGAGAGAACTGGGTGATGTGTATGAGCGGTCGCGCGTCCCCTGATAAGTACACAATTCCTTACGATTTCTGTATGCTACTGTGAGCTAGGAAACGATAGCCGGAACTTGAAACATGCTTACGATTTGCCGACTCCAGAGTCACCAATCAGAACAACCTATGGATGGGGAACTGGTAAACGCCGTGGAAACTATTGTATAAGTGTACTACGGACCTTGAAGAGATAATCATATTCGGTCATGTCGAGTTGTTGGGAACGTTGAGTGGTTAAAGAGCTCTATGTACGAATGAGTCTTGGTCGTTGAAAAGCACAAGCAGTGGTCGGAGTTCAAAAGTGACTGCGAGAGACTTGGAACTTGTTCCCGTGCTTCCTGATCCTTATACTTTGCCTTGATGGTGACTTCTGTTATTCAGTGTCTGATTGGAGACCTGATAAGGATTTATTTTCGGTTGTTCCAGTGTTATGAGGCTGTTGTCTACTGACAGATGCTGACATTTCCATGCCCGTATCTTGGGGGATCACACAGTGCACACTAGATGTACCTCAGGCTCCAGTCTATATATAATTGCCAGTCTTGACGCTTCTCTCCTTCATCTCCCACAAAACTGGGGGGCTGGTGCCTCGACATGCTTTAGCTACCACCGGGCCGACCCCGTGGTCACGATGCTTGGTCGGTCTGATTGGTTGCTGATCAAGGGCCTTGACGCCTTGTTACAGGGTTTGTTAGTGGCTCCTTCTATGTCTGCTCCACATACCAAGCGTATTTGCCAGATAATCAAGGTGCCCACAACTTCTCGCCTTCTGTAATACCTCCTGACAGTTCGTTACAGCTCAAACCAGAATGTGTGGACGAGTACAAAGAGGTCCACAGGAACGTCTGGCCTGGTGTCCTCAACGCCCTTAGACGGTACCACATCGTGGACTACTCGATCAATCATTACCCGCCGCTGAATTTGCTTATCGCAAACTTCAAGTATACGGGTAGTGACTTTGAAAAAGACATGAAAGCCATTGGGGACGACGAGGAGACGCAGAGGTGGTGGAAGCTCACAGATAGTATGCAGGAGAGCTTTAATGACGGTGCGTCTGGGAGTGGAAAGGAGATCCCTTGGTGGACGGTGAGTTTGTTTTGTAGACTGGGGATTTTCGCTTGAATAATGGTTGATAGGACGTCGAGGAAGTCTTCCGTTTCGAGGGAGGCTCTTCAGCATGATATGTTGACAGCCGTTGTTAATGAGCTTTACTACCTCGTCGCGTGAAACAAGTATTGGATGACAACTCGGCCAATTATACTGCGGACATTGGGGTCGCTGCCAAGAGAACACCACGGAGCAGCCAGTCAGTGAGCCCTTGCGACCCACACAGTCTCGTTTTCGCCGGATGAGTCTCGCATGGTGTCTGGCTATTTGGATAAGACTGTGGCTGTGGGATGCAGCGACGACGCAGCCAGTAGGTGAGCCCTAGCGAAGACATATGGTTACTTCAGTCTCGATGGTACTCGCATCGTGTCTTGTTCGCACGATAAGACCGTGTAGCTGAACTATAGTCACGGACAACCACTTGGTGAGCCATTGCGGGGCCATACTAACACGGTGAGCTTGGTTTCGTTCCTGCTGGACGGGACTCGCATCACGTCTGGTTCGTGGAATAGGACTGTCCGGGTCTGGTATGCAGCAATCGGGTAACCATTGCAGGACTGCGCAGAGGGAATTCTCCCTGGATAGACATCGCATCACGCCTCCTAGGGATGACAGCACTAGCAACGGATACATGAATTCATTTACTTCTCATCCAGGGCGACCCATGCACAACCCTGCTGGACCAATTGAGGGCATTTTCAGATGAACTTAGGACGACCTTCTTTTCGCTGGGAGCTGATGAACGGGTTGTGAGGCCTACTTATCGGCCCTTGTTCCTGGCAATACCTGCTTCCGAAAGTCATTCTATGCAACTTGGCCTGCACTGGTAATACCCAAAGGCGGTCCAGAGCTGGATTTGAGCCACATGACACATGGAATGTGCTGGCAGCATCACCACGATGTGAGTTTTTACTGCTGCTGTGGAATAATATTTTTACTGTGCTGATACAGCGCTCATACATAGGTGACATCTATCTATCCATCCATTCATAGATCCATACAAAATTACAACTTAACATAGAGGCAACGAGACTAGATACTCATAACGAACCTTCGTATTCCACATCAGCTCATCCCGCAGTCGCCTAATCTTTGTATGCACACGCTCCAACAAGTCAATGCCTGTATGCATATTCACGAGGCTTGGGATGCCCTCCACCCTTGCGCTGGTCTTTGTCGTCTATCCGCATTACTGACCAAATGGGCTTTGCCACCCCCTCGACGCCAGCCAGCGCATCGCTCCTAATGAACGTATCTATCCCGGCACGCATCCGCTGTTCAACAGGTCACTTAGGCATCTATGTAGTTCTGTGCAGTGGAAACAAAATACTCTACAAAAATGCGTAAAAAGACAAACACAGCAATTTAGGGGCTAGAGCGGAGAAAACAAACAACAAAGCAATGTAACGGTCAGAGGGGGGGAAACAATTACAACCATAGTAAACATCGACCATACATACAACGACAAAGCATGAACGAACAGACATGGCGGAACGCGGCAACTCCAAGATATTTACCGAACATTACCGAACATGAATATATCATGAACTCGAGGCGGGCTCTGCGACATGCAGTGCAGCAACTTTGAAAGATTTGAGATGCCTGTTGACTTCATCCCACTCCTTCGTGTGCATCGTGAACCGGTTAACTTGATCGACGCAAGGGAGCGCGTTAAAAATCATGCGAGCTACATCTGCGGTATTCGCCATGGGAGATAATGTATCGAAGTCTACTGTTTTTAGGGAGGTGTGTCGTATTTTGTTAGGACCGATTTTGGTGTTCGCAGGATCAATCAACACTCGCATGGTGTGCAGGTGTGGACACAGTTGGAGCGCTGTGAATAATCCGAGGAATGTGACGGTAGAAGGATGAAGACACGAGCCTTCTATTTCCAGAGCGCGGAGGTGCGGCCAACTTGACATGGCTTTCAAGAGAAGGTCATTATCCAGGTAGATATAGGAAAAACGACAAACAAGCCGCAAGGTTCGGAGCTGTGTGAAGCAAAGGAGATGTGGAATGGCTGTCAAAGAGCTGCCTTGATGTCCAGATCTGGGACCAAAGCTAATGATGGTGATTTCAAGTTGTTGCAAGGTCTGGCATGCTTTGCAGTTGGACAGCGCACGAAAGAATTGCTCTGCCTCTTCCGAAGACAGAAGATGGGTTTCTAGCTTGAGCTCTGTCAGCGAGGGGAATTGTGAGTGTTGCATGACTGTGATAATGTATTCAGCACTGTGAACCTCCAAAGAGAGAGCTGTGACGTTGAGGAATTGTGTAGGGTTGATGATATCGCGTTCTAACGACCAAGGAAGGGCACCGCGGATCTGCACGTCACGGACTCCTACCCTGACTAGGTTAGGGAGGTTGGAGAGGTGCTCCCACACTGCCCAGTCGAGCGGTGGACAAGACAGAGTCACAAGCTGCTTACACAGACGGACACTGTCAGACAGCAGGAACAGTTCATCTGCTGTGCTGGCATCAAAATTTAATTTTTTGATGGATAGGTCCTCCAAAGCAGCGCAACGCGTCACAATATTCTTCAGATCATGATTGATGGTGAATAGGGAACAACGGTGCAGCGTGCAGGACAGGAACAGGTCCATATATTTGCCAGTGGAAAGCTTCCAAGTTAACGACCGCAGCCTCGAGAAGACGCACTTTTCGATGGGGATGACTGAGAGAAGGTGAAAAAAGTGATCGGATTGTATATTCAATGAGCGAACGCGTGCGGAGTGACGCAGAAATTGACGGGCCTCACGGGCGGATAACGGTTCGACGCCCTTTGACCAAGTGTTGTCCCACTATTTGGATGCTCGGTTAGCCGTTGAAAAAAAAAAAATAGAACGCGACTACTGAGTACTGACCCTTGCACCGCTACGATATATCAGCGAATGTAGCCTCGTTACGCAGCCTAGTAATGGTTCTAACTGATCTACTTTAGACCACAGCAAATCCATTGCGGGCTCGTGAAAGGTTTTGCATGTTGTTGTAAGCGCTGCAATGGATTTCCGAGCCAGTGCCTTTTCGCGAGTAGACGAAGGGTTCTGGATCTGATTGACATGCGCAAAAATTTCAAGGAAGACTTCGGGAATGAGTAGAGCCTGATGCATCTGTTTTAGTCTGGTCTACCGTTGGTTGCCAATGAACTCGGAGTAGCGCGGAGAGTGTCATATAGGACATGGACAAACAACTTAACAAACAACTTGACGTCGCCGATCAACTTGCTGGCATGTCGGTGTCAGTGCCCTAGGCTCCCACGTTATGTTATGTGGTGAGGTGAATCCAATGGATCATTAATGTGTCGGACTAATACTGACGTTTTCTGCAACGTTCCTTTGCTATATAAGTCATCCTTGGGATCTGCGCGTGACAATGCAATCCAAATAGGCTCATGACGTGTAACTAACGTAACGTCGATACAAGGTGCAACGTCACCCGGTCACCGTGTACAAAATTCATGGCACATGCAGACATAGTTCAAATTCTTATTCCTTTTACAAAAACAATCTAAACAACGAAATACATTTACTAGCCCTATTTTTTGTATCGAGGGAGATTCAATTTTACTACCTCCCGGAAATGATTTAACAGAGTGTCAGTGCTTCCGACCAATTTGGTCACTGTCCATTTAAAGTGGAGGACTTTTTTTCTTTTTTTAAAAAAAATTTGTCTTTGAGGGTTACTCTATGTAAGACAGTACTTATGTCCCCCCGCACCTCTAGATTCATGAATGCCCTGATGCTGAGGCGAACCTCCATCGGTCCACCGTTCCCGCCCAGACATGCAATCTAACGAAGGAAAGGTGACTTTGAGATATTTGCGCGATGATGGGACTGTTGAGTGGCCACTGCTTCACGCATTGACCTGGTCGACATCTGATATTGAGACATTCGCTGCGCAAATACCACAGACCAGAAACTCATGCATCATGATGTGACTCAATCACCACATCACTGTGCATCGAATTACGTAGCACTAACTCAGCTGTACTCAACCACGCTCTTATCGTGTGATCGAGCTTGTTACCGATTTAATTTCCAACAAAGAGGACCGTCGGCTGTGTTCGGGTTTGTCACGGTAAACGACACTAGGAAGCAGGAGGTGGTACTCATCATGCTCCCGCCAGTTTATATAATGAATAACCCGGAATCAGAGATGCGGTTATGCATGCGGAATACACCCTGTTCATGTTCATCACAGTGTATTGAGAAGCTGAAGGAACACGGAAAGATTCCCACTATAGCCGGAAAGGACTGACTGATATTGTAGGGTCTAGTGCCAAAGTGGTTCAAGATGTGCGACAGCGAGCTGTTCCCGTCGCACATAGCACTGGTGGCATCAACTTGAGGTGGTCCTAAAATGCTGGTAGAACTGTCACGGTGGGAAATAACGTATTATGTGCACTGTGCGGCACAGCCTGAGTATGTGTGCAACTACAATCGCAATATTTCCACAACAAAAGAGGTCAGAGATCCTGAGCCTCGTAGAGCATCATGAGAATGATAGAGTAAATACTGACAGTGTGAGACTCGGTGAACGAGCGGAAACAAATGCCAAGGCCCAAAACCTGGCGGCGGCTGCATTTTAGCCTTGTGCAATGTGTGATAGTCGTTAACGTGGCGAACAAAACTCAAAGAGTGAGCAAGGATTGGACAAGATCGAAGAGCCGAGAACTTGGCGAGTTCGAAATGATAGATCGAGAGTGATAAGTGATTGAATGGGGATCTCGATTCGCTGTTGGTACACCCGAGACATGCTGTAGAGGAGGGAGGCGGCCACTATACTTAGAGGTGCAGATCACGTGAGGGGAATATGGGCGGTTTGCTTGACATTAGCGTCAGCAAACCTGTGTACTAGTTCTCTCAATTATCCCCTCCAGAAGGGCGCGTGTCAAGTTTTTCAGGGTTTCCGTGACTGCTTATTCAACACCCTTGCCCAAGAAGTAACAGAATCACTTTGCTACACGCGGCAGCTGGTTAGCGTGACTCAGAATTTACCATGGCCTGCTCATTCTTCAAGTCTTGGAGCGCACAAAGACACCAGCCATTACTATCCATTCCAGCATACCTGACATTGACCCTATTGTTGCTCTCGTCACCCGTCGCATCATTATGGCCGTTCTCGCCGAAACGGTTCACCAAGAACTCTCTCATGGATGCGGGCTCGGTAGGCATTGATGACGGGGATCGGATAGTCGCATTTGGAGACTTTAATGGGGACCAGTTGTGGGTCACATATGCATCTATCTGTGGATGATCTATTGAATATTTTGCCCCAACAGTTTGGACGTCCTGTCAGTAGACTCGGACCAGCAGACTTTGACTGTGTACCTCTGGCAACACGGTCAGATAATAGTGCACCCCATAAATATTCCCTCTAATCACTCGACTCACGGTAGACGCGTTTTCGTTTAAGAAGGTCTCATCAGTACGACACCCGATGCCTATTTTTAATGTCATCCCAGGCGATTTTACGCACGACGGCAAGCTTGATGTGCTTGTCATGAGCTCAAATCGCGCCTCTTCAGATAGGCTAGACATGACGCTCTACACGGGCAATCACGACGGCACATTTTGTGAGTCCTATCTCCCCTACGCCGAACGTTCCACCATAACCGTAATTTGTAGCCTCGGACTCTATTTCAGTCGCATCTTCGACGCTCTCAGAACCTATACCAGTTGATATCGACGGAGACATGAAAATTGACTTGTTGGGCACTGCATATTCACAGGGAACTTATACCGGCCCCTTCACAGTCTGGCGAAACACGTGGAATGCGTCGCAGAGCCTGCCGACGCTGTTCGAACTGTAAGTGTCCCAGGCTGTGCGCGGCATCTTTCAGCTGACTATGAGATAGTATTGACCCTCCGTTTACTGGAAACCAGTGCACGCTCGCCAATCCTCACAGCAATGCTGTGATCGATCTCAATGGTGATTGTTTAGCAGGTATGTAAAACGACTTTATACCATTCGTCAACTTAGCAATTGTGTTTGGAGATATCTTTCTGGTATGCCAGGATAGTTCAGGGAAGAAGTCATACCAGATCTGGGTTAATAACAAGGACTCTGGATTCTCGTTAGACCAGAGCGGTGACCTACCTTCTGGGACGCAGGGGATATCTTTTGCTGACATCGGTTTGTCCACCCTTTTTCACCTCTTTCGCCGCATACCAATCAATAGACAGACAGGGATGGCACCATCGACATGGTATTTCCTTCATGCTCGTCCGTTTCCTCAGCCGGCGTGGGTTCAGGTTGTTTTATCAACATAGCGTACAACAAACAATTGCCGCTGTGTTCTTCCACGACATCTTCCGCCATTGACAAGCAAGGAAATCGAACGTGTCGGCGACCAGAGGAGCTGTGCACCGCTGACCCCAACTTCAAGTTCGATCTGAGTACAGGAAGCGAAAACGACGTTCGTCGCTGCCCACTTTTTGCATTCCGCAGCCTTACTTAGTATACCCCAGGCATACGTACAGATACCACTCTCAGACCTTCTTCCTTCCACTCCCGCGAGCTCTCTTCTAGTCCTGGATACCACATATTCTCCGTCTATCCCTCTGCCCATCAAGCTCGGAGACGCTAACCTTGATGGTTTTCCGGATCTCCTCTTCATTGTCTCGAACCCCTCTGATCAGTCGCGTACACCCAAACTATTACTTTCCGAGCCTTGTGCCAAGGGCCTGGGGGGATGTGATGAAAAGGGGAATGGCAGGAGGGGCTTTGAGCTCGTCACGAAGGGTGCTGAGCCTATGGAAGCTGTAAAGGACGCACGCGGAGTCTCGTTTTTGGATATGGACGAGGATGTGAGTGTTTATTTTCTCTCGATTCTACATATGGGGTTGACTTGACCTGTGCGCAAGGGTACGCTAGATATTATCGTGCAGCGTAATGGCCAGCAAAAGCAAGGCACTGTGTTGTTTGTCCAGAACAACTTTTATTATGATGCGTTCTTTTTGAATGCTATAGGTAAGGGAGAATATATCTTCGTGACTGCCATACGCTCATACCTTGCTCAGTACTAAATGGTGCGTGTAGTAATGGATGGTGTACGGAGTCAAACGGTTCGACGTATTCCGTAAGTGTTTCCCTAATCTCGTGGGGGACTGCTGATAGAATTAATACAGCCCTTCGGCGTGAGCTACTCTGGTGCATCATATAAATATACTGTTCTCGACACCTCTGGAGGTCGTACCGCTGCTCAAGTTGGGCAACTTCCTCAAACTTCTTACCATTCTCTTCTGACGCCATATTCATTCTTCGGGCTCGGGCGCACCAATAATTACATCGAGAACCTGTTTGTCGGCTCAACCAAGCATACGCAGGAACATTTCATCAATATGGAAGGCGTCATTCCAAACTCGCGCGTCGTCATTCACCCTGCTCTTGGTGACGGGGCATGGCGAAGGGAGCTGTTCCTCCGGCCAGGGGCTTGGGTCCCATGGGTAACGCTTACAGTCGTGGTTGCGACCTTCATTTTAGCAGGCATCGTCTTCGTTCTACACCTAAATGAGAAAAGGGAGGATGAGTTGGAGCGGAGGAGGGCATCACATCATATCAATTTTGATGCGCTGTAACGGCGGTGGATGTGCGTGTGTTCGCGAGATTTTCACGTTATATGTCACTTGTATATTACATCGAATGCACGATCTAGTTCATGCTACATTCGTCCTGTTGCCTTGATAGAATGTGGACTGAAATCGGGCCCTCCTTCATAGCTTCGCTAGCAGCTCCCACTTGACGTCCTTGCCCTCGCCTCCAAGCTTCTTCACCTTGCCCTCGGCTTGAAGTTTCCCAAGATGCTGATTCACGCTTCGTGCAGCGGGCTCCCATAGATTCTGCGGGTACGCAGAATATATTGTGGATACGATTCCCCACGTAGACCAAGGCTGCCCCTCAGGACTAGGTTTCTCAATGACGCTAACAATCTGCGCCTCTCTCTCCATACGATGCGCGATATATGTACCGATAAGCTTGGGGCCGTCAGCGACGACAGGGCCATGCCCAGGGTACAACACAGAATAATCAGATTGAAATGCGAGGAGCTTGCGCAAGGAGGAGATATATGTTCCTAGGTCCTCAAATACCGCTGTTCCCTGGCCTAGGACGGTGTCAGCTGTGTAAAGGGCGCGGTCGTCGGGGATGTGGAGGCATATGGAGTCAGTGGTGTGTCCTGGGGCGTGAATGACTCGCATGGGCGAGGGAGAGCCGGTTATGGGGAGAAGCTGGCCGTGTGCGAGGTCGTGCAAGAAGGCACCGTTGGGAGTGGGGGTGTATGTACCCGGGGGTGGTAGCGCGATAGTTGCGTTAGAGTCAGACGACGCATTCACAAGGGGGAATTTATGGATACGGGGCGGCTTGAACTGAGCGGGTGTGTTCCGCTCATCCCACATTCTCCGCAAGAGCGAAAGAACGGAGTTGAGCCCGCCTGTGTGGTCCTGGTGCCAGTGAGAGATGATGATGTCGGATATGTGGGGTTCATTTGGGTTCGTGAGCTTGCAACTATCGGAGAGGGCAGATTCGAGCTGAGGGATGTAGGCGTCCTTGCCTTCGCCGGTGTCGATGAGCGTGTAGGGGTTGCGCTCGCCGATAAGATAGGTGTTTGTCCCTGCAGGGCCGTTTCAAGTTGGTTTGAGCTTGGACTTAGAGGGAAGCAGTTTACCTTGAAGCGTGAATTTCCCTGGGTTCTGTGGAAGAGGGTGACATCGAGACTCGGGAGCGCGCGCTTCTTAGATGATACTCACCTGGCCCAACACTCTCACTACGCGATCGCTCAGCTATCCAAGCATTCACAGGTCAGACGATAGTCACGGTGTCCCATACATTTGAACCCACCCTAGTAATGGATGCCAAGACCTCGAGTGTCTCCATGATCGTCAGGAATGACTCTGGAAATACTTTCGCACACTACTGGGTCTCTTAATGACGCCCACATTAATTGATTAGCAAGAAGTTCATGAAAGATCCATACTATCTGCATCCGTTCAGGTTCTCCCGTCGGCGTAATGCCGACAGGACCGTACACGGTACATCCATCGGCTACCAGCCTGCCAGTGGAACTTCTACAACAAATCTTCTTGTTTATCGTTAATGATGCGCCAGACCATCCCAGTATCTTTTCATGTGGACCTGACACCATTTCGGTCAGTGTTACCAGCCCTCCCCTAGTCTTGACCAGGGTGTGCCGCTTTTGGCGAGTCGTGGCACATTCAACAGCAGGAGTCTGGTCGCGCATCTAGGTCGTACTCCCCGGGTGAGTTCGACCATTCAATTCATTTATTTCACTGCATCTTCTCCAGTGCTGGCTTGTTCGCTCCGGTAGTCTTCCCCTCACCCTTCGCATTGTTAATGGTGTTACAGTGCCCCATGCCGCAACCACACCTGCGCCCATCATTATCACGACCCTTGGATAATAACAGCAGCAAACCCTCGACTTCTCGATATCCTCCTTTCTGAGAGCACTAGTGCTTCTCACTTGCGCTAGCATGGCCATCGCCGATCGGTACAGTGGGAATTTTCTACGCAGATAATTAAAGGCAGAGCAAGGACCCAAGTCGCCACGTACTTCCCACTTGCGGTCAACACTCTATTGCCTGACCGCTGTCCACCTCACGGCCGCACATATCGTGTACCACTATCCCCACACCAAAATACTCCTGAAAGTACCTGCAAGACTCGAGCTATACGTCACTGCCAGTCGACTCGTGTATGCGCTCTTGGAAAGCAATTGTAGTCATGGCAGTTCCTTCGCCAGAGTCGGCCAGAAGCTGAGCGTGATGTGCTCGGAACGCAATACCGCCACCTGTGGCGCGACGCGGCGATGGGTCGAGAAGACTGTCTGCAAGCAATGGAACCAAGAGGACTAGTTCAGGCTGGGAAACCCTCTGACACTGTGATACTGTACGCAGTCTGAGGCAAGTTCTCGCTCCGATGTGCTCTGCAGCGATATGATAATAAGGCTCATTTGATCAAAGGGAGGCTTCGGGTGACACGACGTCACAACTTAAACTTTACTTGAAAATCAACTAAACTGACCCTAAGACCCTTAGCCTTGACTGGGATCTTAACTTCGACACACCTCAGTTGAGAGCCTTGGAATGTAATTTGTTTGCTCTCAGTAAATTCTATGCACCAGATATTTCTCGTCCATACATCAACAATCACTGTTATCTGGTCTCCCCAATCAGACATATCCCCTTTTACAAAGATCTATGTTGTCTCCACCTCCGGGACGTTTCCGTATGTGCTTTATGCTCCACTATCATGAACTAGTTTCCCTCATCTGGAGACCATCGCGGTTGATGAAATTCTATACTGTCGCGATGTTCCTGGCGCTAGAAGTTATTCAGCGACACTTGAATCAATAACCCTCTCCCCTCCTTGTCGCATCACTTCCGACAAGAGTTCATCGACATGTTCGGCCTCCTTCATCTTCCCATTTTCCGGAAATTGACTCTGGTTGGAGCACCAAAAAAGTGTCGTGTTGATTATCTTTTGTCGATGCTGGCGGTAGCATCGTTCTAAGTGTCGGTGGTAGACTTTCAGACGGACACATTGCTGAGCAAAGTTTATCTATATGAACCATATTGAGTCGTTGCTCTCAGTTGTGGGAGAGATTACGTTTTGTGGGTAAGTGCTGTGCTGTCTCGCCCCATGGACTTCGTCATGTAAACCTTGTCTTGTCTAAGAGAATTGCTTCTGATCGATGAGCATCGGAATTTGCGAATAAGGAAACTGAAGCCACGTTTCTCGAGATAACATCATATTTTTCCTGACAATTGCTGTTTACCTATAACTCAAGCTCATATTCCAGCCAGGAGAGCTCACCAGAATGCAGATTTAGTGTAACATGGTCAGACCGCCGCCCGCGCATAACCGCTACACCAAAAGGTGAAATACTGAAAGCTTAGCTTTCAGCATCAGCGACGGTATATGTACTGATCATGGGAACTCAGGTAAGCCAGCGTGCTTACAGTTAGACAGTGAATCCACGCTCGAATGTGTAGGGATGTGTCGCGAATATGTGGATTACTGTCAGGCTGTTGAATTGCATTCGAATGCTGAGTGAAAGTTAAAGACTTTGACAGACTGCATACCTGATTCAATTTTTACCATGTGTATGATGCATCATGGATCGAGACTCAAAGATTATCATATTCCTTGATAGGTTCACACAGGTGCTACAACCAGAATGAGTTCAGCTTCTCGACACTAGAGGACTCGCAGGAACTCACATTTAGTTCCTTAGTGTGTGCGAAGTCCTTTTTTTTGATCCAAATTATTGTCCAGTTGGGGTAAAGTACCCTATGTAGGACATTTCTATCTAGGAAAAGGGGACAGACACCTGTGTCCCCCGCCGCGTCTCCTACTCTGCAAATGCCCTGACGGAGGGTTGACCTCCGCCAGTCCGCCGTTCCTGCCGGCCGTTTTAGATGCACGAGTCTGCTACTCCAAGGGGCCGTATTGGTAAAGCTCGTGTATGTGATGGGCCTGTCGTGTGCTGGGGATATACATTGTGCGAAGTCCTTGATCTGGGTAGTGCACATATATCCGTAGCAACAATTGCGTGGGACTAAGTGTCCTGGAAATCAACGGGTGAACAGAATGGAAGTAATCAGAGGCAGAAACTTACTCTTAGCCCTCTGGTCCAAGTACCAAAAATGGAGATGGTCGCGCACGAACGTCTCTTAGCATTGTCGGCATAGCCAGTCCTCTTTCAAGTTGTTCCAGGAGTCATAAGCCAGTGTTTTTCGGTCGAACAGCTCCGCGATCAACTGGTCATTCGGTGTCCTCTGGATCACGTTATTGAAATCGTCTGTATGCTTTGTTTGAGCCGAAGAAGCCTTTTAGTAAACGGATGATTAGATAGCGATACGTCAGGTGACGACGCCAGAAATGTCCCCAGTCTTCGATAAATAACACATTGAGTATGTGATGCATGTCGCTATAATTTGTAACTTACTGTCTGCTCCCCATAAATCCAATGCCTGGACACTATCGGATTGACACTGCGAGCCTGTCATCAACTAACTAAACAAAGTGAAGGACGCAAACATCGGTCATGCTCTCCAATGACCTCGTCGATTATAGACTGGTTGTGACCAACTGGAAGGAGGTCTGGTTCATTCCTATCAACAAGGACGGAGGCTAAAGACCCAGCCACGAAGTCTTCGAGGAAGGGGTAGCCGATATCCTCTTGCCATTCATTCATGGCGAACGGCATCCCCTTATACTCCTTAAACACGTCGTCGGGACCACAGTATAGCGCATAGGACGATTCGTGGCTGTATATTTCTTGTGTAGAATGTGATGGTAGCGGTTTATGCTCACCGTGTACAGATTCCATCTGAACATCAGTCCAAGCCTGGATTCCTCGCAAGAACGTTTCGACCGTTTCAAATCCTCTCAGCTCTGGGGTGGAAAAACTAATAAAGAAGCCCTTTCGTAGGTTTAGGGTTTCTCGGACTGCCAACTCTGATGGTGAGTGAGCTTCAGGTGATGCCAATCAGGTATCGCGACCGTAGACGGCTGAGAACAAACACATTCTGTACATTGCTCTCTGGAATCGTGTCGACTCCGCTGAGGGGAGTCGGCTTGTCTCAGACCTTCGGTCTCTCATTCTACGGTTCAAAGCGCTTAGACGATGACGCATAAGATGGTGAAGAAATACCTTCAACTGAGCAGCCCTTCGAGCCCTTGAATGGAGTTAGAAGTGGCCAACAGTCCTATGATTTCTTCCTGGAGAGCATTGGATTTTTGTGAATTTCATCCTCGCCTGGGAGTTCACCAACAGGCTTGAATAAATTTGGGCACTTCGGCACCGGACAGAACGCAATGCTTGGGGTAATATTGTCCCGATTAAATTATAAGCTATAGAGCGGACAATAGAGTGAGGTTGGAAGATGTCGTACGTGAACTTTGAGGTCAACCTTGTCGACGCAAGGAATCGAAAGTCAGGAAGATACATCAGAACACAAAGCAGAATGTCTGCGTCCACGAAAGAACTGCGCATTGGTTGAACCATGTTCTCCTAACAATTTGCGGGGGTCATTGTGCATGGTTCCATTCATGCAACCAAAGATGGAAACTCTGAGTGGCGAGGTGCTTCTTAGTAGCTTGGAATGTTGACCAGTCCACCCTTTGTTCCCCATCAGTATGAAATTATATGGGATCGAAACCATCTGCTTCCCTTGCAGGTAAGTAACAGCACCCTTTGTCGGAGCACTTGAAGGAACTTCCCACGTGTCTGCGAGACGCACGGTGGTCAGAAAGCGGCACCCAAAGATTATTCTATTGACAACCGACTACACGTCCCCAGGTCCTCGAACACCGCGGTGGCCTGGACAGTGTCAGCTTGGGTAGAATGCGGCATGGTTGTTGATGTGAAGGTAGGTAGATAACAGTTGCGTAGAGTAGGGTGTCCTCCTGAAAAGCATCGAGTGAACAGAGAGAAAGTCATCATGGGCAGAAGCTTACTCACAACCCTCTGGTTCAAGTACCATGCATGTAGATGGTTGTATACGAACGTCTCTAAGCGTTGTCGGCATAGCCAATCTTCTCCGTTCCAGATGTTATAAACCGGTATTTTGCAGTCGAACGTCCCCGCAATCAACTACTCGCTTGGGGCCATCCGCACTACGTTATGAATACCCACTATATGCTTTGTGCGAGCTGAGGTAGCCTTTCAGTAAGTACATGGTTAGATAGAGATGTTGAGTATATGTTGGTCCCTATAATCTTAACTTACTATCTGGCCCTCATAAATCTAATCCCTGAACTGACATTGCGAGCCTGTCATTAAATGAACAATCATGCCAACGATAAGGTAGTTTGTTTCATCCCTATCGGCTGGGACAGAGGTAAACGCAACGCCTGCGGTAACACTGGCCCAACCAAATGATGAACTTCATCGAGCGAAAATGCTGTTGAAAGATGTCATACGTTGAGGTCAAGATTTTTGGTGCAGGCCATCGAAAATCAGGAAGATACGTACATAACACCAGGCTGCAAAGAGAAGCCATTGGTTGAAGTTAAAAATTGAGCTGAATAGCCCTATGATAGCATGGCATATACGACTCCGTTCATGCACAACAAAGACACAGCTTTTATAGTGTCCGCGAAAGGAAAATAGAGTGAGATACTTCTTACATTGTGCAAGACCTATCGCAGTTTGCTTTGCTCCCCTTTGATACCTGAGCGCTCGATCGATCTGTGTACACGTCTAAGTTAAGTGAAGGTTCAAGGGTCTGGTTCAGCCTGAGGTTAGGACCTTGGAGTAAATGGTATATTGCTGACTAAACGGAAAGCAAGCACAGGAACTCCCACGGGTTCGGTTCATCACAGACGACGATGGCAACAACAGTATCACCCCCTCAAATTGCTCCAGATGGTCCTTCTGGGCGTAGAAAGAGGTACTTTAAAATCGTCTTTCTAAAACATTTGACCGCTTATATTGCCGTTAGGTCTCGTTCTCGCTCACCTGGTGAACCAGATGGCATTCCACCGGCAACTCGCCGTCGTTCGCAGTCACCGTCTCGCGTTCATATTGACCTTCCTCGTGTAAGCGATGTAGATCCCATTCGACGGGCCGAGAGAGAGAGGCAGCTTGCTGCAAATATAGCAGCCATGAACCTCGAAAAAGCTTCAAATCCCAGAGTGCAGGATAGCGCACAGGACCAAGCAGAAAGAAAGGCTGAATTTGCCAAGCTCATAGGTTCACGCTCGGGTGGCGTGTACATGCCCCCTGCACGTCTACGTGCCTTGCAAGCCGCCGCTAGCAACGACAAAACCAGTCCAGAATACCAGCGATTATCTTGGGATGCCCTCCGCAAATCTCTCACTGGTATTGTCAACCGAGTCAACATTGCGAATATAAAGCAAATCGTCCCTGAACTCTTCTCCGAAAATCTCATCCGCGGTCGAGGCCTTTTTTCCCGGAGCATCATGAAGGCGCAGTCATCAAGTTTACCATTTACGCCTGTATTTGCTGCCGTGGTGGCCGTTATCAACACAAAACTCCCTCAAGTGGGAGAACTTGTTCTCACTCGTTTAATTAGTCAATTCAGACGATCGTTCAAGCGAAATGACAAGGTAAGCAAATCCGAAAGCTATAGTCGAATTTCGAGATTGCTCACCTCGCCTTCCAAGATTGTATGCCACTCAACAACGACTTTTATCGCTCATCTTGTTAATCAAGCCGTCGCTCATGAAATCATAGCTCTCCAAATCCTGGTTCTTCTTCTCGAGCGGCCCACCGATGACTCGATAGAAATTGCTGTCGGCTTCATGCGCGAAGTAGGCGCCTTCCTCGCCGAAAACTCACCAAAGGCCAATGCGACTGTCTTTGAGCGATTCCGTGCTGTTTTGAACGAAGGGTCCATCAGCCACAGGGTTCAATATATGATCGAAGTTCTGATGCAAACTCGGAAGGATAAGTACAAGGACAACCCAATCCTTCCTGAAGGTCTTGACTTGGTTGAAGAAGAAGAGCAGATTACACATCAAATCCAGCTTGAGGAAGAGCTCCAGATTCAGGAAGGACTAAGTGCGTACCCATGTTCTGACAAATGAGCTTTCGCCTGAATTTTGCGTGTAGATGTTTTCAAGTTTGATTCTAATTACCTGGAGAACGAGGAGAAGTACAAGTCTATCAAGGCTGAGATTCTAGGCGAAGGTTCAGATGACGAAGGGTCTGGCTCTGAGGAGTCGTCTAGCGAGGATGAAGACGAAGGTTTGTTTCGTTCTGTGTTATATCTTGAGTTGCGAGCTCATATCATGCAGTGGTCGCAGACAAAGAAGGCATCGAAGACCGCACGGAGACCAATCTC
Organism: Suillus weaverae; assembly: GCA_016767475.1. NCBI lineage: Eukaryota > Fungi > Basidiomycota > Agaricomycetes > Boletales > Suillaceae > Suillus > Suillus weaverae. Next base: position 452,625 of record MU179300.1, read on the forward strand.
GTGAACCTGCGTAGAACGATCTATTTGACGATCATGAACGCCCTCAATTACGAAGAAGCTGTACATAAGCTCCTCAAGGTACAGATCACAGAAGGCGATGAGGTACGTGGTCGTATAGTCAACGTCTCGCAGATGCTTGACTGTCCTTTTAGATTGAGCTCATCAACATGGTGATCGAATGTTGCTCCCAAGAACGTTCTTACTCCACCTTCTATGGTCTTGTTGGCGAACGTTTCAGCAAACTAAACCGTGTCTGGACAGATGCTCTCGAGCAGGCCTTCGTCAATTACTACACAACAATCCATCGGTATGAGACTAATCGCTTGCGTAACATTTCTCGTTTCTTCGGGCACATGATCGCAACGGATGCCATCTCCTGGATTGTGCTGGAGTGTGTCAAGATCAACGAGGAGGATACGACGAGCTCAAGCCGTATTTTCATCAAGATTATGATGCAAGAGATGATGGAGAGTATGGGATTGAAAACGCTCTCGGAGAGGTTCAAGGATGAGCAGATCAAGCACGCGACCAAGGACATGTTCCCGATGGACAATCCGAAAAACACACGGTTCTCCATCAATTACTTCACGAGCATCGGACTTGGTATTCTCACCGAGGAAATGAGAGAGTATCTCAAGGTATGAAGCTTGCACGTTCGAGGCATTGAAGTGGCTCATTGTTTGGGGGGAAACAGAACGCCCCACGCCTCATTATGGAACAACGACGTGCCATGCTGGAGCAAGAATCGAGTTCATCTAGCAGTGACTCCGATTCATCTGATTCTGACTCTGATTCTGAATCTGACTCGGGCTCGGACACTTCTCCATCAGATTCAGATTCTTCTGTGGACTCTAGGCGTCGTCGACGAACTCCTCCTCGCAGAGGGCGAGATGACTCGCGTTCTCCGCCACGCCGTAGTGTGCGAGACGACTCTCGTCGTCCCCCTCCACACCGTGATGTGCGGGACGACTCGCGTACCCCACCTCCACCTCCACGCCGTGGCATCCGAGATGACTCACGCACCCCGCCCCTGCGTCGTGGTGCTCGAGGCGACTCTCGCTCGCCTCCTCCACGCCGAAGCGGACGCTACTCCTCTCGTACGCCGTCCCCATCGCCTCCTCCGCGACAAAGGGATGGACGAGGATATACTCGTCGTGACTCTCCTCCCCACCGGAGATATGACCGATCTCCGCCTCGCAAGGGGGATATGGATGGGCGGGATCGAGGTGGGCGGGATGGTGGATATGAACGGCGGCGCAAGGATGATTATCGTGAGAGAGAGCGGAATGAGCGATCTCCTGGAGGTGATAGGCGCAGGAGGGTGTCTAATGAGAGGGAGAGAGACCATGGTGGCAGGAGATAATTCGTTGTTTGTGCCGTCCTACGTGTACTCGTGCTGTCCAGTGTTTGTTTACATGATAGCGAATGGCTCTGTATATGCAGATATCATCTATTTCGATAGTGTGGAGTTGTATTCCGCTGCAGATTGAAGAGTATGTTCTGAAGGCAACTGGATTCCGAAATGTGATTTTTAATCGCCCGTTCGGCGGTGTGAATGGGAATAACACAAGATCTCTGCATCATGTCAGCGGGGACTGCGACAGTATGATACTATGTATACAGTGTGCAAGAAAGCAGAAGGGCAAGTTATCAAAATAGTATTCAGATCAAGAAAGGTCAGGTCAAGACCTAGTATCAACAAGCCAAGTATCGCTATACAAAACATCATTCTCCATCTAGAACCAACAGCAAAAAGCTACAACTCGCAAGAATGTCTCTGATATCTGCAATCACGAAGTCCAAGCACTGGCTCAGATTTTCAGATTTACGATAACAGCTTCCACGAGAGGGCTGAAACAATCATTACAAGAACACCCGGTAATGGTGCAGACACCATGGCACCGCTCGATCCTGGAGCGGGAAGGAATTGCGCAGCTTCCGATTTCTGCTCTGACGAAGACTCCTAAGATATTTTACCCGTCAGCGCTGTCCTGCCGAGGGAAGAGGAGGTAAGAACCTTGAATACAACTAGCCCTACCATGACGCCAGCGGCAAAGAATATAAATGCTATTATAAGCCAAATGACGCCCCACACTGATAAGCGATTAGCGAAGGTTCACCAAAGGTAGAGAGGGCTTTACCTTGAGATGGGAAACAGCCACAAACCCGAGCGAACGCGGATGCGTCGGAGCTGTTGACTTTCCGCGCGATGGTATCGTCTGAAGGAACCTATTAGTCTGACGTGTGCAAGTCTTGAGGGCAGACCTACCTATCACGTCCCACAGCACATACAGATCCGACATCACGCCAACAAACAAGACCTTATTGAGAGGTCAGCCTGGAATAAGAGAAACGTCCAGAACAACTCACAAAGAAACGCAATGCCACACTGTCCGCCACTAGCCAGAACAACACGATCAAGCCAGACATTCCAAGAATGAGCAACCATGTCCTGCGTGATCCGCTCAGTGCCCGTCCTCCCGCAGCTGAGCAGTGCAGGAACAACACTCACAACCAATTCCTGCGCGCCCACCATAACGTGAAGAGGAAAAATACACCAAGAACAAGACAAGCTATTTTGCTCGCATTGGTATCAAATCCACATGCAATCAGACAAGCGCCGATGAATGAAGACCCGAGGTATCCAGCAGGAAGGGTGATCCATGATATACCGCCCGACATGCGGGTCTCGCCGCCTTCGTCGGCTATCCGAATGGTGACCGAGTAGTAAGCAGAGGCTCGATGGCGAAATAAAAGACATTAAACTAACGATCGAGCTCAACGGAATGGATAGTGGCACAAGTCAAGACACCAGTAATTGCATGGCTCATCTAGGAAACAACTTAACATCTCAAGTCCTCATGTCTTGAACAGTGGTGAGGTGGGCCTACCTCATGGAAGCCCACGGTAAGCAGTCTACAATGATATCAACGTACAACCTTTCGGATCCCTAAGAGGAACGTACTTGAAAGGGTATACTGCGTAGTAGATCCAGAATACATCAGGGCGCCGCAGGAGGGTATGACACGAAGAGGTACGCACTAATCCAACTCAATACTGGGACATGCCTGCGAACCAAAGGCTCAACCGTGGTCACGAATAAAAACACTAGTAGACGCTCACCAAAGAATAGCGATAACTATAACATAGCAGCCAGCAACGATTAAAGTTGTCCTCTGAGTAGCGCTCGGAGTGAGTTGTGCGCCGACGCTTGATCTAGTGTGCAAACTGAAGGTTTGGTCATCAAGGTAGGGCATTTCGTGAATCGTAAAGAGAACGGGCTCGTGAAAGACGGACGAGAAGCACAAAGACCAAGCTGCGCGCTCGCAGCAATCAACATGACAGGAGCACGTGCACGCGCTTAAACCAAGACATGAGACATAAAAATGCATGAATCCATTATACGAAAATAGTGAACAGGGTACATAAACAACAGCCCGAGGGTAACAACACAACAGATGGCATGAATGCGAATACATGATGAGGAGCACACAAAAACATATAAACAACGTCATGACCGGCAGGTAACTTAAAGCTCGTCATCGGTAATTTCTTCACCTCGTTTCTTACGAGCCATGCGCTCCTTCTTGAGCTGTGGTAATAGGAATTGTGAGCACAATTCGGAGCGAAACAAAGAAAGTTAACTGACCTTGCGCTGTTCAGCTGACGTCAGCTTCTTTGTCTTTTTGTTGTCGATCTTGTTGCCCATGGCATCATATTGAACCTCCTCCTCGCCATCCTTCTTGTCAATGCGGGGACCTGAACCCTGGCCCTCGACCCAGTTGTGGCCGGAAGCCTCGAGGTGGCCATCGCGCATGGCCCACACCTCATGGCAGAGGGACTCAGAGAAGTCCCTGTTGTGGGTAATAACGAGCACACCACCCTCGAAGACCTTCAAGGCCTCGATGAGCGCAGCAAGCGACTCACGATCAAGGTAGTCTGCATGGGACATAAGTAAAAGAAAGGAGAAAAAGATAAGCGGACATACTAGTCGGCTCGTCCAAGCAGATGACGTGAGGCCGGCGCCATGTAGCAGCACCGAGAACGATTTTGACTTTCTGACCGCCAGACAGACCCCTCATAGTGTTATGTGACACAAACTCGGGCTCGAGACCGAAGTCAGCAAAGTGCTTCTCAATCTCCCGACGGACGAGAGGGCGCAAGAGACCGAGACGCTGGGCCTCGCGAGTGTCCACCTCGAGAACTTTCTGCAGAGAGATGGACCGTCAGTATTAAGCAGTCGCTAGAAGCGAACAATACGAACCTTTTCGAAGCCACGCTTGATGAGTTCATCACGAGGCATCCACACGTTCTCCGAAGAGCTCATGTTCTTGAAAGAAACCTCATACTCGTAGGACTGCTTCAATTTCTTGCGCGCGGTGATCTCTTCGATGAACCTCTTCGAACCGTCCTCGTGAACATAGAGTGAACCGTCCTTCATCTTTTGTGCTTCGGCTTCGGTAATTTGACGATTGGCCTTCTGCATCTCTTCCAAATCCTCACCAGTCTGGTAACGCCAGAGCATGTATTCGAGAGGAGTCTTGTCGAGGTGGTGGTCAATATGGTGGAAGGCGTGCTGAGCAACGTAACCGATGACCAAGTTGGGGTGCTTCCAAATTTCACCACCCTTGTTGGGCTCCATGTCGCCAATGAGGAGCTTAACTAGTGTCGACTTGCCCGAACCGTTGGGACCAAGAACAGCAACGCGAGACGAAAGAGAGACTTGGAGATTGATATCGTAAAGCTGCTGGACGGATTGCGTGGGGTACTGGAAGCCAACCTTGCGCATCTTGAGTAAACTCTTCTCCTTGGTCTTGACACCCTCGAGCAAAGGTGGGTCTGGGAGCTTGAACTTGTAGTCCTCAGCAGCTTCAAGGGTGTAGTAAGACTTCGCCTCAGGAACGACCTTGACGAAAGCCTCAAGGTTACCACGGTATCTCTTGACCTTGAAGCGGTTAAGGTGGAGGACGTCGGTGATAGTGTTGTTGAGGAAGCTAGAGTCGTGTGAGACGATGATGGAGGTACAGGTCTTCAGGCTAACGAGGTAGTTCTCGAGCCAAGCAACGTTGACAACATCCAAATGGTTGGTAGGCTCATCAAGGAGAAGGATGTCAGCCTTGAAAAGCATGGCTCTGGCGAGGGCAAGCTTCATCTTCCATCCACCGGACAAACTGCCGATGGCGTCCTTCTGACGTTCATCGCTGAAGCCGACGGAAGCGAGGGTCTCGATAACTTCAGTCTCGCCGGCAAGAATGCGTGAATCAGAAAGGATGAACTGAAGAACCGACGTGTCGGCCTCACTGCCATCAATGTCGTGCTCGACGTAGAAGGTGCGAACCTCATCAGGGGAGGGGAAACCCTCAACCTGCCCGTTGGTGATAGCACGCATGAGGGTTGACTTCCCTGTACCGTTCTTGCCGCAGAGACCGTAGCGGTGGCCACGCTTGAGGCGGAGGGTGGCGGTGTTCAAGAGAATCTTTGCGCCGTAGGCAAGGGAGAACTGGCAGTTGCACAGGTCTTCACCCTCCTCCTCATCGTCAGGGACTGTATCATCCTCAGTGTCCTCGCTGGCAGAGCGAACGACCCATTCTCTTGCAATGGAAACAGGGTCAGGAGTGGGGGTAATAAATGCGAGGTAAGAAGCGAGTGTGTCCCACTCGGGAACGTCGAAGTTCTTGGCGTTAACAAGGTTAGCAGCAAGGCGCGAGACGTAGACGGCAGAAGCGTCAGTAATGGAGAGAGTGGCAGCGCCTGCTTTCTTGTAGATGGCAGCGAGGGATGAGGTAAGTTGTGATGCCTCAGCAACTTTCAGTGCAGGGAGGTCTGTACCATCGCTTTCAGCGGGAACTTCACCGACTTGGCGGAGAGTGGCAATGGCTTTGCCAACCACGCCACGGGCCTCGGGGTCGCCAATGGTAGTCTCGACCTTGATCAAGCCAGGGAGGAGGTTGGGCAAGAATGGACGGACAGTGACAGGAGAGTCCACAAGCTTGGCCATGTTGTCGACGATACTATATGCGAAATGAGATCTGTGTCCGGGTAATGAAGAACTCAATACTTACACTGCAACCTTACGCTTCGTAGCAGTAAGCTTCTCTAGGAGACCACGAGACAAAAGGGGAACCATCAGGGAGAGAGTAGCAGAATCTACTTCGGAAACGAATGTGGTAGCCGAGAGGAGCTGAATGGTATTCGGCACCTCTTCGACAGGGTTTATGAGAGCCTTAATAAGAGCTGGAATAAAGCGTTCAATGTCCTTGTTCGAAACCAACGCAGTAGCCTTTGTGAGAGAATCACGTGCAGCCTTCTTCACGTCTGCCTTGGTATCCCAGATAGCCTCAGCAAGAATAGGAACGATGTCGGGCATCAGGCGACCGGTTTGGAGGGGCGCAGACACAACGAGCTGATTCAGGACAATAAGCGAGCCGGTCTTCACTTGCCATTTACCGGCAGTTTTAATTTCATGAAGAAGTGCGGGAAGAAGGAGGCCGGTAGCCCATGGGTTCATGGAGGCTACAAATTCCCGGACAGCCTCGACGGCTGCATTACGGGGGGCAGGCATTTTGTCGGCGAAACCCTCAATGAGAGCTGCATAGAGACCAGAATCGACGAAAGTGGGTTCAAGGGCCTTGGTAGCGCCCGCCTTGGCAAGGACGACTACAGCATCAGCTGCACCTTCACGGGCAGCGGCGGATTTTTTGTCAGCAAGAGCCTTAACTGCGGCTTCTACGAAACCGACAGCGGCAATAGCAGCAGGGCCATCGTTTTGCACGGCCGAAGCCAGAACCTTTGCGGCTGCATTACGAGTAGCTTTGTCGGCGACAAAGAGGGCGGCCACGTCGACTTGACTGTCAACAGGGCCCTTGAGAGAGGCGGGAGAAGGAATAGCAGAAGCGGTAGCGGTAGCAGCAGGCATTTCTAGTATCTGAACCGGCTATGAGCGCACAGAAGACAAAAGCGCGAGAGCATAAGCGTACCTTTAGTGGAGACGTTGAAAGTAAGTTTTCTTCTAAGATGAAGTTGGGATTAAGCAAACAAGAGCGAGCTCTAGTATGTCTACTGAGTGGCTAAATGCCTGAAACCAGGTCAGTCACAGAAAATATAGAGGAGGAGCTCGAGGACGAACCTCTATTGAGATATGAAGAAGAGTAAGAAAAAAGAAGTGAGAGAGAAGTGAAGAAAATCGAAAAGGAGCGCGCCCTGCGATATAAGGCTACAGCCTCTTGCGGAGTTGGAAAAATCGAGATAATCTAAATTATCTCACCTTGCGCCGGCCGACAAAAGCGGTGAACCGGCAAGATCGCTCTCACTGCCACCGAGCTGTGCACGGGCGATGTCATGTGGGGCATCTATTCTCATTGCCTTACCCCACATCCTTGAATTATCTAACCGTCCTATTGCTCGATATCATACCTACAGGACATCAGAAAATAATATGGGTAACATGTGGAGTCACTCCTTCTCGTCTAGCTTAGCAAAGCTCAACGGCATGAACAACTGTGATTCAGAAAAAATGCATCAGCACGCGCAACATAGAAATAGAAATGATGAAATAGCGCCACGTACATATCCCTCTCCTTGGTAATGTTTGCTGTTCGCTTCGACCCAGTGCAGACGAAGCGCGTGCAAAAATGCCGAGAGACCCTGTTTTGGATGGGAAAATGTCACAAAGCATGAGTATATCTGACCCACGCCTGATGGGCACGTTTGCAACACGCACCTCCATGAGGCACAAAATGAACACCGTTGCTGAAAACCAGAAAACAACCACCATTACGAGGGCGATCGTCCCGAAGATACCAGACAGCCCCAAAAATTTCTCGATTGTCATTGACCACAGCACCTCGGATAGCTGAGCATGTGCCAGTGACAGGGCCCATAGCCGAAGGTAAGATGCGGTATGTGAGATACAGCCAAGACAGAATTCGATGGTGTGGATTATCTGATGGATTACCACCTCGCTGAAGTCGTGTTGTTCCTGTAGATAATGATCAGTAACGACAGCACCCCTATCTCCTAATTAATAATAACGTACATGCTCTTCCTCCATCTCCTCCACAATGGCACGACCATTGCCTTCTTCCTCATTTTCTAGAACTTCATCTGTACTCTCACGAGGCCCACCATTACGGTGACCAAGTCCAACGTACCCTTGGCCCTGGATCATTTGCATCTCCTTCCATTGAAAGTACGGTTTCATACACAACATCCAGGGCACGCAGACCACCGCGAGTAGAAGAAGCACAACCTGAATGAAGCCTTGTCCGCGATATAGCTGTGCAGTCGCATCTACCTTCCCTGGTGACAGGATCATCGCAATTAGCATATTCAACAATGAGGGAGGCTCCGTGTCTCGGGTAGACCAATCAATCGACCACTTGTAAAGGATGCATACGACCAAATAGCCAAAAATTGATTGCAAGAAGATCATTTGGGGAATGAAATTGGCATAAATGTCAAGCGGGCGTTTGAACTTGATGTGATTGGGGAGCTGTAGACAAAGGGCAAATGTCATCTGGAAAGACGTAATCGTTTGAGCGTGATGATCGAGCTGCCCCACGGTGGAAATGATAACACACATGAATGACTCCAAGCACGATGGACATCTTCATCTTGTATGAATTTGTAAACATGAGCCCGTTATCCGCACCGTGCCAGGCAGGATCCACCCCAAAAGGATACATATGACCATTAGAAACGGCGTATGAAGCTCCATTCGACGCCGGCTCGGGGAAGTCCCATCCCGAGTGCCAGATGTGGAGACTCTTTGAGAAAATGTCGTTGTACATGAGGCCGGTGTAGACGGAGAACATGCCCATGAGAAGAATGATATATCGACCACTGGTGTCGATGTCAGTGAGGCCATTGATTCAATCGTGTTAGAACTTACTAAAAGAACTGGCCGACGATCTGGTACGCACAATCATCAAGTTAAACGCTGCATGTGTACCAACCCCAAAAATGACTCACCTCATTAAGTTCCTGTCTTGCCCATTTCTTCTCTTGGAAAATCATGTATAATGCAGCAAAGAAAATGATCAATCCATGCCCAATATCACCAAACATTACGGCGAACAAGAAAGGGAACGTAACGATGGCAAATAGACCTGGGTTGACTTCTTGGTAGGTTGCAATACCGTAAGCGTCCATGATGGTCTGGAAGCCTTCGCTGAACTTGTTGGTACGCGTGAAGGTTGGTGGCGTTTTGCTCGTGTGCAACTCTTGTAAGATAGGGACAACACTCGTTCCAGACTCCTCCTAAGATTGGTTGCGTGACTGATAAGTTCATCTAGACTATGCAACTGTCTTACCGTGGCGTGACGGAGTGCCATATGAATCATGGCAAAGTCCCTTGTTGGGACCCAACCCTCGGCGACAAGTGTCTTCCTCCTGACATCGTAGTTGAAAAGATTCATCGTCTCATAAATTGCCTTCTCCTTGCGGACGACATCCTGCCACCTAGCCAGATTCTCTCCGATTCTCAGCAGCTCGCTGCGTCTGTTGAGACCTGTGTTATACAACACAGTCTCCAAGTCTTCCAAGCGGGCGGTGACCTCGCGCAGAGAGTCTGATCGTTTGTCGGCGTTGGCATCGATTGGATAGAGTGTCGCACCCATCGACTCTGCCACTTTTCGTATCTTCGCAAGTAAGGCATCACCATGCGCAAAAATGATGAACACATTCTTGCGCGTCTCAGTGCCAGTAGCAGGATCAACAAAGGGCTCTGTAATATCCGTGTGATTCATGTACAGGTTACCCCTCAGGACACGCCATAAGACGCGCTCGAACGTCGATATACGGGTACGGTCGATGGTGCCAGCAACGAATCTATCTTCATGTCAGTATAATAATTGTAAGGGCATCCACGGACGTACTCAAGGTCAAACTGTACACTGGACAAGTATTGCTGTTCCCGGTCATCATGTTGCAGAAGAGGTGCGGAACTGTCATCGAAAGAAGTCCTAATGTCAGTCTGCTGGGTCTCAGCCTACATGCCGCAAGTCAGTTCGTCATGTATGCGGACCCGTCAATCAAACAGACTTGCCTTCTCAAAGAACACAGCAGTCTCTCGGAGAACATGCCGAGCCTCCACCAGCTCCCTTGTGCGCTCACTCAACGTCTTATAACTATCATTCATCTGCCCGAGTCGCGTCTCGTGCCCGGCAAGTGTGACATCAAGCCCATCGATATTATGCGCAGCACTCGGTCCAACCGTAACTAACGGCGCCGAATCATATAGAGGACGGATAGGAACCACATCCTTTTCCTTCTGAATCTGAGATTCAAAGAACCGAACACGTCGTGCCATTTCGTCCGTTCTCCGTATCTCACCGACAAAGGAACGTTGAAAGGGATTGACAGTAGGATTCAGCTGTACTATCATTCAGCGGCACGACAAAAGCTAAACAGAGAACACGTACGTCCTTAAATTGAACATTTCCCAGTTCACCGAGCTCTGCAACTGTGTCATGGGCAACTTCAGTTGGGATAAGGAACTGCATCAAGCTCATCTCTTCCGAACCTGGTGAACATCGTCAGTAAAACGGAGTCATTACAGTCCAAGCTCGTGCGCACGGAACAGGGTGGGGTAATCGTCCCCCATGGTATTGGATTCGTGCGTCTACCGAATAAATGAGAGCAAAGGTCAGAAGGACGTTGAAAAAGTAATGCCGCTCACGCAGCAGGTTACACCGTTTGTGTGGCTCTATTTGTGTATCATAAGCAAACTTGGCTGACTCAGAGACTCGTACGAATTGGTGTACACTGTAGAATCAAGTGCGATTCTACATACATGCGAGAAAGTACATAAAAAGAAGCCACTCTTAAATATGTATAGTACAACCAAAGTACAACGACCATTTACGGATGCCCAGAACCAGCCCACCCTGGACGGAAACTCCAATGCTTCCGCACAGGCTGGGAACACTCTTTGGGACCGTACGCGCTTCAAAAGAAAACTTGTTCGGCATGTCTTGCTAATCATTCCTCCACATCCATATCCACCACGTCGTCGTCGTTCTCATCATGGCCCTGAGCGGATTCAGCCTCCCCGTCGAGCAGTTTCTGCTTGGCGATGGCAGCAAAGCCCTCTTCAGTCTCATCAGTGAACTTCAAGGGAGTGGTGTCATCAGCGACGATAGATTCTGCCACTTTTGGGACAGCAGCGGCCAAGTCTCGCACACAATCGCACAACTTTTCGAGAGACTTGTCAAATACTGGGTCAGCCAAGACAGCGCGTGCGCGTTCCGCTGCAAGACCTTTCGACAAAGATAGGTTGGTGGCTGTAATAGGGCCGACGACAACTACGTCATGCACGACCACAGAAACACTATCGTTTCGCCGGAGATCGGGGTTACTCTGTGTCTTCCTGGAAAAATAATGAGCCATGAGGGTCCTACAAGTATTCCTCCAGGGAACTCACTGGAAGGATATCCGCCTGCATCCCGCTGCAGCTGCCCAGACCATCAACTCGGACACAGGGTCCCGAGGTAGATCCGTCGTGAGGACTTCCAGTACATCGCTGATCACCGCTTCGACTATGACCGCCGTTTTCTCAAAGTCGAAACGGGTGTCAACTAAGAGTGCTCCAACAATGCTTTCCAACACGTCGCTAAGCGCTTTCGGCGGGTCGTATTTCCATCCCTTACTTATAGTGTCTTCAGGGGAGAGAGACATGAGCAAGGGAACGTGTCTTGTGATCGCAGTGCTTAGTTCAACATTGTTGATAAGCAAATGTTTGTGAAGGCCGAGCCGTCTCACAGCGATAGAGGCTAAGGTTGGCCCACACACAGCTCGCGAACGAGCAGCTGACAGCTGACCTGAAGTGGCTTCAGGGAACTTGTTGAACAAATACTTCATGACGACGAGGTCAATGACAGCTTAGCAGATCATCAGTCACTGGCTCAGAAGCGAAGCATCGAGTTTGCTCACCATCGCCCAGGAATTCCAATCGCTGATAAGATGATCCAGCAGTAGTTGCGAAAGAAGGGTGGGTTGCGGCTTCAATTAGAAGATCACCCCGATGAAACTCGTATCCGAGATTGGCTTGAAGGTCATCGAAAAGAGGTGGCACCGGTGATGGTTCTGGCGGACGAGAGTATCGCAGCGTCCAGGGGATAGTGCCACCCACGGTCATACCTAGGGCGTCTCCCGCACGGAGTGCCATATCTATCCCACCATGCAGAAAGGCAGCGCCTAACGTTGCCTCCATACAGTCCTGTAAGCTTCGACGAGGGTATGCTCGATGAGCATGACGTCTCGCAGAAGTGAAAGGCTCCATGCGATCATCATCTTCTGCGATTGTATGGCGCCACACGTGGAGACTCTGACCCTCCGAGGTGAGGTACCTCTCAAGGCCAATCTCCAATGCCCTTGCCAACAAAGTCCGATTGGATACACTATTCTGGCGCAGCTGAGACAGCTGCCCCTCGTGCCGGTGGGGGTACTTGTTCATGACATGAACGGTTGCGGCAAGCTTGAGAACAGAGTCTCCCAGCGTTTCCAAACGCTGGTTATTCCACGTTGCACTTGTCGTGGGCAGGGTCGACGCTTCAATGAGAAGCTCGTCCTTAATGGCAGGTAACCCTAGCTCAAAGCGTTCTTCTTTGGCGCGGTACAGGTCCGTAGCGCGGCGGCATATGCGTGGAAGGAAGAGGAGTGCACGGTACACGTTTTCCGAGAAATACGTGCGTCGACAGGCTCTTTGAGGAACAAGCAGTCCCGGGCGTGCCATTTGACGCTTGTACTTGTCAATGTCCTGTAAGCGGTGCACTGGTCGATACAGACCAGAAGGATGACGCGGAAGGTAAGTGGCTTCAACCAGGGGACAGTCGGTCGGAACGACCGCTTCGCGGGTCTTCCTGGTCCATCTCTGTACGAAGAATTCTTCGTAGGTGGAGCAGGAAGACTCACGGGAGCCAGGTGGTGGTACAGACAGTGCTGTCAAGTCATGTCGTATCCTGCGCAGAACCAACGCTCGTCCGAACTGATTGGAGTTCATGATCAGGGTGTGATGATAATCATCTTCAGTTACAGATGACCAGTCGTACGTTCCTAGGGGATCGCGGACAACACGCTCCACTGCGTCGAAGTCGATACAGTTGTGAGGAGTCAGTGGAACGAGGAAACAAGTGATAGGGAGAGTGATGGGCCGGCCAGTGATGCAGTACCAAATGCCCATTTTGGTATATTCGTTGAGCATCTCCAACTTCTCCCATTCCTCGTCCTCGTCAAATACAAGTTCGTCAGTGCACCGCAGTGTGACAAGACAGCCTTCGCTCATGATCTCTAGCGCTGGTAACTCCGTGCCAGTGACGAGACCTGCAACGTCAACGCCGTCGATGGAAATGACGTGCATCCTCAGCCGCGGCCCCAGAGCCCAAGGATCCCGCACCGGAACATCTATGATGTCGGGCACATCACTCACATCCAAAAGCTTTCTTCCGTCGGCATCCTCTAAGTTCCTACCCTTGGAGCCAGCTGACGGAAGAAGGTAGTCGTCGAATACCCCGAGTTTGTGAAGCTCCTTGACAGCCATGAATGCTACTGCGCGCCGGGCCTCTCGCTTGGAACATCGGGGTGGTCCGCAGAAGATCAATTTATCAATGGGAAGAGGAAGACTAGATGGCAGCTCAAGTACAGTTGCGTAGTCACCGCTGTACTTTGGAAGTGGAGTAGGCGTGAATGCGTCATGGGGAATTAGGGAACACAGATAGTTCAGCAGGCTGATAGCAGAACCGTATGTGAGCACAGCGCCCGTCGAAGGAACTATATAACGCTCGCGTGCGGCCAAATCAACCGGATTCTCTTCTTCTACTTCACCTTCTTCCGAGTCGGAAGGCGTCGGTGAGGGTGGCCGAGTAGGATTTTCTCGGCTCTGATAAACACGCTTGAGCTCGGGTTCGCTGTCAACAAAAATCTTGTAACGATTGAGGTGTGCCATGTGACCTTCCTGCACCATAATGACGAAAGTAGACGTTTTGGTGCGTGCCCGACCACGCGATTGTACATACCCGACCATATGATGTAGCGGATCGAAACGAATAACGAGGTCACAAGCCTGAGAGAAGATCAGTTGGCACATGACAACAACATGAAGATCCTTACAGGAAAGTCAAGACCTTCCTCAGCGACTGACGTTGCTACAACTGTGACACGCGCCTTTAGATCAGTATGTTAACAGACGCGGAGATATTAACGCACGCAAATTCAAAGTACCATCACGGAAGGACTTCACAACATCCTGCTGACGTGCGAGACCCATCCCCTTCACATTGGCGGTGGCTGCATGTTTACCACGGTGCCCATGTCCACCACCATGGCCAACAAGCTCCGCACATCGAATACTGCCTCGAAGCTCTGGTATGCATGAAAGGATCTTTGCCAGACAGGCCGCCACCTGCCGTTGCTCCACAAATACGATTCCCTGAAAAGTCGGAGAACAATGTTCGAGTAGCACTTCTGCAAGTGCCTTGACTTTGGGTGAGCACCATGCGAGTGGCACAGTTATTGGTACGGCAGGAGGCATAGAATCATCTTCGAAGAAAGGTCGAAATTCACAGAGGATGAAGTCAATTTGCTCAAGGTCAGGAGGGATAACGATAGTAGTCTCTGACGATTCGTCGACGTCCATGCCAGGGTATGTGTCATCGTCATAATTAATGCGTGGTTTGTCCTTGATCGACGCTTCTAGGTCATTGATGATCTGAGAGATTCGTGCTTTGATATCGTGGTATAGGTAGAGGTCGGCACAATAAGGACCCAGGCTGTTTCGGGTGACATGATACTTCATTTGGAGCTTCTCCCACGGAATAGCAACGTCGGGGGAGCGAAATAAGGATACACAATCCCACAGATTAGGATGTAGGTAGATGTAATTGGTAGGCGGGGGGTAGTACTCCTTGATGATCTGTGGAACAGTTCGTTAAGTCTTGTGCTCCAGAACTAGAGCTAGGGAGTAGAATACCTCAAGGGGACGGGGGGAGTTATGAAGCAGCTCTGACACATGCTCGCGAACTGCAATGACGATAGCGTCAAGGTTCCTCTCCAGCGTCATGAGAGATCCCTGAGCATCTTTGGGATTCCAGATTGGAGAGGCAGTCATGCCAAACACCTTTGGGCGCTGGAGCGGCGGAGTTTGGAAATATTCCCGCATGATACCATTGTAAGCGTGATTTTTCCTAGTGTGATGACACTCGTCAAAGACGAGAAGAGAAACCTGTCATGCGCATAAGAAAGGTTAGTTTCTAGAGGGGGCTAGCTGAATACCTTGTCGATGCTCCAGTGCGAATGGGTGACTATGTTCAAGAATATTTGTGCTGATGATGTTAGGCCATCGGTCATCAAAGGGAAGCTATGAAGGAGGTACATACCAGTCATAACAACGACGTCAGACTTCTCGAAGGATATTCTCCAGTTTGCACGATCGGTAAGCTCCAGATCGAGAGACCCATGGAACTTCTTAACTCGCAAAGGAGTGTGCGCGGCGATAAAGTTGGCCTGTTGTTCAACCAGAGCTACCTTTGGTACGAGAAAAACGATGACTTTGCCGCGAGCGCTCTCTTGTAGCACGATCCATTTGATGAGCAAAATACTGATGAATGTCTTGCCACTGCCAGTGTCGAGTGCTGCGATAACATTACATTCTTGAGCGCGCTGAAAAATCTCCTCTTGATATCTTCGGGGGAGAATGGCCTCGTTGACGGATTGTATGGAGTCTTGAGTAATGGTCATTGTAATTAACGAAATGGATGGTGTGGAATATGGAGAAAGATCGATTAACTACTCTGCATAGTATATACAGGACGAGGCTGAAGGGAATGATGGCAGAAGTCGCCTAATTGGTGATCACAATGACCGCGCGCTATAGCGTGAGTATCAGTCACGATCACGGAGAAGGAAAATCTTGGTCAACAAAGGCCACGTTTTGACCACACCGAGTCACTCAGGACAGCGATCGTTATCGATTGTCGAAGAATACCGATTTGGTTGTCACATACGATTCACAGGTCTTAGTACGTAGAGATGGCAGCTACCTCGAATCAAAGTCCTCCGGTTGTCCTGATCTACATCTCGTACCGTACATTGGGAGTCCAATTCAGCACATCAACGGTGTGTAAATCTGATTATTGATGGGACCTTCGTGACGATGATATACGACTCTCGATCCAATTCGAATACAACACGACTGCCAGGGATTTCAGGCCAGCTGCCGTATTTGATGTATGTATGTCGGATGTTTACGCAGCACAATTCAAACCTTGTCTGTATCACCGTCTTTTGATCTCCCAGGGAATTTCTGGTGCGTTGGGTCTGCTGACTTTCCGGAGCTCAAAGTTATCCATCTGAACAAGGGCTCTATTGGAGCATTGATCGCGGCGCTTCGCAGTAAAGGCACGCAGAACTCAGACATGGCCTTTCCCTCGCTCCACGCTCTAGAGCTCAAGAGCATCGATTTCCAATATGATGAACCTGGAAGCCTTCAGGACGTCGTCGCAATACGGGCCAATAATGATGCATCTGATGGGTTCCACATCCACAACTTGAAACTCCAATTTGCGAGGTGCAGGAATTTGTACCAGCAAACGGATAATACAGAGGGTGAGCCAGACTAATGTTCATCAGGAACTCTATCGGCTCCTTCCTGTACGCGTCCTGAACAATGGTAGGCGGAGACTAAGGCCATTCGCCGATCATCAGCATGTCCTTTGACTCGACAGCGTATTGCAACCAGAAGATACCAGTGGGATCTCCGTTAGGATTGAGGTTGGTTGCAAATTTAATCAAGTGATCCAACAAGCTCCCCGACCCGCTTTGCATCTCATCAATGAAGTCGGAGCCGTGATACTAGAACAAAGTAAGTGGCATTTTGAACTCCTGTTTGAATGGTCATGGACGCCAATGTTCATGAATGGTGCAAGATGTCGGAAAACCTGTTGCGTCCGGACTCCGAGACGTGCAATAGACTGGGCTGGGCAGCGCAAGAAAAGCCAAAAATGTAGCTGATGCGAGTCGTTTCATCTTGTGCAGAAGACATCGTCAAGAGGGTCCAATATATGCAGGGGGCAGGCCTTTATCAGTGTGCTCATGCTTCATCAATGGTAAATGAACGCGATGCAGCTCGGTTCCGATGTAGGAAAAACTCTAATGACCCGAATTTTGCACATTGACAAAGGGAGTGCTTTCCGGGGATTTTTCTTCTCGCATAGTCAAGGTGTGCGTGCCGCTCCATAGTCTGAATAGTATATCAACAAGCCTGAAACTTTTTATGCACCTTCGGTAGCCGCTACCAATTCACTCGAATGCACCAGACTGATGCTGAATAATATCTAATAAAGTAGGTTCATACTAAGGTTCGTATTTGCTGGCCTGAAGTCTACAAGAGGGGTTCGACCCCGCCCTTACAAGCAAGTCTTTTTAACCGTTATGCTCACGGGTTAGTTTGATGGAAATAGTTTATAACCCGTGACTAGCTACCAGATTTTGCAGGGTGTTGCTTCACTAGTGTTTGTCCGATCGTGAGGGGAATCCCACCAGCTGCTGAGCCAATTTACATGCTGCTAATCTGAAGCTCAGTCCCTTGGCAGCAAGTTCTGCTACGGCAACGGTCAGCGGGATCAACCTGCATCGATCCATTGAGAACACAACAGTGACAATGAGTGCGGGTGGGTAATACAAATTCCACCACCAAGATAAGGCGGCCGGCCTACTGCGACGAGTTCACTAAGGAAGTGAGCGTCGAACCGTAGAGCCAGAGAAAGTTTCCTCCGTTTCCGTCGCCTCAAATGCCTCTGCAGCTATTTCGTCACGCTTTGACGAGGTTGCATGTGAACGTTTGATCTCCTTCTTCATGAAATAATAGACCAGCCTGCACAGTGTGAGTAGAGCCCCGTCAAGAATAGCGGTGACCTGGACACGAACGAGCTGGCTAAAATAGTTGATAGAATACCACCGATAATTACAAAGCCGTTAAAAAACTTTGCTCCTGCGCGCGATGAATCAATGAGAGCAGAATGGGATGACATGGGTTCTTACGGGTAGCCATGCGCTCTCTTTGTTTGCGGTCTGAGAGTTTGGCAATACGAGATCCGACGAACACCTGTAGAAAGACCCTTGGGAGGACAAACCAAGTCGCTATGAAGAACTGGAGCAACGATACCGACGCTATGCTCTGATGTGAAGGCGTTAGATCCAAACGACTAAACAATCGAAAACCTTACAGCGAATAGCGAGTTTGACCAAGCCCACGGCACAAGTGAAGACATACGGATGAGGATGATCAAAGGCATGCCTCTTGATCGCTATAGGGGTCTTCCACTAAGCAAATATGTCAATGTTAATGAAACACACTGACTATGACAACTTCCAGAGCTTGCCATTTCTCGTTAGTGGCAGTCCACAAACGCAGCTTTTTGCCGAACATCATCCGAAGGGTAATAAAAACTATAGCGGAGCCTGCCAGTGTTCCAACTGCTGCAGGGATGAAGCCCCCCATGCCGTATATGAAACCGAACAAGTTAAGGAATGGGCCATGTCCAATGAATGGGGGGAAGGATATGACAGCTGAGGGGAAACATGTCATGTTCGAACATCGGATGAAAGCGTACAAGACATGCTTACTCATGGCAACGATAAGAAGCATGTACCCATATAGAAGATTTCGGAGGTCTTGAGCAATGTCAAACGTAAATTGCGCGATGCGAGCTGGAGTGACCGCGATGATGAATGCAACTGAGCAGACATAGAATAATATAATGATCCACATCAAAGGCTGGAGCAACATCGTCAGTTGACACGAGAACACTAAAATTCAATACTAATGTCACCTTTCCGATTAGATATCTCGAGCTAGCTGATCGTACGAGACGCTTGAGAAAACGAGCCGCCTTCGCAGGCTTGGACAACATATTTGAGATTTCTCGACGAAAGAAGGTTTTGGTGATTGCAGTGGTTAGTGTTAACGTTCAGGTTGGGACCCAAGTGGATTCACCCCACGATCAACGACAATCTCCAGTTCACAGACATCCTCCAGCAAGCAGTGTCAAATATGGCAAAGCCAGCGAGTCGTGGCTACCTACAGCTTTCAACCTCGTCACTAATGTCGTCCACGTACAATTTGCAATTGTGAAGAGTAGTAGCTGGATGAGGAAATTCTCGTCATCAATCCAACTGTCCAGCTTGCTTTATGTTCACGTTTTGTCCCATAGGATCCTGGAGCGGGCATTCAGGCTGGTGCTTGCACAATCAAAATCTACGAAAAATGGCTCACTTCCATACTCAGTCATTCCTTGCTCGCATGAACGTTACCTCTTCGTCACTTTTCTGATGCCATCAGAGCAAATCGGCGCTGCAATACGAACCGTTGTGCTGTGTGATCGGCTTCCTCTGTGGCTGCAAATTCCACACTTACATTTTCGCTCAAGGCCTGTTCGCCATTACAAGATGCAATTTTGTGGCTAGGCTGACTCGGAGGCCTGAGATGAACGACAGGAAAACAATGCAACAGAAACGTCAGGCGAGTCCTGGGTGATTGATATGCACTACGGCTGATGACGTGGCAAGTGCAACGACGAGTCCTTCATATTGTAAATAAACAAATTGAAAGAGCAGTCGCTGCACTTGATGTCAATCATAGGCCTGAACCACACAAGAAAGGCGCCCAAGCGCGGCGTGGTACATTCTGCGATGCTTGCTGAAAATTAATAGAAAGGTTACCATAAGAATCATAACACAGAGAATCACGAATGCCAGTTACTTACTGAGTCGTCGAACTTGTTGATGTCCCGGCACTGTGCTTGTACTAAGTTGCGAGTCGTGAGCCTACCAGTACCAAACATCACAGCCACGCTCAAACACGTCCAAAAATAGAACATCCAAGTTACACGTGGAAGTCTGCACGCAACCGAAACCTCTACTAGTAGGGTAACGCTAGTCTCAGAAACAATCATCAACGGCCATTTACAGAGATGCGGCTTCTCAGCTCTGCGTTCGTGACTCTGCTAGCACTTACAAAACTCAGCTTTGCAAGTTCGAGTTCTGGGGACTCTGTTCTTGTTGTGCTCGACCCGTCATTAGACAGGGAGAACTATTCGATTTTCTTTAATGGACTTGAAAGTATGTGTTTAGTTTCAATGTTATTTGGTGTTGGCTGATTTATTGGAGCAGAACGAGGCTATAATTTGACGTTCCGTGCTCCCAAAGACGCTAGTCCTGCGATCACCGACTACGGCGTGCCAAACTATGACCATGTCATTCTTTTCGCACCTGACATAAAATGTGCGTGAAAAGTACAAAGTACAAGTCTGCTAACCCAAATCCTATCACAGCATACGCACAAGACATCACTCCGCAGTCACTCGTAGGCCTTCTCTCAGAGAACACCAACCTCCTCATCGCGCTCTCTCCAAAACAAACGCCCCTCACAAGCCTTGCGGCAGAATTCTCGCTCATCCTCCCACCTCCAGAAACCCCACTCATCTCTCACCACCCCGCTCGCTCAGAGCCCAAGACCACAATCCCCGTCCCCGTCTCACCATCAAGTTCAATCCTCACTCCAGAAATTCCCCCAATCTGGTTCACAGGTGCACCCCACGCACTAGGCTCTACCCCAATGCTCGTCCCCATTCTCCGCGCCCCCGCAGAAAGCTTCGCAGCTGACCCCACAAGCGACGCTGACAGCGACGCCATCGTAGCCGCTTCCGAAAAAGGTGGCGAAGGCCTCTGGGCGGGAAGCCGAATGGGCTTAGTCACTGGATTCCAAACGAACGTGAACTCACGCGTGGTGTTTGCAGGCGGCGTGAAGATGTTCAGCGATGAATATGCGAGGAAGGAGCTTCCTTCTGGAGGGCCTCCTGGGAACGCTTTGTTCGTGAGGGATGTGGCTGCATGGGTCTTCCAGGAGAAGATGAAGTTTAGGATTGATGGCGTTGAGCATCACCGAGTTGGTGAGAGTGGGGCGCCGGAGATGTATACTACTAATGATGAGATTGTAAGTTTTGTCTACTGATTTTTGAGTGGAACTTGGCTGACGTGACGTCTTGTGAAAGGTGTACACGGCGCATATCTCTGCGTATGACAGCAGGACCTCTGCGTGGAAGCCTTACAGCGGCATCGATGATTTGCAGTTAGAATTTACGATGCTCGATCCTCACATCCGTACCTCCCTGCCACCTGTTCCTGGCTCCCCTGGTACATACCAAGTCCAGTTCCGCGCTCCTGACAGACATGGTGTTTTCAAGTTTGTCTTGAACTGGAAGAGGAAGGGGTTAGTGGATATCTTCATTTTCATTTTCATCTTGACGTCTTTAACTAATCATTCTATGATCAGTTACTCATACCTCGAATCAAGCACGACTGTCCCTGTCGTGCCGCCGAGACATGACCAATACCCCCGTTTCTTGAGCGCTGCATGGCCGTATTATGCAGGAGCTATCAGTACGAGCGTTGGGTTTTTCCTTTTTGCAGCTTTGTGGCTTGCAGGAGACGTTAAAGGCGAGCGGAAGAAGGGATCTAAAGCAGAGTAATCCGCGCAAAATATCCCACTAAACCAAGCGTTGACAGTCGTTTCACCTGTATATCCCACAAGTTTGGTGCTGTGTACATGCTTGTTCTGGTTGCCCAAATATGTAGATGGAAAGCACTGTACGACAGTCTGTGCACGAAAGAGACGGGTCTATGTATAGTCAAGCCCAAAAGCGTGCGATATATTACGATTTTGCCGGTGGGGCCCGGAACACTTGTCGAAGGTTGTCCCAAACGACGCTAGGACTTTGAGCGGCGTCGATTCCATGCCACAAGCCCTTGGTTTTGTAGTACTCTGCAACAGGACCAGTTTGCTTGTGGAACGTCACAAGACGCTTGCGCAGGGTTTCTACATTGTCATCGGAACGCTGGATGAGCGGCTCGCCTGTGACATCGTCCGTCATAGGTTTTTTAGGCGGACTGACAGAATGTGTTAGTGTTGTTGAGTGCACAGCGTTAGTGTGAGACGCACTGGAATTCTTTGTGATACGTCCGTCCTGAAGCCGAGTGGATGAGACGGCCGGTGATTCGGGAGATGAGGAGTTGATCGGGGATGAGAAGCTCGACGACGCTGTCGAGCTTTTCACCGCGGGAGTCGAGCATGGAATCGAGTTTCTCGGCTTGAGGAACAGTCCTCGGGAACCCGTCCAAAACGAATCTAAGCCCCATATCAGAACCGAGGCGAATAAATAAAAGAGATGTATAAAACGCACCCGTTCTTGCACTCCTGGTTATTATCAAGCTGATCCTTGATCATGTTAACCATGATATCGTCCGTGACGAGTTCACCCGCATCCATGACTTTCTTAGCCATCCTTCCCAACTCAGTTTTCTTGGCTATTTGCTCGCGGAGCATGTCGCCCGTTGCGAGGTGGCAGATACAGAACTCGTCGCGTATCTGGGGGGCTTGCGTTCCCTTCCCTGTAAACCGACATCAATGTCAATGCATCTCACTAATTATAAAAGTAAGACTGACCAGCACCAGGAGGACCCAAAAGAATGGTCCTAAGCTGTTGAGCAGGGGTCTTCCTCGGAGGAACGACCTTTGCCTCTAGCGCGTGAATTTTGTCATTGAGCTGTGCTACGAGGTGCTTGAGGTACTCGAGTTCGTCTGAGGGTGCCATCTTGAGCTTCAACGAGTATGGGTGACCGACTAATAGTCGAGTCTGCGTCGGGAAGGAAGACGTGGAATTTCGAAATGGGCGCTCCCTGTCTTTACCGTATAACTATTCGGGATAGAAGCGTGGTAAAATTTTAGACGGAGTTTGAGCGCGTAGGCAAGGTTTCCCATCGATCGCGAGAGTTTTTCAACGACTACGATATCGTTGACTGTTTATTGAGAGGCCGTGAACTTTGCCTACCAGCCTGGTGAGTTCAAAGGCTCTCAGTACTCAGTCATCGTGTAATTCGATGATTCGAATGTTGGTCTTTATATTCTGAACTTCACAGATCACGGTGTTATCTACATGCATGAGGATGTGATGCAGATCATCATATCTCCCATCTCTACTAAGTGCTGCATAGTAAGGACTCCTTAACTTGTGCGGACGCCACCCGAGTCCAACGGCGAGCGCGCGTGCAAGTAACTTTCTCATTTCTGACGTCGTCGATACGGCTACATCGGACCTTGGTCGAGTTTCATGGTCAGACTCATAGACGATGGGCCTGTGTGGCCTTCAGTCAAAAATCGTACATGCATATCGAGGCAGAGATGCGGGTTATGGCAAAAGCAGATTAATCACTGCCACGTTCTGGAGCTGCTTCTCCCTCTGGTTCAGCGAACGCGGGAAGCTCGCTTTAGCTCCGAGCCTTCCCTTGCGGACACTAATATGAACTTGGCAAGGCGGAGGCGGTGCTAGTCTAGTGCTCGTGTCTGCTTGAGTGTGCTTTCATCTCTCTTGTTGCTGGACCGAAATACGTGCTGATTTTATCCGTCGAGCTAGGCAACAGGAATTGTTGTGCGACTGCCATCAAGCACCAATTCTTCAACGCTAAGATCAGCAAGTCGTGTTCCCTGGCTTACCGGAGATAACATGCGAGAACAACAGACCTTGTCCTTCACCTGGGTCGTAATCGATTGCAAAGGCCCGTCACGATTGGAATGATAATGTTCCGAGTTTATTTCGCACAATAGGAACATTCACAGATATGTTTTTAGGGAACAATTGCACGATCCCGCAAGTCGGGCAGTTTCCTGTGCTTACATCTCTCGATCTTCGTGGATTACATCTTGTCTACCTGGCTTCGAAGCTACTAAACAGACACATGTGGAAGTCAAATGTCTATGTCATTTCCTGCTCTCAGTGCTGTTTTGATTTCTTTTTCAGTTGCAAAACCTTGCAGCTCATTGTTGTAGAGAACATGACTGTCCACCATCAGCTGTATAATGCTTGGTATAGGTTTACAGAACAGGAAGTTATGGAAGC
Source organism: Suillus weaverae (assembly GCA_016767475.1). Classification (NCBI taxonomy): domain Eukaryota; kingdom Fungi; phylum Basidiomycota; class Agaricomycetes; order Boletales; family Suillaceae; genus Suillus; species Suillus weaverae. The sequence goes on from MU179300.1 coordinate 476,570, forward strand.
ACAGAAGAGGGCAGAATTAGGGTGCTGACCATGGAATATGTGCCAGAGTAATGAAAATTGCAGGTGGCCATGGAAGGATGACAAGAAGGTACAGGAGGTCAAAGTGAGCAATGGGAGACTATGGTAGCCAGGTTGGCAGGACTACAAGGAAGGTCCTGTTGTATATGGGAGGCCAATGGCAGAATAATGGTGCTGAGCTAGATTGGAGTCATAACAGGGTTGTACTTGGCATGTACTCATCTTGAGCTTGAATACTGTGGTTAGGATTTTACTTTGCAACAGTAGTGCTGCTGTGGTCTGGTTCAGTCTGGTTCAGAGGGTCCTAGACAAGAACTGAGAACTGAACCATGGTCAGGTTCTTCAAAATTGTCAAACCCAGAACTGCAACACAGAGAACTGTTCTTTCTGGTCCAGTTCAGTTTTTTTCCAGTCCAAACTCAAACTGAACCCAAAATTTTTCTGTAGTGAGTGCAAAAAAACATTGATGAAATGCTAGTCTACACATTGAGTAGTGAGTCTAACAACATAGCTGCATACTCTGCCTCTGTAGCTGCTGAAACATGTCCATTGTGGTAACCTGCCTTTAATAATTGCAATGTGGAGAATGTAGTTGGTGCCAGTGCATTGTGGTGCAGGGTTGATGTGATCCCCCTGCTAGAGAGAGCACGTTCAGAGGGAACCACACTGCCTTGAATTGGTAGATAATCATGTGCAATACAAGACAGTGTTGGATACTGTAGCAAGTGTAGCTAATGGATAGTATGAGCTGAGAATGTGATAATACAAAAAATAACTTACCCCCCACCATGCCACAATATTATCTCTTCCAATGGTGAAGTGAGATAGGACGAGGGTTCTTGAAGTGGGTCACATGTGTGATGGTCTGCTGCTTGACATGCCATGACAGCATTGTGCATCCAAGATTGGCTGTACCAAACATCCTGCGACACTTTTGTTGGCACAGCAGCAGGTTCCATGGTGCATGACAGTGGAGGTGCTTGATATTATTTATTGAACTACATACCAATCAGCTGGTGGAATATTTCAGTGAAGTAAAACTTACCAAGGCTTGAAGATGAGCTCTCCCACTTGCAACCTTTGCATCACTCCAACGGCTCTTGACATATGCCAACTTGTAGTTAGGGTCAAGAACTGTAGTTACATCAGAAATATGCTGCAGGAGAAAATATTGGTACTCACCCAGACAGACAAGTAGATATACAAGTTGCCAGTTTTCTCATAGTACTTCCCCACATTCTTGAGGCCTTTCTGGATTGCATCAGTGATCAGCACATATTCTGTGCTGCCAGCCATTGTCTGCCATGTATTGGCAAGACACTCTAGTGTAGGTATGGTCTGTGAAGCTGTTAGGTGTGCGGCTGAAGAGAAAGACTGTTGTGCAGTTGTGGGCTCCTATTAAACATAAGTAAGTAAACAAGTGAACAAACAAAAAAAAATAACTACCTTGAGGACATTACACATGAGCCATATCTTCTTCCAGTCAGCACGATCAAGCTTGAAGTCACTGTAGGACTTGTTGTGCAGTTTCAGGACTTCAGGACTCTTGTCAGCAAGAAGAGTGAAGCGGTTGATGGCCTGAAAAGCATTAGAAATTTAAACATGTGATTATGTCTCACTTACCAGACAAAGAGACAGGAAATGTTTGAGACATTTGAACAAAGATGCCCAGCGTGTTCTCACCCAGGCCAAAATCTTGTGAATGGGGATGCCCCTTTCCTCACAAGACTTTTTTGAGAATGCTCTGGCTTGTGGGGATTTGTGAATCTAAATTTTACATTACAAAACAACTCAAAGACAAAAGGACTAAGACTTCACCTGTTCAATGAGAGTGAGTGCTTTTCCAATGGCATCCACAACATCAAAATCATCCTTGGTTATAGCTTCAGAATCATCTTCCAATGTAGCAAGCTGTTCGGTCAAGCTGTCAATGTCAGTTTCATCACCATTATCAATAGTGTGGCAGATCTTTTTGAGTAATGTTGCTTGAGGGGTGGGTGTGACTGCATCAACAAAGTACCATGCAGCGAGATTGAGGATGTGTTCTTGACATCAGATGTGGTGAGCACCCAGAAGCCAATGACCACCATCCTCATCTATGACCTTCACAACTTCTTTCATAGTGGTGTTGTTGTTCAAGGCATTATCTGATGTCATCCATCCAACCTGTACATACAAAAGTTAGTCTAAGTGCCATTTGAGTTAGCTAGTGAGCCTGCGAACAAGCATACTCAAACAAGTGCTTACTAAGCAAGCAAACATGTATGTATGCGTGTTGTTGACACACATCTCTTATCTTCTCCCGTCATTGTGTTTGCCTACCACTTTTTGCTCAGTAGTGAAAGACTGCACATATAGTTGTCAATTTTTTTGTATTTCGCTCAAATGACCAACATGCAGCCTTCCAGACTCCCTACAGGCATTGGTGGTAAAAGTACATCTGCTCTTAATCACTCACACAGGGTAACAGGGGCAGCTGAGGCCAATTGTATTGCAGGAGTGGTCAATTCAACCAGCAGCTGCATAACTCCTGCAACTCACAAGGTCATCCTTGACAAGAATGGGGCATGGGCTAGACATAATGAAGCTCATGCAAATAACAGGGCTACTACAGCCGAAGTCGTCAAAGATGACAAAAGCATGTTGGAAGTACCTCCCGAGGAGCTAACTGAGTGACCCAATGTAGAGCACGGTCCCAGAGCGAGCCTGTACCCATGCAAAGTATGTCCACTAAAATCTGCACTTGTCCAAATTATCTCTGACACTCTCCACATTGGACCCGACATTTTTACCTTGGACCCATCGGGCTTCATGCGCACTCGCCCAAACCTATGTCCAGTCCTGTCCTGCCTAACCCCACTGGTGCATAGCTCATTATTTCCATTGGCTCAAGCAGTCTGCAGTGTTATTACATGTGTACTCACATGGCCACTGCACCTCATGGCCTTTTGTATATCATTGGACCTGACTATTCTCGCCTGTACACCTCTGGACTTTCACGTACTTAGTTAAATAGGGCTAGGACGACCACATACCATACCATCTAGTAGGAGGGAGATTTCCCTGATACTTGGTCATCCCATGCTGAGTATATAGTTGGCCTTAGTCAAATATACTTGGTTGTCGTTCGTTTTGCCTCTATACTTTGCATCTAGTCATTCCCTTGTTATTCCCTTATCTTTAAACACTAGTCCCAATGCTTTCCTTACATTTCCTATGCTTTCCTGCACTCTCTGCTCCCCAAACCTTTGGACCTGCTGATCTTTGGACATTGGACTTCACTATTTACCTTCAGACTTTGTGCTTTGACCTTTGGACTTCATCCCCTTGCATAATACTTACAAATCAGACTTACACTAGACAGCAGACTAGGCAGAGCAAAAGACTCAACATACTGGTTAGGTGCATATCAATATATTCACTCAATCAGGTTGAATACCCTTCACTGAACCTTGTCCTGTTAATATGGACACCCCAATGATAGATCTTTTCAGGGGTTATAACACACTCACACCAGGGTCACATTCAGGTTTTGAGAGCTTAGTTGCCAATGTTATGGCTGTGGTTCCCTCCACACAACCTCCTACTACATCCAGTACTTTGGTTACTTCAACCGCACATGCATATAGCGACGACAATGTCAAATTTTTCACCTCCTTCGATGACACCTTTGAAATCCCAAGGGTGATTATTGACTTAGCGAAATCACACATACAAGTTCCTCTTACTCTTCTGACACCATCAGCATTCAAGAGAATTCACATGGACCCCTCATGCATCAAAATGTGCAAAGGCATGATACTCAACGACCCAAAAAGGTTGGTCTTGGATGCATCTGGATTTCCAGCAAAAACCATGCTTCAACCAGTAGATTTCCATGAGGCTACCAAACATTTTATGCAACTTTTGGAGCATATAGCTGGCCCCACAATAATTGAACACTTCAAACGACACCATAAATTCTGCCTCTCATGCAAACCATTCATCAACAACTACAATGCAATCCTTGCCTTCAACATTGAAACCAGACACATGTTCTTCAACACCAAAGGTTTTTCCACTGAGGTGGCATATGAGCGGTGTTGGAACGACACCATCACCAAAATCACACAGAAGAAGGCAGACAATGCTTCTGCTAATGCCATATGTGAGGCGAACAAAGTTGCAGCTCTCATGGCTCGTTTGGAAGGAACAAGTGGCAATTCCAAGTACCAACCTTACCCCACAAGCAAACCCAAGTCCAATGGGACTAGTTCCACCTCAGACAGCAAGCCCTTTTTGAAGGGCAAAGGGGCCTCCACTGATGGACCCCTTTGCCTGCTTTGCAGTTGGAATGGTCACAAAGCCAGCGAATGCTCTCAGACCCACACTCTCAAAAGCAAACCAGTCATGTGCCACTGGAAAGACAAGATCCTCATTCAACCATCATCTGCATCTCCTTCAACATTGGCAAACATGTTACCCCAAAGCATGGCACTGAATTCCTGCACATTTGTTCTGTCTGTGGAAGCAGCTCACACCACGCCACAGCCAGTGCGTGTTGAGAAGGTAGTTGATCACATCATCACACCATATAACACAGATGCATACAAGGACTATCTAACTCATTTCAACTTAACAGAAAAATACCCAGATCTTGTCTTTAATCTTAGAAATGGCTTCCCCATTGGTGATATGCCTTCCTTGTCACACTCTTACACACCTCCCAACCACAAATCTGCACTCGAACACCCAGAGGTTATTTGAGACTATCTCTCCAAAGAATGTTCCGTGGACGTATGTTCAGCCCATACACACAATTGCAAGTTGAACACGAATTAGGAGGATTCTTTGTTTCTTGTCCCTTAGGCTTAGTAGAAAAAGCAGGAGAGCCAGGGAAGTTTCACATCATCCAAGATCTTTCTTACTGCAACAAGGAGGGCAACTACTCAGTGAATTCCTTCCTCAATGCAGATGACTTCCCCACAGAATGGGGTACCTCATCTCAAGTAGCAGAAATCATAAGTTCTCATTTATTTCATTTCCAGTGCAGATACACACACTGTTGCACCTTCTGCATTTTTTCTCACATCTTCTGTGCTACCTTTGCATCTTCTGCATTCATTGCACCTTTTGTGATGCACCTTTTGCATGTCACCTTCATTTTCTTACCAAACTTCCACCCCACCAGGCACACAAGCTGCTACTCTCAATATTGAGGTGGCCTACCGAACTATTCCTGTATGGCCTCCACACAAAAGATTCCTAGTTGTTAGTTTCAAGGGCCTATTCTGGATTGACCACACTTTCCCCTTTGGCCTCACCACAGCCGGCGGTGTGCAAGGACATGTCACAGATGCTACTGTGTGATAAAGCTAGACACATGAAGTAAGTCTCAGTGGACGAGTGAAACAACACTTTATTGTATCTACCTAGACACACAAAGTAAGTCTAGATAACACGTTAACAAGACTGAATGCAAGTAACGAAAAACATATGCATACCTCAGTGGACGAGTGAAACAATGCTGAGGTAGACTGTGTATGAAGGAAGAATTAAGTACCAGGCGTCAAGAAGTCCGAGACGGAAGGAAGCGACTACAACATGAGGTGTCGAAGGTGCCAAGAGATGATAAGGATCAAGAAGGTAAAGGAAACTCTCAAAAGGGCCCGGAGGTTAATCCTCCGGGACTCGTACCGTGCGGACATGCTCTTCTCTCTCTTCTCTTCTTATCGTCAACACACCCCCTCACCGAGACACCATTTGAAGGCCAGGCAGATGCCTCTCAAAGAGAGGATGGGGAAGTGCCTTTGTGAAAATGTCTGTGGTGTTCTTGTGGGAGGGGAGCCACTTGAGTAAGAACATTCCCTCCTCGATGTGCCCACATATGAAATGATAGCGCATGTCGATGTGTTTGGACCGAATGTGATTACGAGCCTCAGTTGACAACGAGATGGTGCCAGTATTATCCATGTAGATGAGGATAGGGAAAGGGATGTGAATGTGAAGGGCCACGACGAGTGATTTGATCCAAAGTCCTTCTTGGATGATATGAGTGACTGCCATGTATTCGGCTTCGGTGGAGGAGAGAGCGTGAGTTGATTGTTTCTTAGAGACGTGAGCAATGATTCCTCCGGCATAGAACCACATGTAACCCGAAATCGACAGACGGTCGGTGGGAGAGCTTGCCCAGTCGGGATCACAGTAGCCATGAAGACTGTCATCCACATTCGCACCCCCATAGTGCAGGCGGAGATTGATTGTGCTGGAGAGATAGCGGAGGAGACATTTTGCGGCTGCATAGTGAGCAGGAAGAGCATTGGTGTTGTGTTGCACAAGGGAGTTCACGGCAAAAGAGATGTCTGGACGAGTGCAGATAGCGAGGTAAAGCAGTTCACCCATGAGCTTGCGGAAGAGAGTGGGTAGATTGGGGACTGCGTCATATGTGTCAGTGGGCTTGCCGAAGGGATGGTGCGGGTCGAGCGGGAGATGAACAGGATTGCAGTCGAGAAGATTGTACTCCTCGAGTAGATAGGTAATATACTCAGCTTGATGCATCCAGAGTTCGTGACTGCTGCCATTTCGCTCAAATTGAATCCCAATGAACTTAGTGACAGGCCCCATGTCCTTGATGCTGAAGTGTTGGTGAATTTTCTGTTTGACCCAGGTTAAGAAGGCGGGTGAATTAGAAGTCCCTAATCCGTCGTTGACATGAAACCCGATGATGCAGATGATGCGAGTGCTGGAAGCGCTGCTGTCGAATAGAAATACTGCATAGTCAACGGCGCACTGAGTGAAACCCAGTTCCTCCATGATCTCCCTGACCTGCTCATACCATTCCATTGCCGACTGCTTCAACCCATAGATCATGTGGAGCATCCGCCAGACCTGTACCCTCCAGTCACCTTCCTCAAATCCCTTGGGTTGACGCATATATATCTCCTCTTTGAGTACCCCCCAAAGGAAAGCACGTGTGGCATCGAATGAGTGAAGTTCCCAGTCGTTTTTGCATGCAAAGGCTGCGATGAGTCGTAAGGACGCAGTCTTTAGTACTGGCGCGAAAGTTGCTCCGAAGTCCACCCCTGGTATCTGCGAGAAACCCTGTGCGACGAGACATGCTTTGAAGACCGATCCACCCTTATTGTCTTCCTTGAACTCTAGAACCCATCAATTCCCGATTGCTTTGCATCCGGCTGGGAGTGAGGCAAGTTGATAGACATGCATTTCATCCATGATGCGGAGTTCTTTCTTCATGGCGGTGAGCCATTTGTCTCGATCAGTCTGTAGCATAGCTTCATCATAAGTGGCAGGTGGGATCTTCATATCATAACCAGGGTCGTTAGGGTTCCGTCGTCGGTCACTACGAATGGAGATGTTTGCGTGTTCTTCAATCATCACATTCGCATAAGCCTCGGAGATGTCAGTGTTGGGCTCAATCTCCACTAAGTTCTCATCTGCCTCCTCAGGCACCCCCTCACTCAACAGAACAGCCTGGGTGCGCATGGCGCGAGACTCCCATAGCATGAGGAGGCATGCCTTCGTAGCCTCCATTTCAGCTGCCCAGGCATTACCCTTCGCGGTAGGAACCTTAGTCCGTGTAGAGCGACGGGGAGGCGAAGGCTGTGGTGGAGGAAGAGTGATGTTAGGAGGAGGCACCGCAGCAGGTGCTGCAGGCACAACCAGAGAGCGAGAGCAAAGAGGTTCATCATCTGCATCATCAGAGTCGGAGTCATGCCCATGGGGAGAGATTGAGGGCAGCCGTTCATCGAAAATGACATCCCGTGTGATGAAAAAGACACCAGTTGTCTTGTCACGCAAGCGATAGCCCTTTGTGCCTTCAGGATAGCCAAGGAAGATGGCCTGACGCGAGTGAGGACCAAGTTTTACCTGAAGCTCAGCAGGTATCCGAGCGAAGCAATGTGACCCAAATATCCTGAGGTGGGAGAGGTCAGGCTTTTGCCCATTCACAAGCTAGGGTGTGACATCAGGTGGAAGGACACTGGAGATGCTCCGGTTCCAGAGATAACAAACTGTCAATGCTGCCTCGCCCCAGAGGTTGGCAGGCAACCCAGCTGCCTCTAACATAGCAAAAAGTCGACCCTCGACAGTGCGGATGGCTTGTTCAGCCTTTCTGTTTTGCTGGTGGGCATATGGTGCAGAGAGCTGACACTCGATCCCAGCCACCTGAAGAGCCTGCGAGAACGCCCTACCAAGGAATTCCCCACCATTATCAGAGCGGAAGACTTTTACAGTCCGCCCCGAATGATTCTCCCAGTGAGCCTTGACAATTTGCCATGCATCAAGTGCCTGGTCCTTTGTGGCTAAGAGCTGAAGGTTAAGGAGATTGGTGTGATCGTCCAGGAACACCACAAAGTGGAGTTTTCCATGGGGAGTGACGACGGGGAAAGGACCACAGAGATCTGAGTGGATGAGGTCCAGCATGTGCGCAGCACGGGGACTATTTGAGGGTGGGAAGGGCTTGCATGGGTGTTTCGCCATGATGCACGGTTCACAGCATTGGAGGGGAGCAGAAGACTCCAGTTTGACACCAGTAGCGGCAGATGGAAGACGCTTGACAGCATCACCCCCGATGTGGCCCATGCGGGCATGCCAGAGGTCCCAGGAGAGAGGTGAGCGGACAAAGGCAGTGACTTCACGAGGGATGCTCCCTCCAGACGGAATGACAGTGGGTCATATGAATTTGACGTCAAGGAAGAAGAGGTTCCCTGTCATAGGGATATCGCCTAAGTGCTCCCCATGGTACTTGAGCTGGCAGCGAGCAGGTGAGTGCTCAAAGTGGCATGACCACTTCTTCTTGAGCATGTGCCCGACAGAAAGAAGATTAATCATTGCGCCAGGCGCATGCAAGCAATCCGTGAAGGTGATGCGAAAGGTGCGGCCCCCAAGCCTCAAGTCTGCTACACAATTACCTCGTCCAGAGGTCGCAAGTCTACCATGATTCGCCGTCTTAACCATTACGCGCGAGCTTTCAGAGTAAGTCCAGAAATAGCTGCGGTCGGTTATGAGATGCGAAGTGGTTCCCGAGTCGAGAATGGTGGATAATGCTTGACTGGCAATACATGCAATATTGTCAAAGCTGGGGAGGGAATCATTGAAGTCGACTGGTAGATCCTCAAGGAGTGCACATGAGAGGTTGCGGTACTCTTCCGCCACTGCACTGCTGGCGTCTGGAGAAGAGGTGGCCATGGATTGGGTAGTGTCAGTGGCAGCTGCTGCGACGTCTGGTTTCTTTGACTTCCGCTCACAATTCCTGTTGTTTCCCTGACCTTCCATTCCACCACCAGGCTGGAAGCAGTGCTCCCGATCGTGCATAAGTGAGCGAGGCAACCCAGCACATGCAGGATTATCGCAGCTCACCCCCTTAGGGTTTGCCTTATGGATGCAAATACCTGTCTTAAGGTTGGTTTTGCCCTCCGAAGGCTTGAACGATGTGACATTAGCGTATTCGGAGCCTGGACCATTGAGTTTGAGCTCTCCTCGTAGACGGTTGGCCTCTTCTGACAAAGAGGTTACGACGGTAGTGAATGTCATCTTAGGGCTAGTTGTAGCAGAGGCAGAAGATGATTTGGGAAGAGCACTATAAAGGTTCATGGTCATCCGTTTAAAAATGAGCCATTCGGGGGAGTGCGGGAGTCCATGGAGTAGGAGGAATACCATTTCATCTTCGGTAACCACTACAGCCATCTCCGCAAAGCGACGTCTCGCATTTTCGAACACGCTAATGTAGCGTGACACATCGTCTGGATCCTTGAGCTTCTCGGCAAAGAGCTGTGCACGAAGTTCAAACTGTGATGTAACATCCAACCGGCCAAAGTGGGTTGCAAGGGTGTTCCATTGTTCCCTCGCAGTCCAGGCTTCACTAAGAAGACCTTGAACGACTGCGGAAAGCTTCCTACAGATGATGCCCTTCGCTTGTGCATCCTCCTTAATCCAATCGACCATACTTTGTTTTTCGGCAGCAGTGGGAGATCCAACAATAGCCAGTGAAGGCATGACTGAGGTGAATTCCGCGAAGTTATTGGGATCAGTTCCAGAACTACAGTGGTTCCATAGTCTGTCACCTTGGAGGGCTAAAGTAACTGCGCAGCGCCAGGATGGGTATTCATCTGCGCTGGATAATTCTATAATGTATGTAATCATATTTTCCCATAGTGATGAGATGATGAATTATGAGAGGTTTTAAGAGTAAAGATTGACCCACAGCGGGGAGCGTATGAGATTCGTGCGTGAGTGGGGTTGTCGGCTTCCTGGGTCTGAGCTCGTCTAGAGCTCAGGGCTCATAACCTGATAAAGCTAGACACACGAAGTAAGTCTCAGCAGACGAGTGAAACAACACTTTATTGTATCTACCTAGACACACAAAGTAAGTCTAGATAACACGTTAACAAGACTGAATGCAAGTAACGAAAAACATATGCATACCTCAGTGGACGAGTGAAACAATGCTGAGGTAGACTGTGTATGAAGGAAGAATTAAGTACCAGGCGTCAAGAAGTCCGAGACGGAAGGAAGCGACTACAACATGAGGTGTCGAAGGTGCCAAGAGATGATAAGGATCAAGAAGGTAAAGGAAACTCTCAAAAGGGCCTGGAGGTTAATCCTCCGGGACTCGTACCGTGCGGACATGCTCTTCTCTCTCTTCTCTTCTTATCGTCAACACTGTGGACATCCTCGCAAAGTTGGATGTCTCACCCATTAAAAAATGGGTCGACAATCACTCAATTTTCCATTATCTATTGTATGGTGGCATGTCTCTTCCAGATGGCTCCATCACACCTTACCAATACCTTTGTGGTGTAGGGATTGGTTTCTCTCTGGGTTCATATTGATAGTTTTTACTTAGCTTTAGTACTACTTACCCTTTCCTTAGTTTATGTTCGCATTTTTACTGCTTACATAATCATACAAATCTTCGCCCATTACTTCCACTCACTAGCTAGACTTCAGTTCACATTTCTGGTAGCTCTCATTTCAGGATTTAGTAGCTTCCCCAGTTTTTGCAGTTTCTTAGTTTTAGTAGCTCCATAGCTCACTATCAAGCTCCTGATACAGGCTTTGTTTCTTTGTCTGGAGTGACACTTTTGTAATCTTTCACACACACACACACACACACACACACACACACACTCTCTCTCTCTCTCTCTCTCTCTCTCTTGAGCACTCCCCTAGTCAGAAACCCTTTAGGGTCGAACACTCTCTGCTTAGGCATAGCAGCTAGGCAGCAAGACCCAACATTAGTCTGTCTCACCAGCAGATTTGTTGTACCCACATCAGCCTCATCCAGGTTTACAATAAGTCACATCCTCTTGGTGTCCCATGGCACCCAAGGAAGTGGACCAACTTCACCTTCATATTCATTTATTTAGGTTTCCTCTGGAATCTTACAGACTGCTCTGCCACTTTGCCAGAACCCAAGCACATCAAATATCTTAGGAAGGTCTCAGACCTTCTTCATGCATTACATACTTTGTCAGGTCATCCCAGAAAGATGTCTTGCACCGGCACAATGAGCATCAATGGCACCCTCTTGCATGTTCCTTCGTCATCCCATATGGCAGGTCTTATTTGGCCAACTTATCTCACTTCATCTTGGGTTTCCCAGAACACACGCGTCACACTTCTCATCATCCTGCACCTTCAGTCATTTCTGACCTCAAATGGTGGTGAACCACCTTGAGTACCCCACCATCACCTCACCTACTCATTTCTTGTGGTCCTCCACAGGACATTGACTTATGGGTCGATGCATCCATGGATTGGGGCATCAGTCTCATTTTTCAAGGCAGTTAGAACATGTGGATGCTCATTGATGGTTGGAAGGGCAGTGGGCATGACATCAGCTGGCTCAAAGTCATCGCAGTTGAGCTAGCTATCATCACACTCTTCAATGCAGGTCGGACACATCATTTCCTTTCATTCATTTTCTTACTAGGCTTACTAGGGTGGTAGGACTGCGTTGTAGAGACTTGTGCCTATACAGGCACTTCCTCTCAGTATCTCCCATTTCCTTATTACATTCCAGCTCTAGTCCATAGGACAAGTCTTGTGCATTTGCACACTATTGCATTTCCACAGGCATCGCGTACGCTCTAGCTATGTCGTGCACACAGCGTGCTTACTCTAGGACCTTTGTGTGCTCATCTATCCATCCATTCCATGTCCTTGCTGGTCCATTGGTGCGTCTTTCTCATGGTTTCTCCTTTTGGCTAACTCGTCTCATCACCTTTCGCATGCCTACATGCTTAGCGCGCTGTGGGTAACACAATGAGAAGATTGTAACACAAGACAAAATGAAAATGAAAAGTGTAGTGAAAACTTCTCTATGTTGGGTCTTTTGCTATGCCTATGCTGCTACACTTGCAAGCAAGCACATTCGACCCTAAAGGGGACTGCTACTGAACACAAAAACCAGTTATTGAGACTAAGCTGTGTGAGAGAGTAGTGCCTAAGGCACGTGATGCGCAGGAAAGTCATGCAATGTGCGAGAAAATGCAGAGATTGACTGAGAATTAGATTTTGAGTGGTAGTTCGAAGGTGAGAAGAGTAAGTAATGCCTCCTTGGCTCAACACAAAGTCAACCAAGATGAGGTAAGTGCTATGTAATGACTACTTAGTCAATGGGAAATGATGCCATATATGTATGTAATAATGAAAGATGGTGAGAATATAATTAATACGCACCAGTGGGCTGGTTGGACAATGGACTGAAGTTCCTAGATGATGGGCGATGCAAGGCACTTAAGCGCAGGAAAGCACACGATGTGCAAGCGTGAGAATGTGTCATGAAGTGCAGGAAAGTCGCACGCCTCTGGCGCCTATAGTGCGCAAAGCATGGGAACATCATGCTTCAATAGAGACTGAAATATAGGGTGTTGTGAGCCTACAGAGATGTGAATCTCTACAGCACGCTACTTAACATATTACCTACTTGTCTATCTTTAGCTTACTTGGCTCGGTTCAGCGCTGCAAGTGCTACTTACCACTACATATAGTTCACATCTTTGGACTTGGTTTGGGATCAAATTCCTGCACCTTACTCCCACTGTATCTAGCTACCAATAGACTCACAATCTAAATCTCTCTAACAACTCTCTGCTCGTTCACGCGCCTCCACATTGTGCATCTCATCGCATCTTAGACACTCTCCCACTTCTAAGGGGACAACCCTTAGTCTTACCACTTGCTTTCACAGTTGTGCATGCTACTTGCGTTGTGCACACTCGCACCACCTTTCGCACTCGCACATAATCACATGCATTCATATATCGCACGTCATACAAGTCACGCTTCATGCATCTCTCAGTCCTCAACCAGTATCAGAGGTTTTCCTCCACACATTAGAGGTTTCCCTTTCTCAGTTGCTGTCCTTTGGGCCGACTTTACACTCGTGCACAGGATTGACTGCAGACCGTCCTGTAACTGACCTTTATTGCACAGTCTAGATTCCTCTTCTTCAGTGTGGTGATCATGAACTCAGACAATCAGGGAGTGATAGGTTTGTTCAGGTGTGGATGGAGCAGGAACTTCCAGGTCAATCTGTGCATCAGGTGATCCGAGGCCATTGCAATGCACTCCAATGTTTTACACGTACTTTCATATACTGAGTCAGTGTCCAACAAAGCAGACCCAATTTCATGCAGCAAAGTCAGGTCACCCAGTGCACATCTCCCTCAGATTCAACTCCCAACAAAGTTGACAAATTTCATTTCGCCTTATGTCTGACATGCTCTCCCTTTCGTCAGGAGATTCTGATGCAGTGACAGCATTGTTCCATTTTCGCAATGCCTTGGTACAGCGTCCTGAGCTTGGAGTGTCACACAGTGCAGTACACAAAACACCGAAACCACATAAACCTAAGTCTAGATGTTCTATTTCTTCTTCCTCTTTCTGTCCTCAAGTTCTCACTTGCGACTGCATTTGCCTTTGGTCAGCACCACACTCAAATTCCTTTCATCAGTCTCTTCTTGACAAACTCTCTCCTGACTCTGCTTCTTGCCTTCTTGACGTGTTACTTACATATATCTGTAGAATCAAAAACACATGAAAACTATGGTTCTGGTCTGCTACAATTTCACCAGTTTTGTGACTCCCTTTCTATTGCAGAGGACAAATACATGCCCGCCTTAGAGACTCTTCTCACTGCTTTCATCGCACATTGGGCAGGCAAGGTTGCAGTCACAACGGCAGACAACTGGCTTGCAGGACTTCATTTTTGGCACCAATTCAACAATGCACCTTGGCATGGCAACTCACTTCTTCGTTGGTTGAAGGCGGGACTTTCCAAAATTGTTCCGGACTCTTCCAAACATTCTCACCATCCACCAGTTACCATCGAACATATGCATGCACTCTTTCAAAACCTCAACCTTTCAAATTCTTTTGATTCTGCAGTATATTGTATGGCTTCCATTGCCTTCTGGTGCTGTTGCAGGTACTCTTTTCACTGTCTCTGTCACAACTCTTTCTGACCTATTTCCAGGCTTGGAGAGCTCATTGTCCCATCCATCAGCATGTTTGATCCGACACATCACATCTCTCGTTCTGCACACGTCAGTCATCTATGACAACAAACAGTGTTTCATTTTCTGTTTTTCACATCCTGTGGACTAAGACAATGCATAATGACAGTGCAGACATCGTGGCCATGAAGATAGATGATCCCACAGACCCTTTCACTGCTCTCATTCACCACTTATCCGCTAATTCATCTGTCCCACCTCATGCACCTTTCTTTGCATTTGAAACATCTGATGGCTGGTCACCCATGACCCAGGTGTGGTTCATCACATGCTGCAACAACATCTGGGCATCCACTGGCCTTCCATCACTCACAGGTCATTGTTTTCACATCGGAGGTGCTACAGAACTCTTACTATGTGGTACACCTCCTGATATTGTAGCAGCTCAAGGTCGTTGGAAGTCCTGTGCATTTTTAGACTACTGGTGTTGTATAGAGTCAATTCTGCCCCTTTTTATAACTAATTCCTCCATGGACTCATATCACCGTAATTACAGTTAATTCAATGCATTTTCACGTTTATTGTCTTGCAAGATCTCTAACTGGGGGGTTGGTTTTCCGACACGACCATTTGTGAGCCTTGACTCATTCTGGGCTGTGTCATGTTTTCTGAAAAACCGCACTTATAACTACCTCACACTCGAGGGTTCTGACTGATTCTTCTCATCCATCTTTCTCTCTTTCTCTCATCACTAACATTAAGCTTCTGTTCAGACTCTTTGGCAATTTCTGATACAGATAGCAGCTGACTTGCTCATTTTCGATGGATAGCATCTGTCTGGACACTTCGGAAAATCCTGAACCAGACACAGTCAAAACCCCCACCCCCAACTTATGATTGTGTGATATCATCTTCACTTTCTTCAGCCTTGACATCATCTTCACTTTCATTAGCATCATAATTCATCTTCACTTTGTTAGCCTCAAAGTTCATCTTCACCTTCATCTGCTAAAATTCTAACTTGTCTCTGCTGATGCATTTTGTCAGAGACTCTGCATTTCTCTGTAGCTTCTTAGCAGTTAGTAAGCCACTAATGTGAAACATTAAAAAAAACACCTTCTTGTGAATGCTGAACCTATCTATGGTCTCAACAAGTATGTGGCCAATGTTCTGACCACTGTGGTTGCCTTCAACATGGCTGAAATCAAACTGCTTGTTTTTCAACTCCCACTGCAGTGGCTTGTTGGGAGAGTTCCAAATATAATACCCAGTGACAAAAAAAAAGGATCACCAATGATTAATGTCCATGAGTCAAAAGTCATAGAAACTGTGCTGTCAACATGCTACCAAAATGTTTCAAAGGACTGGTCACAATATAATTAGAAAAAACATACCGCTGTCATGCATGGTATGTGATTGATACCATACCTGTCATATAGAAAGTGTGATAAGGAAGGTACAAGAGAGTGTCTAGTCCCACGATGTGCACGCGACATTCCCATGCTTAGCGCGACGTGCGTGCGACATTCCCACACTTTTGTCGCACTTCATCCAGAAGCATCCATCCATAGTCCAGCAAGTCTCACTGGTATGTAATTTTGCATTTTATCTATAATTGCACCATATTATAGTATGGGCCCTGACTTACATACCATTACATACTTTATCTCATACTCAGCTCAGCTCAGCACACTTAGAGACAGATATAGCTCCGCATTTTTGACATTCTCACCACCTTATGTTCCTCCCATCATGTCTGTAGCTAGACTTAGAAGCTAATAACACTCCATCTATCATCTTACCATCCTTGAGCCCTCACATTAATACACCTCAGTCGCATTCCCGCGCTTTCGTGCATTCTCACGCTCGTCGCGCGCGACATTCCCACGCTCATCGCCCTGTCACGTGCTCGTGGATTTGTCTACTTGCTTCCCCTTGGGTCGAACGTGCTTGTCTATCGCAAGCATAGCAGACTAGGCATCGCACTTTGACCATCATATCAACATTTGTGTCACCCACCCTCTTATCACTAAGAAGACCTTGAGTTGACTTGATTAACCTTTGCTGTCAAATCTCGCATAATCATTTTAGGTAAAGTTCGATGACCGTGGTACTTTTTTGAAGCCTATGCCACTTGCTTACCATCAAGTCCTTTTCTATAGGCATCCATGAATCTCAATGAGCAAGCGGAGAACCTGGCATTACATACTAGTTAGCACACTGCCATCTTGGAATCAAAATTCACAAATAGGGACTCACCAGCGAATGGCAAGCAGTGGAACCAAGTCCAAAGACTGAAGGACATTCCATTCAAGGTCAGCTTCTTTCAATGATGCAGGAAGTTTGCAATAGATCTGTTTTGAGTAGCCCCAACATTGCTCGATAAAATTCAGCTCACAGTGAAATTTAGGAAAGAAAATTGCTTGAAAGCCATGCACTTTGCAAGCCAACTCAAGCAGTGACTTGACACCAACAAAGTTGGGCTCATTGTAGAGAATTCTTTGACAGCAGCAATGTGTGGCTCCTTTCTTGCACCAAATGTTTGGGCATTCTGCCTGAAGTTTCAGTGCCCCCTCATAGCCTCTTCTTCAAGTATCACTCCCATCCCTTTGAACATCAGGCTCAGCAAATGTTGGAGCAGGATATGACTCCATTACATTGGTAATTGATACTAAGGGACCATTTGTAGTGTGTGAGAGTGGTGGATTTGTAGGGTTGGCTCTGGGGAAGGGTGCCATCTTTAGTTTGGTTTTAGTCTTAATACTCCAGCCAGCACAATGAAAATCAATGTTTTCTTACATTCTCATGGCTTATATGGCTTAACTTTCTCTTCTTCTGGCTGCTGTAATTGTAGGGTTTCAAATTTGCAATTCAAAAAGGCCTTTTGTGAGGCATAATGGTTTTGGTGACACCAAGTTGTTGGTGCATCAACACTGCTGTCACACTGTATAGCCACAATGTAACAAGGCAGAAGTACCTCAATCACTATGAAGACAACTACTCATTCACATGAAATACAAAATTATGTTCCATCAGATTACCTGCACCATGCATGCAAACAATCTGACGGAACAGATTCTCTTAAAAGTGTCTCTACAAATATCCTTAGGCATTGTAATGCAAATGTCATGAAAAGTCATGTGATCTACATGTATTTGGATGATGCCTACCTTATCTTAACTGGTATTAGCCAAGTGGTCACCACAACAGAATCCAAATCTGTTTCTCTTACACTATGCAGGTTCAAAATCTGCCAAACAACAGTTTTTTTTCTATTGGAACACCCCTTGACACTAGGGGTCAGCATTGCTGACTTATGACCATTGCAGAGTTGCATTTGAGAAGCACAGTATCAAAATGTCATGCAAGTCTGGCCAACACAGTTGGTGCAGTTCTGGAAGTGCAAGTAGAGAAAACAAAATGACACATTTCCAGCTCATTTCATGTGCTTTCAAATTTTTGTGGTTATACTATGTAAGGAATGTTACAAAGTCATACATTGTTTTTTTTGTTCCATCACTGTCAATGTCATTGTCCAAGTGCATTTCCTCTTTTTAGCTCTCTTTGCCCACCATGCATGCTGTGCATACACCTCACTTTGCTTCTGTTTTTTTACTAATGGATACTATCTATCCTAGGCCACTGAGTCACATATATTGTTAAAATTGAGGAATAGCAACCAGCAAGCAGGTGGACAACAAAGGACACAGAGACAATAAAAACTTGTCACTTCATGAGATTATATTGTCCATTAGAATTTGATAGTGTTTTAAAATCCAGTTTGGTCCAGTCTTTGCCTTTTTTGGCACAACTGGATCCAAACTGGTCCTAATTTTTGACAGCACTCACACAAGACCAGACCAAACTCTTAAAAACTATGTAACTTTGGTTACAAGACCATATGACAGTGAGTTGCAACCAGTCTTGAGAAAGCTGGTCCAGAACCAGGTTGGACCAGTCTAGACCAAGTCTGTAGTTAGTCATGTAGGAATGTAGTGTACATGATGCTATGGTTTATAAGAAAATGCTCCTGCTACTAGTACTACTAGAGCTTTCTGTTTGAATTTCCCCCTCCACTATGTTGAACTCATCTCTCTGCTATGTTGGGTGGCAGGTCTACACATATACAACAATCAACCAAAAAGCTGCTGCCATAATGGTGCCTGCTAAAGCAAAATGTTTGTAGCCACCAAAGTCAAAGCCTTTGTTGCCAAAGGCAAAGAGTCAGAAAAGAAAAGTTAGGGACCAGTGAGAGTGAGGTTGAACACAGACAAACCTCAAAAAAAAGGCTTCAGCTTTATCAAAGTCAAAATAATTGAACATTAGCTAAATGCAACACTCAATGGCAGGACAGTGATGGCTTGCAAGAAATACATCAGGCAACTTCACCTGACTCACAGAAAACAAAAAAAAATGTAGATGATGTACTTACAGTTTTCTTGGATCAGTGTACAGTCAAGTTTTGTGAAGCAAATGGAAATATTGAAATAGTGAAGGCACACTGGTGCAATATATGTAAGTGAGTAGAGAAATTCAATTAAATGAATCACAATGACTTACTAGTATGTTTCACCCACAGAAATAATCAGAAATTTGTTGTGAGAAGTTGGAAGCAAAAGGTGTTCCACATTGGAAGTAACTTGTCTTGTCAGCAGCACATCTATGGTCATTACAAAGTGTACAAAAACAAGTGCAAAGAACTGGGTTTGCAAGAATATCACCATGTGATACCATGTGATATAGTGAAGGTAATGTAGGAAGTGAAGAAAGTGAATGATACCCAACATAGCCTTGATGGAATATTCCATAAGGCACAGAAGTCAAAGGAGTATTCAAGAGAGAATATCTTGCAAGCAGTTGCCAAGTTCATTGTGTGTGATGACCAGGTGAGAGATTATTATATATTGCTGTAAGTTGATAATACTGAAATAAGCAATTAGAGTCTTGCAGTAGCTGACAAATACATATTTAGAAATTGCCTGGTGGCAATGTAGCCAGGCACTATACAAGTAGATATACCCTCAATCCATGATGTGGTGTCTTATATTCACAACTCTTTTATTAATTTTATTGTGGGACTCAAGGCCAAAATGCAGGTGAGCCATCACTACTATTAGTTGCTTCTCTATCTCTCAGGCTAACATGTCTCAGGCCACCACAACTGGCCACATTTCAATAACAACTGACTCATAGTCTATTGATCAAACCAAAGCTGCATTTTTAGGCCTTACTGCATATTGGATTGAGGTTAGCAAAACTTTATGGACATTGTTTTCACAGGTTATAGCATCCAGAGGCATATCTGAGACACATAGTGGGCACAACCTGGCATGGTATCTTGTGGATTTGTGTGAGCACACTGGAATCATGACAGTGCACTCAAGTAAAGTATGTATTTCTACTGGTCTGTTATCTGATAAGTAGTACTATAATGCTAACACAGGTCCCCACTAGCTCTTCTGTCTTACTGTAGACAATACCAGCAACAACACAATATGTGACAACATTGAAACACTACTACTGTAGAGATACACACGTCCTTCAAATCAAAGCTATTTCGTGTGACTGTCACACAAAGTTGAAAGTGTCGAAGGTAAATTGTGACATATGGTAAAACATGAAAAAAATGCCTAAACTATGGTCAATGTTTCCAAAAACTTTTGTATTGTGTATTTCCATGCATCTGCACTTCCCACGACCAAAATTTTCTTTGTCACCCTCGGTGGTGGAAGCTGCAAGCTCTTGATCATAACCTTCTGCCTTGTTGCAAACCAGCAGGTTGCCAGAATCATCAGTACCATACATAGCTTTGAGGGACTGACCCTCCTGATGTGATGTGTGAAGTAGAACTGCATCAACAGGAATATCACAAGGATTGAGCTCAACATCTGCAGCATTTGCAAATGGTGGCTCAACCTCATCTAGTGCTGACTCAGATTGAGGTTTTTCAACCTTGTATTGAGCCGTCTTGATTCAGTCCCATGTCTCGACATCATTCTTCTCTACATCATGCAGCACTTGAAGAGCTTCACGGCTGGTAAGACTCTCAAAGGAGAGGTTGAATGAAGTGCCGGCCTTGCATTGAAAAAATGCCTGAATGTGTCAGTGCCATTGGTAAGGGATACAAGGATGGTGTACTTACTTGTCTAACAATGTCAGGCTTGTTAATGGCATGATAGCCATTGATAAGCCAGTGCAATGATCTATCATGCAGCATGGGCAACGTTGTGTCAAGTCGAATGACAGCGGCAGCGGCATCATTTTTCTTCAGCAATGACAAAGACTTGTCAATGATGTCAGCATGCTGAGATTGTTTGACAGCAAGCCTAAATAAATGCTAGACACCAACATCACATGGTTGGGCAATACCAGTGCAACCGCCAGGGACAAAGTGATACTTGATCCATGGGTAGTGTTGATCAAGCCAAGTGCGAAACTGGATGGACTTGTGGACTGACCAAACATCTAGGTGTAAGATACATTCTTGATCATTGGGTGCACCAACAAGCTCCTTCCGGCGGTGTTGAAGCTATTTCTGAGGTGTCACAGGTCACACCCATCTTCGAATCTTCGAAGCTAAGACATGTTTGGTCACACCTGGATGTTGTTGAAGGTAAGTGTGTATCTCTACAGTACACCGCCATCATATCTACAACTTTGACTCCACTCAATGCCACCTTCCCTGTCTTGCTTATATCCTTAATCTCACCATCACTAACATTATGTCAGTCATCATACATATTGCCAACATCAAGACTACAACAGCCATATAGGAGTTTGACCTATTGCTGCCTAATTGTCAGAAATTCCTAATTTGGGTTTCAACGCCTTGTAAGGCATTTCAAGGTTTAAAGGCAAAATGGCCTTTGAAATGGGTTTAAATAATAGAGTTGTGCTTAAAATTGCCATAGAAATATGGTTGCAATAGCATTGCAACCTGTTGCAACGGTCTTGCAATGGTATGGCACATTGCAATGTGGTTGCCATATTATTGCAATATATTGAAAAACAGCAAGATTCCTTGCAAATTCATTTCAAGAATACCTCATTGCAACCACTTTCAGAAATTTGCAACATAACAACCATGTTCTTGGAGACTTACTTGATATTGTTGCCACAATATACACATTGGTTATCAAGATATGTTCTCATTATTTCTTGCAACTTATTTTATCTAATGGCTTAAAGATTCAGTGCTCAGGACAGCACATCAAATATTTTGAGATGCTACAAGGCAAGTGTGACATCAAAACACCACTCAAGATCCCTCTTCATAGTAATATGTATGCACTGGGGAACTGCCAATGGATGCTTGTTGAAGTGCGGGCCTATATGATTTGCACTGTACAAGGAAGCTACCCAATGTGATCTTGCAAAGATTGTAAAATATTACAACAAGTTGAATGATAAGCCAGTCTATGTTTTTGCCCTCAGTATGTCTACTATATCATAATTCAACACACCTATCAATCAATTAATTATATATACAATGCTATACCCATACTACAAACTTGCATGTATCAAGATGGCATGGGGAGGTCCTGAAGATCAAGCCAAAGAGTGTGCTGCAGGAAATTGAAACACCAAAGACTGGCATGGCAAAGCACTCAAAGTAGCCAGAAAGACAATGAAGGAGTATTGGAACTTGGACAAACCATTTCCCACAAGCTTGGGCACTGGTGATACTACTGATGCTGATGGTGGCTCAACTCTTGAGTCTGAATATGACTGTCATTGCTGTATGTTAGTTCAACAGGTCATCTATGAACACAATGCTAGATGGGCAGCCAAGCTCCACTATTACCTCAAAGACACCAGAGGATGTTATGAAAGATACTGACATTGTTCAGTGGTGGTTGGTGAGTTTATTTAGCATGTTTACTTATTCTTTCTTAATATGTTGCATAGGATCATTAATCAGTCTACTCTACCCTTGCAAGAATTGCAATGGATGTTTGCACAATTCCAACATCTTCTGTCCCATGTGAGTGGCTATTTTCAACAGGTGCAGAAATTGCAACTGATCATTACTCATGTCTTGGTTCTGACAAATTCAAGCAACTACAGGTCCTTAAGCCCACATGATAGGTTTCTATTATTGATGATGCTGCTACCAACTCATCAATCATTGAGCAAGTTGTGTTACAGGACTTCATGGAGCTTATGTTAGTTGACAATGACAAGTTCAAGTGGCATTAGGGTTAGTCACTGTGTAGTTACTTTCATTATATGTCTCATAGTATGGTTCTCATGTCAATGTGCAATTGGTTTGACTTGTGACCAGTCACAACTAGTTTTCTGGCAGTCCTGGGAAATTGGCCAATGGAAGGCAACTCACAACCAGTGCAAGACTGATAGGAATTATGTGTGATATGAGGCTGCAGAGAGGTGACTCTCTACCATGACTCAGAGGTTGGGACAGAAGCAATAGTGAAAGTTGAAACAGAATCACTGAAGGAACTTTATAGAACAATGGAGGAGAATGATATTAGAAAGACAGATGCTGCAGTGGCTGCAGGAGCACTTTCCTATGGTTGAGGTGGGCCATACAGTGACTTTGGGAATTTTAACAACGAAGTTGTCAAGCCATCTCCTGCATCATCCATATTGACAGATTCCTTGGTAATGAATGTTGCATCATTGACAGCAAAATTTCACAAGGAATTGGGTTCTGACCATCCACAGGGTAGTAGGGTACATGCTAAGACTCTGAAAGTATCTTCATCCTGCCCAACATTAAATATGCTTCTCAAGCACTTAGGAAATGAATGATAAGTACTACTTTTGCACAAGTCTTTGATACTACAATTTCTTCTTTATATTACACTTTCTTCTTTATCTAGTACTTTGAGATCCTTCATACAGTGTGCACTGTAGAGAGTCACACCTTTTCAGGCCTGTAGTGCCCTATACTGCACCTCATATGTTCACAGCCCACAGCACAAACTCACAGCATGATTCTCCATGCTACCCACAGCTGTTGCTATATGAGGCAACACTTTCCCACATGTTGTGTGACATGCACACAACATTCCCACACTTTTGTCGCCCTTCATCCATCCATAGTCCAGCAAGTCTCACTAGTATGTATTTTTGCATTTTATCTATTATTACACCATATTATAGCATGGACCCTGACTTACACACCATATTATATACCTTATCTCTGCTCTGCTCAGCTCAGCTTTACATAGAGACATATAGTTCCACATTTTTGCTCACCTTATGTTAGGGTGGTTCCTCTCATCATGTCTGTAGCTAGAGTTAAAAGCTATTAGCAGCCCAACTATCATCTTATCATCTCTCAGTCCTCATCTATAGTACATTTCTATCACATTCCCACACTTTCACATGTTCTCACACTCTTAGCGCATGTCCACCACCCTGTTGCACTGTCATCACACATTCACAGATTTGCTTTCCTGCTTCCTCTTGGATTGAATGTGCTGTCTTACCAGGATGCAAAAGGCAATAAAATCACCAAGTCTCACTATCCTCTATGGTCAACAGTTCAGACAAATGCCAACAGTTGATAATGTGGTCATTCATTGGGGGTGCAAATTTAGATTGTGTTCTTCTTGAGCAATTTTACCAATGACTAAAAGGGAAGGGGTTCTTAGGGAATTCTCAGGATCAGTATCCATTAACTGGTGTGATGCAGTGCTTAGGTTACTTCAGAAGTGGACGAATGGACTTACAGGTATAGCTGGATTGATAACTGGCTTGATGCAGTGCTACAATACTACAAATAACAGGGCAACAGTACATTGTGAGTTGGAATGATATCTCTTGGATACTCCTTATTCTCAAAATCAGGGGAGATCAAACTAAGAGTCGGATACAATCAAATCAATCAAATATGTGGCTTTGAAACCAACCTTTCTGCTGCTCAAGCACTCACATTGAGTCTGAGGCAAAATCAGAACAGAGTAGGCCAAGCTCATAATATTGTTGACTAAAGTATAAGTCTTATTTGTCATCCTCAATCATTAAAATATGTGAATTCTACCCACAGAAGTGATTTCCTGTGTCATAAAGAGAAGGTGGTGAAACTACAATAGATGACTAGTAGCCATGTACTAGCTAGTGTGGTTTGTTATAGCTCAAAGATGACTTTCAGAAGGTCCATACATCACGGGAAACAGTGCCAAAAGAGTGGAGGGAATAAGCTAATATTCACTCAGTTAATCATGCATATATTACTCAGATTCTTAAAAGGGGAATTCTTGTTATTAGAGGGAAAACTAGGCCCTTTAAATACTACATCTACAACTTTACCCACTCATTGAGCACTCGGTTTGGGATAGTCTAGGGAGTGATTATGGACTTGAGTGTTTTTGGAAAAGATGGACTAACCGAGCCACATAACAATCCAAAGAACCAATTCACTGTCTGGCAAGATGAAGATACCAGATTATTGAGTTATCAGGTTATCAAGAACCAGATTACTGATCAGATCCATGGATGAGATTGAAGTTTGTGACTACACGAAATAATACAGCACGGTTAGACAAAATCTGCATGTAATGTGTGGTACCACTCTTTATCAGAGAATGCATTGAGATAAAAATTATCATAGCATTCAAGAGACATTGTCAATGAAACAGAGCGATCCATTGTTGTTCCATAGATGAGTATCAATTCTACTGCATGAGTAACATCAACAAGCTGTACTATCTTCCCAATCCTTGTGCAACTTGGAGAACCATCAGACGTGGGATAAAATGAATGTTGAACTCAGTATATGGCAATGTGTGGCTCAGCTTCAGGGGGCACAGCTATTTCAAATAGCTGAACATACAGGAGAGGTTCCTTGAGCTCTGCCGGTAGCTGTGACCCTCATGGCGACAACACAAAAATCATTTGAACTTGAATGACACATGGTACTAAAGCCAGATCAGGATGCAGAATTGAGCAAAAACTCGAAAACTTACAGGACTTTGGGTGACCATATGTAGGTTGAAGGAGAACGATATCACAGTTTCCAAATGGATATGTATCAGATGGTGGATAGGCCTGAACTTGCTGGCTTGGCGTGATATTGCATGGATGAAGTCGGGAATGAAGTTGAAGCCTAAATTTGTACCAAGTTTTAAGGAGGTGACCATGATACAGTGAGTTCTGACCTGATACACTGTCGAGATACTGTGAAAGGACATTTGGAAAATCTGTGAGACAATAATGTTGGGCGAGAGCAGTGGCTGAACGATTGGCAAGATCATGAGCAATGGTAATGTGAAAGGCAGCATTGGCCTCATCAGAAAGGAGGCCTTTGAGAAAGTGATTATGAACAGGGTGAATTGCCTGAAAGCGATGCATTTCCTGTGGGGCAATGCATGCTATCCAACTAAAGGTAGGATCCATATCGACAGCTTCGTCGAACTCATTGTCCATGACATTGATGAGAGATATCCCTTGTTCACACAGGAGGGTGTACAGGTCAAATTGTCTCATTACATCCTCATGATTGATGATATTAACAATCTGTTGTGTGAACGTGCCTCATTGGTGACTTATCCGTTGGAAAGGCATCTTGCAATGCGTAATCAGCAGCCGCTCACTGACATCCACAGAATGTTGTATGAGGGCACCTGATTGTTGGACCGAACAAGTGAATGAATTGAAAGACTCAAGTTTGGGGATCTGAAAGTGACTGATAGGGCCAGAAGTTTCCATGCGAGCCTCCGCCTCTAAGATAAAGTGTTTGTAGGTGTGGAATTCATTCAGGAAGGATACCATACTGTCAAGGGAGGAGCGGGTGAAAGTGGGAGCCTGTGCTTTGTATATGAAGTCAATCAGAGCATGGATAGCACAAGCCAACCCATGAGATGTCACACCTGCAATAGTTGGGACGAGCATTCTCTGGATATCACGATGCTCACATCTGATCATCTGGTTCACATGAGAGACACCATCGTGGAAATGGCGTGTACCAACATGTTTATGCTGGCTGCAGAACCTAGCATCGAGCTCACTGGGGCCTATCACCTCCTTGCACCACTTCAGCGGTGTAGAGATTCACATCTCTGTAGGCTCACAACACCCTATATTGCGACTCACCATCACTCAGTTCATTGCTAATCTCGCACCATTATCCTCATATCATGTTTGCAGTCAGTCTCTATTGAAGCATGACATTCCCACGCTATAGGCGCCAGAGGCGCGCGACTTTCCCACACTAGGCGACACATTCTCACGCTCACGCATTGCGCGCTTTCCCATGCTTAAGCGCCCTGCATCGCCCATCATCTAGGAACTTCAGTCCATTGTCCAAACCAGCCCATTGGTGCGTATTAACTAGATTCCCATCATCTTTCATTATTACATAAGATAGGTGTCACTCTTATCCAACACCCTTACATAAGTGTAACCCTAACCCTAAAAACAGCCAAACCTTCGACTTGAAAATTTTCAACAGTTGAGATTGAGAGACTGAAGAAAGATTAGTGACAAGTTTGTTATTAGTACATGTAGTAACACTATATACTGGTGCATTAGGCCTTTCTCAGTGCCTCCTTAACTTCAAGAATCATAGAGGGGGGTAGAGTGCAATGTCCATGGTATTGACAGTTAGCCCAAGCTGCCTCGCCACCAGTAAGACCTTGTACATATGTGAAATGTGCGGATCAATTTGCATATCTGCGTTGCATACCATTGTTAATAGTGTACATACAAGAACAGTCAATGAAAATAAATACCTTTGAATTTGAAGTAAAGGTACATCATCAAGGCACAAAAGGACATTTCTCTCCATTGCATCCATATCACATGTGCGCTGACTCGTTCAGTATCAAAATTTTGCCACACCCCAGTATTGTTCAATAAAATTTAGTTCACAATGAAACTTTGGATAGAAATCGCAGATGTGGCTGTGGGAAGTGATGTACTCTTCGAGGTGAGATTTTTGCGAAGTGAAATCTGGTTGGGAAAATAATAATTGCCAGCAACAACAGTCTGTGCAGTTAAGCTCACACTTGAATCCCTTGCACTGTGCATTGAGTCCAGTTGTGGGCCAGAGATTCCGCTCTTGAATGATTGTTTCCATGCCTTTGAACCAACCAGGCATGGTTGGGTGATTGTCACAATAATAAAATTCCTGTGATTGACTGTTGAATGTGCCGTTCCGCATGCATGGCCCATCTTTATGGTGCATCCAGTTTTGATGAGGTCTTTTTGGCATTTTTCAAGCTGACAAGGCATCCAGTGCTCGTTTTTGGTGGCTTGGTGCATTGTCAAACATGAACAAGCCTGTTGCAAAGCCATCGGTTCTGTCATCAAAGATGTCAATTGAGTGCTCCACTTGTATGAGCAGATCTAATGCAGAGAAGTACCCATCCCAGTTTTTTCCCACCTTGAAAATAACCCACGCCTTGCTAAATTTTACATGGTCAGCATTATTTCATGCAATGCTGCAAATTGCAACACTCACTTATCACCATGCTGCAACCGGCCCCATTCAAACATTAACATATCTGATATCATCAATGATGGTCCTTCACCCTTGGGTTGAGGAGTGGCCTTCTCACTTGAGTGAGACCACCCTGTTTTGTGACAGTCATTGGCATAAAATGTTGATTCATTGTGAGTTATGAGAATGAGACAAAATCAGCCAGCTTGAGCCATGGGGAAGCCCTTTGGTGTGTACTGAATGTTGCCATCATTATCATAGATAAACATTCTCTTCTCATACTCCTACCATCATTGAATG
This sequence comes from Suillus weaverae, assembly GCA_016767475.1. Lineage (NCBI taxonomy): Eukaryota > Fungi > Basidiomycota > Agaricomycetes > Boletales > Suillaceae > Suillus > Suillus weaverae. The sequence continues at coordinate 504,755 of MU179300.1, forward strand.
GACTGATTGCAATACTCAATAACATCAGGACATTCATAGCCATCAATGTACATGCCATTCCGTTTTCGTCCATAATGCCAATCGAGTTTGCACAGCCACTGCTGCGCTGTCCGCTTTGAAATTACCTTGGCCTTTACACCAAGCCTCTCCTGCACTTTTGGCATGGCAACATAGTCCACAATATCTTGAGCTTGGATGTGGCCCTCCTGTTGCTGGACTTCAGACAGGTGAAGTTGAATTTCTTGTGCGAAGTCTTCATCCTCAAGAATTGATGAGTGGTATTGACCGTATCAATGGAGAGGTAACTTCCCATTATGGAGCAACTGATGAATCCAGGTGCGTATGTTGCATGCATGATTGATTCCTTGGCCTAGTGATTTTGAGGCCACGAGAGATGCTTCACACCAACCATATGACAGCTCCGGATCAAGGTAGAGGTTCAAAGCACCAAGCATTGCTGTGATGCGAGATCGGAAAACCACATCAAGCTTCTTGTCTTTGCTGCTTGCTGCAATTTTTTCTTGAGCCCGATGTAAGGCAGGGAAGTCTTTGTAATCAAGAGCATTGAGAACTGAATCTGTGAATGTCTCTGGACTGTCATCACAGGGTGGCTGTCCATTCAGGACGTCTTCCAGCATTTTCTGAATTTGTGCCTCCTGTTCGCTGAATAATATTTCAAAAGGTGATGATCGAGATGGGTTCTTTCCCATGGAATCCCCAGATGAATTTGATGCTGATTTGGAAGATTCTTCTTCCTCCTCTTGAACAGGGCTTGGCTATTTTTAAATGATTTACTCATGCACAACAGTGACAAGCCATGACATTGGAACTCACCTCATATGGGGCTTCAGTGCCTTCATCTTGGACACCCTCCACTTCAAACTCTGGCTTCTTTGTCATCCAGCTGCTGATGAAAGTCTGATTTGTTCCTGCAACCCTTGTCCTTTTCAGAGCATGACATCATAGAGTCCAGATTGAGTTTCCGGTGTAATGCTTTGGCCTTCTGGCACCTTTTGACCTTTGTCTTTCCCCTTCAGCAGCAGTATTCTGTGCTTGAAAGAGGATTTCTGAGAATGTGAGAAGTGCTGCTTCATCCTGTATATCTCCCTCTTCTTCTACACTGAACTCCATATCATCTTCAGAATCACTGCAGCTGGAGTCCTCCTCAGAGTCAGAGACATCTTTGACTGTGGCTTTGTGGGACTTGGAAAGTGCAGACTGAATATTTCTGAGACGAGCCTTATTAGCTTTAGACTTTACACCCAT
>MU179300.1:506435-605181 GCA_016767475.1 Suillus weaverae
TTGACTTTGTGTTGAGCTGAGGAGGCATTACTTACTCTTCTCACCTTGGAACTACCACTCAAAATTAAATTCTCAGTCAATCTCTGCATTTTCTCACACATTGCACGACTTTCCCATGCATCATGTGCCTTAGGCGCTACTCTCTCGCACAGCTTAGTCTCAATAACTGGTTTTGTATTCAGTAGCAGTCCCCTTTAGGGTCAAATGTGCTTGCTTGCAAGTGTAGCAGCATAGGCATAGCAAAAGACCCAACATAGAGAAGGTTTCATTTCACTTTTCATTTTCATTTTGACTTGTGTCACAATCTTCTCATTGTGTTACCCACAGTGGGTGCTTGAAAAAAAACTTATGGCATGCATGCAGTATCTCCAGGACAAGGAATATTGAAGGGTCTGTGCGCCCCCAGTTGCACCAATATGACTGGTGGATGCCACTGAGAAAATGTTGCTTGGCCAACTCCTGAAACTCCCAGACCTTCCAGGGATCAGTGATCTTGCAAAGTCTGTGTAGTTTCCATAATGTTTCTGAGCCACAACAAGGGGGGTATGCAATGCCATCACCAAACTGTGCCTGCATGGCTAAAGTTGTTGGTGAAGTGTTTTTTGAGACACACACGATCATGGTTTGCTCGGGAAGATCAGCGATATGGGCAACAAGTGGTGTGAATGTGTAGCGCCAACAACCCATGGGGTCTACCATGAATTCGCCCACCCCAGCAGCGACCTTCAGATTCTGCAAGACCAGGTCCATACACTTATGCCAGACATGTGCTTCCAATAATCCAGAGAATTCACTATTCATCACGTTGTAGAGCACAGTCCCAGAGCGAGTCTGTATCCACGCAAAGTATGTCCACTAAAATCTGCACTCATCTAAACCATCTCCGACGCTCTCTGCATCGGACCTGACATTTTTACCTTTGGACCCATTGGGCTTTGCGTGCTGTAGAGAGTCGCACTTTGCAGGCCTGTAGCGCCCTGCACCTCATATGTTCACAGCTCACAGCACAAACTTGCAGCATGATTCCCCAAGCTATCCACAGCTATTGCGACATGAGGCGATGCTTTCCCGTGCCTTGCGCTCATCACGCACGCTTTCCCACGCCTTGCGCTCGTCGCGCGCAACCTTCCCGCACTTTGCGATGCATAGACGTGCACGCTTTCTCACACTTTCATCGCCCCTCATCCAGGAGCATCCATCCATAGTCCAGCAAGTCTCACTGGTATGTAATTTCGCATTTTATCTATTATTGCACCATATTATAGCATGGGCCCTGACTTACATACCATTACATACTTTATCTCATACTCAGCTCAGCTCAGCACACTTAGAGACATATATAGCTCCGCATTTTTGACATTCTCACCACCTTATGTTCCTCCCATCATGTCTGTAGCTAGACTGAGAAGCTAATAACACTCCATCTACCATCTTACCATCCTGGAGCCCTCACATCAATACACCTCTGTCGCATTCCTGTGCTTTCGTGCATGACATTCCCATGCTCATCGCCCTGTTGCGCACTCGTGGATTTGTCTACTTGCTTCCCCTTGGGTCGAACGCACTTGTCTATCGCAAGCATAGCAGACTAGGCATCGCACTTTGACCATCATATCAACACTTGTGTCACCCACCCTAGTATCACTAAGAAGACCTTGAGTTGAGTTGATTAAACTTCAGCGCACTCATCCATCCTATGTCCAGTCCTGTCCTGCCTAACCCCACTGGTGCGTAGCTCATTATTTCCATTGACTCAAGCAGTCTGCAGCAGTATTATATGTGTACTCACATGGCCACTGCACCTCATGGCCTTTTACATATCATCGGACCTGATATTTTGCTACTATTCTTGCCTGTACACCTCTGGACTTTCACATACTTAGTTAAATAGGGCTAGGACAACCACATACCATACCATCTAGTAGGAGGGAGAATTCCACGATACTTGGTCATCCCATGCTGAGTATATAGTTGGCCTTAGTCAAATATACTTGGTTGTTGTTCATTTCACCTCTAGACTTCATGTCTAATTGTTCCCTCATTGTTCCCTTACCTTCAAACACTAGTCCCGATGCTTTCCTTACATTTCCTTCACTTTCCTGTACTCTCCGCTCCCTGAACCTTCAGACCTGCTGATCTTCGGACATCGGACTTCACTATTTACCTTCAGACTTTGTGCTTTGACCATTGGACTTCGTCCCCTTGCATAATACTTACAAATCAGACTTACACTAGACAGCAGACCCCTTTAGGGTCGAACACTCTTGCTTACAAGTGAAGCAGACTAGGCAGAGCAAAAGACTCAACATACTGGTTAGGTGCATATCAATATATTCGCTCAATCAGGTTAAATACCCTTCAATGTATTCAGGGACTGGAATGTATGCGATGCATGCCCATGCATGTGATGTGGCCTTCATGCGAATTTCAGAGTGGATGTTGCTGATTGTAAGGAATGTTGGGTGCATCTCAAGTGAGCCCATCTGTCAGGTTACTGGTGTCTTATTGGATGCAAGAGAATAATGGGTACAATAGTTGCACCAACAGGCAATTGATTCTAGAAACCAGTTTGATTAACAAACAATGTTAGTGCGGTAAGAATGAAAGGTGCTTACCTGAATTTCAGATGCCTGTTCACAAGACATCCACTCTCCATATTCACGTTCACCATTGTCATTTATCTCATAAGGATCATATTCCATGTGGTTGGCGAAGATTGGATTGTTGAAAATATGGTGCATGACTTCGAGGGCATCTCGCCAAATGAGATTCACAGGGTGGGTAGTTGTATATCCATTGGTATGGATGGGTGTACCCTTCCATCTAGGGGTCACCAGTAGTGCATCCATGAAAGTGAAGAGTTGTTTTGCATTCTTAAAGGACAATGGCTTTCTTGCATCTGAAACCACCTGGAAGAGATCATTAGCACAGTTCACATAGATTAGTTGAAATGGACCCAGAGAAGCTTCAAGAACCGAGTGATCTGCCCCTGGTTGAAGTTGTCACATAAAAACTTTGCAAGTTCCCACTCTGCTCTATCTGAAAATGGGTAATATATGTTGTGTTCCCGCATTGCCTCAAAATCATCTTGTTTCATTTGTTCGAAAGTATTAGACTTGCCAAGCCCATGGATGTAACCCAATTTGGGATGAAATTGCCCTTGCCGTGGCTGGTCCTCTGATGTTTGGGGGACACGGAATGCAACTGGAGGGGGAATGAGACACTGATAACATCCTGGATAGAGAGACTGATAATCAGCACATTAAATTTTCAGAGTTGAACATTTGCACCTGGATCGTCAGAAAGATGAGCACAAATATCATCTGTGGTATCAAAAACATTAGAGCAGATAGGGCATTTGACTGATTTGTCAAGACTATGTACTTGTCAGTCCAATTGAATCCTGAGAGTAATCAGCACTTACTTGATACCACCGAATTGATCAGTGGGGTGACTATTAGGACTAGGAGAATCGTTTGGGTTCATTGTTGCAGTACTAGTTATGAGTGTGCAGTATGGACGCCTTCAAACAATCTTCCAAAAATTCTACAAGTCTTTCAAACTCCGAACCCAGCTCGCCACTCACACTATCATCAAGTCAATCACAGGCAAACCACAGCTACAACTAGTCAGTCATTCATATGGGGACCCTCTAAAGCTCTTTCAAACTGTTCCTCTAGCCCTGCAAGTTCTCAAACTTGCGTCGAACTGTCGTCATCTTTCCACAAAGACAAAGCAGGCGTCAAATCTGAACATGTCATGGATATCTTTAGCTCCCCAAAAGCACACCATGTTCCATCATCTCCTTGCAAATTTGTCTTTCCAGAAACCCCTTCTCATTCTTGAGAGGTGAGCACTAGATCTCCCCTAACATCCCCCACCAAACCAAGGTTTCACCTGTATTTGAAATTCAGGGCAACTGCAGCTGCCACAACTCAGTTTGCATTGGATTCCCTGCAAGGCTTGACTGCCAAAGAACTGAACCCAGGTGCTGCATTGATGGTAAGTAACATTATTCCCAAATGTCTCAAATATCTCATGAGTCGCCAGGCTAAGGAGGTTTTCATACATGGTCTCGCAGACCTACCAGATGACATGCTACATGAAGGTGCAATGGCACAATGGCACAATATGCCACTTGCGAGGTAGCTAGACAGGAACTCATTACAGCGACATGGAAAGTTGAAGCAAGCGCTGTCTTGTTACTTAAGGGTCTTATATAATATTGTGTATAATGACAACACTATTATACACTGAAGACTTCTTGCCAGTCCTTAAGTTCACGGTCTACAACTTTTCTAGTTTTCGTGGTAGATAATGTAGTGAGTTCTTGGGAGGATTTAGTTTGTTGTCCTCTTCTTGTCTTGTACAATAGCATTAATATAATACAATTGGGTTCCTGTCTGTGTTCTGAAAAAAGGTAGGTATGTTTCACCCTAGTAGGTTGTGTTTCAACCTATGAAAGTCTGTTTCAACTTGGTCATGTTCTCCTGAGGGAGGTTCATGTCTCACTTTCCATTGAAAGGGAGAGTCAAAGTAAATATACGTAAAGCTAGACTGAGAGCTGTTCAATGGTTGTATATGACGCAGTTATACAACACTTAGATAAGACAATAACAACAATAGTTGTATAGCGATCATGGTATACAACTATCTGATAATACGATAGTTATATGGTCAACCTTAGCAAGGATCCGTTATAACTTTATGTTTTAATAACAAAAGTCAACCCTTGATGTCAACAAATCCCTTTAACGAATCAACGTAAGGATGGTGACAAGTGTGGCTTTAATGATCAAATAATATAGTATATACAGTCAATCCCCTGTAAGGCAGTGTATAACTATAAAAAGAAATGCTTAGTAATCTTACTTCAAGGCAACTCATAGGCCTGCACTTTAGTTCTTATGTAATCTCACTCGTTGGAGATGGTTTAAAGTGGGAAGTTATTTTTTGGGTGGCAAAAAAGGGGTCCTTTTATACCTTTTTGGAATTCCCCTTACTAAGCATGATTGCATCAGATGGATTGGTAAGAATACCAGGCCAAAGGGAGAGATGAATCAGCTTTTAGTAATCTACATTACATACATAGGGTAATTCTTACAAAGAAATTATAAAGCATGACCAACCATGTCAATTTATGGTGAGTCAATCCAAATGTTGTTACAAAGCCTGACCAAGCATGACTAAACATGTTGTGTCAGCCTTAAAACCAGTAAATTCACCAGTCACATGATGTGCTGACAAAAATGGTGGCTGAAAGAAACAAAACAGAAATAAACAGAAGTGTGGCTGAACAAAGCCCAAACAAAATAAACAAACTGAAACATACAGAAGGTCACATGATCACTATAAATACAAGATAAGGTAAATCTGAGAAGTGAGAAGTGAGAAACTAAAATAGAATAAGGAAAATAGGCACAACTCAGTGACAGCAAAGGACTAGACAAACTCTCGTACCTTCCTTATCACACTTTCTATACAACAGGTATGGTATCAATCACATACCATGCACCACAGCGCCTGCTGGTCAAAATTCCTTGCTAGTGCTTCAAAGCACTTAGAAACGCAACATGACTACTGCAAGACCGATCTTGAGATCTGGGAACAAGCATGTACTAATCATGGGCTGAAAGATCTCTTCCATGACAAACTCTTCTATAAGCATTCAACTTCTCAAGGGACTCTGACGTTGGCGGTCCTGCAAGAACAAGCTCGCCAATTGAAGGAGTATGTCGAGGAACAAGGGGCAGATACAGATGGTGACCGTCCAGAGGGTGGCTGTTCAGGTGGTAGTGACTATGAATCAAGCGAGTACAGCCCTTCTTTTCACAATGATGGTATTTCAGAAGCTGTTGAATTACATATGATCCCTTGCAGCATGTTGTGTTTGACGTGTACATTACATGTACATACGGTATTGAGTAGGTGTTACAATGATTTTTCACAATGAATTATTGTTTCTGTCCATGCACTGATCATGATATGTTTGCACCTGCATCTCATTGGTGAGTACATTTTTGGGTAACATACATGTGGCTAATTATTGAACTTTATCATGTATGAGACCACTCGCAGTACCCTCATCTGTATCCTCCATCATGCCGCTGAAGTCCACCCAAGGCAAGAAACTGCGACGGAAGAAACCACAAAACTCTAGGGTATGATTTTTTTGTAGTTTTAGAACAGTACTAATCTAATCAACAGCAAATCCACAAGCCAACAAGAAGAAGCAATGAGAACCCTTGCCTGAACACTGATGACAGCCAAGTGGGACATGCAGTAGAGCAAACAGAGGACCTGGAGTTGGGGTGTGACAAAACATTATTGGTTATGCTTGAGGAAGAGATGCTGGATTCTGAGTCTGATGGCTTCGATGATGATGCAGCATCACAACATGACCCACCCCAAAGCCTGATCCATCATCAGCCCCCATACAACAACCACCATCTTGAGGAATACTCGTCAGCATACCACCCTCCATTCCTGCAGCGCGAGCCTCAGATGCACGCACCACCCTTACAGCCTCAATTCCCGCAGCACAAGCCTCAGATGCATGTGCCACCCTCACAGCTTCAACACATGCAACACCCTGAAATGAACCAAGTTCCCTTCCAATGTTCATTCACGCCTCAAACACCATTCCCTCTGATGAATCAGCCTCCATATGTGTCCCAAACAGACAATCAGTTTCATCAGCACAGGCCTCATCTAAACTGGATGCCGTCTCTGCAATACACCATGACCACAGAGGAACTCTTCCTGAGTTGCTCCATCAATAAGCTGCTTCCTCCTACTGTACATGGTGCAGACTGCCTCAGCAGACACCTGCAGGACCCAGATGCACGATTGATGCGTTCATTGCCATATGCTCTCCCAGGGCTACGCAAGGTGACTGTATTTGGCCCACGTTGTCAGGACGAGCATTACTGCGGTGAGTGGCAAAATACGGGAGTTGTTCATGTGCATTCAAATATCTCTACCCCCTATCATTCACTTCACTTTTGGCTAGGCTGGAAGCAGTAAGGACATTGCTCAGAAACGCCCTACAGCAAAAGACCTTCCACCATGCCCGCTGCCCCCTTTAGATGTATCTGTCATGAGTGCACAATATGGCAGTCCAAGTTCTTGTCTCGAACTCCCTCAGCAGGAAGCACAAGTCATTCCTGTGCCTGCCAAGTGGGATGAGGAAGTTTGCGCCATTGCGAGGTCCAGGATGCAACGACTGATCTTGTCAGTCAATGGGATGCCGACTAATGATGAGAATGTCGGCATGGCATGTACCACATTAGCAGCAGCAATCACAAGTACTCCCAACATGCCTCCAGGCCAGTATTGTCTTCTGGATGCAGATACATTTATCACATCACTCACCAAAATCACTGGGACTGTCCAAACCACTGTGAAGTCCACTGAGCATGCTATCATCCAGCACAAGTACGACCTCAAACTTGATATATGGGACACATCATTGGAGGTTGCGCATAAACTACAGATCGTGCCTGCTCTCACAACACACCTGCAGTGTTTGTTCATCAATTTGTACTCATAGCAGGCATCACTGACTAGTGTCTAGGAACTTGATGGTGTTCTGCAATCAGTCGCTGTGCTTGAGCACAAGGGACTGGTTAGTCTCGTTGTTGAAATCTTGTGGACCTATGGCTTCTACAAGGACATTGATTTCGATGATCCAACAGTGCTAGATGGTGTTATCGCTCTGGCTGGCGCCGTGCTGTGCTCAGCACTTATGGAGTACAAGACAGGAATATACAAGCATGTTGATTTTTCAACAGTGAAATCAAAGGATACTTACAAGAGTGTTACTGACCATATTTCAGGCAAGATTTATCCCTGTGCTGAACTCGCAGCACATTTCAAGGCATTGAAAGACAGAATGAAGGAACGTGGAGAGGTCAGATTGGGTTTGTAGGCCTTACTGGTGTCATTTCAATAATAATCAATAGCATTGTGTACTAAACATACAGCAACTTATGTCACACAAGTTCAACTTATTTGGAAACCTATGAGTGTTTCTTTTTGAATAACTTTGTGGGCAAGGAAAGTTATCATACATTCAGTACAGAGTTCATATAGACAGTAGCTTTATCAGTATTTGACAATCATATCAGCCTGTCTATCGCCGATCTATCATATCATATCAGCATCTCTGAGCACACTATCACATCTTTTTATGAAAGATAACTGGGTTTGAGTTTTATCAGCCAGATATGGTGCATGATATTGGTGTTCAGCATCTGCACCAATCGGATGACTGCACTACTGAAGTCGTAAGTGTCTGTAACACGCATAAGTTAAGCATTAATTTCAGTGGCTTTGCAGATGTACTTTAGGTGTGGCTATGCAATTACTTATTATAGAAATATGACAAATGATGACTAAGTATGAGTCATAGCAGAAATGACTCATTGTGACTCATTATGACTCTTTATGACTCATCTGCTTAGTCATTCAGATGTTCATGTAGAGCTTACTGCTATTTTGGAACTGTCCAAAAAGTAAGACTAATCATTCCCACAAGTGGTGGATTATGTAAATAGGCTGACTTACTGCTCAGATGTTGACTATGCATATGTCAAGATGTTAAGATGTCAACGTGACATTGATGTAAATATAGCTCATTAGGTGGGAAAATGTATGGAAAAATTCTGAAAGGTGGAGAAATGTGCTTATTAATGAAAGAATAAGGGTTTTGACATAGTTTGTTGACTGCAATAAGTAGGTTATTTGAGCAATCAATTTGTTTAACTATGAAAAACCCCCAAGGAAATTACAATAAAATATAATTGGGCTGTAGAAAATTAGAAATGACTATTGTGGGTGTATTAGGTAGGTAATTTGGTACCTTCAGCATCCATGACTATGCATGAAACTTGTTTCATGCATGTCAGTGTTTGCCTGTTGCAAGCACAGCAGACTAGGCATTGCACTCAGATCAATATATCAGCTCTTGTGTCACCCACCCACTTTCCAGACCTAGAGTTGAGTTGAGTATTCTTCAGCATGCAATTTTTTTGTCTTGGCCAGACTTGCATGGCATTTTGATACTGTGCTTCTCAAATGCAACTCTGCAATGTTCATAAGTCAGCAATGCTGACCCCTAGTGTCAAGGGGTGTTCCAATAGAAGAAAAACTGTTGTCTGGCAGGTTTTGAACCTGCACAGTCTAAGAGAAACAGATTTGGATTCTGTTGTGGTGACCACTTGGCTAATACCAGTTAAGATAGCATCTGAGGAAATCATCCATGAGTGATCGTCAAGGTGTGTTCCAATAGAAAAGAAAAAAAACCTTGTTGTCAACAGGTTTCAAACCTACATAGTCCAAGAGAAACAGATTTTGACTCTAGTAACCACTTGGCTAAGACCAAACTTCCAAGAAACTGTCCATGAGTGAATCTTCAAGGCATGTTCTTATAGGGTTTGATTTCTATTGTGGTCACCACCTGGCTAAGACCATCCATGAGTGAATCTTCAAAGCATGTTCCAATAGAAGAAAAAAAATGATGCCAGATTGGCAGGTTTTGAACCTGCACTGAGTACTGGCACAGTCCCAGAGACAGATTTAGAGTCTGTTGTGGTAACCACTTAGCTAAGGCCAGTTAAGATGGATCTCCATAGACACCATCATGAGCAAATCTTCAAGGTGTGTTATGATAGATAAAATATTGTTCAGCAGTTTCAAACCTACATAGTCCAGGAGAAACAGATTTTGAATCTGTGGTAGTAACCACTTGGTTATGATCAGTTAAGATGAACCTCCAATGAAACCATCCATGAGTGAATATCAAGGTATGTCCCACTAGAAAAAAACATTGCCATCTACAGGTTTGAAACCTGTACCATCCAAGAGAAACAGATTTCAATTCTGTTGTTTGTTGTAGTGACCACTCTGGTCAGGATGCTCATATGAACCTCCAAAGAACTGTCTATAAATACTTGAGTACTTGAGTGCTAGTGAATGTCAAGGTGTGATAAGAGGGAAAATGATTTATTGCATCTGCACCACCCAAGCGGGCAAATTTATAATATGTTGCAGTGCCAGTTGGCTATGACTACTTAGGATAGACCTTGAAGGTTGAAGGTCCATCCATGAGTGAATGTTCAAGGCATGGTAAAAGGAAAAAGATTATTGAGCAGGTTTTGAACCTGCAGCATGTTTATGTCCTGTCACACTTACCACTTGACTAAGACTGGTCAAGATGGACATTGACAAGTCAAAGAACATCATGCATTGATGGTAGAATCACATAGAATTATCAGTTATTTGCCAATGCAAAATGAAATAAAAACATTGGATGACTTTCTGTAGGCTCAAAAAATTCTGATTAGAATATCATATCATAAATTTGACTGTATTAGGCAGGTGTGCTGCAATGCCACTGTTCATTTCCACTCCATTTGCAATTATGTGTCATCTACCCCCCTCTTATAAACCTTAATCTATTGGGGGCGGGGGGTACTCCCCCCACCCCCAATAGATTTTACAGACCAGAATAAATGACTTCCTTCCATTTTGGGCCACTAATGCTAATGATATCCACTGACATAATCTGCATTGCTCAATATGCATGCCATGCAGCACACCACTTTGCACCATGATACCAAGGTACATTATCAAGCTTTCGACAGCTATGCTAATGTCTCTTTCTCCCACCTCTAGTTAGATGACATTTAGTGCCCAGTACAACATACTTGATTGTCCATGCCCAGTAATGAAGCTCCTATGGGACTTGGACAGAACTAGACCAAATCTATTTGACTGAGCATACAGGGGATTATCCTAGTATAGATTAAAATCTTATCAGTATTGGTAATGTTTTTGAAACTCTGGTATATTCTATTCTGGATTATTTTGCCTATGGAAAGTCATCCATTAGTTTGCCTTTAATTCAATGGACATAAAACATGCCAGGAATAAGCAAGCCAGGGGCTGGCACCAGTGCCATTACCATGTATATTAGCATATTCCCATGACACATCCTTTGACTGTGTTGTTGGATCAACCTCACACTCGAAAGCCGGTATATTCTGAGAGTGTTTCAAGGACTATTATAGACCTTGCTTGACCGAACTTTGCGTTGATTGTGATGTTGAGTTAGAAATAGCTTATTTGACCTGGGACTCAGGCCCTCAGTAAACACGACCAATGGGAATCTCACTATGCACCTCCAAGTTCCACTACAAAGTCGCATTCTGTTTTTACTCCGCATTGAACGGCGGAAGCACCTGCTTCCTCTTGACGGGCCACACCTCCTCCATAGTCTCCGCATCCCATATCCGCCCACCACGGATGACATACCTGATATTCCGCGTGTGACGGATATCATCCTGCAACAGGTCAAAGCCAGGCGGGAAGATGACGAGGTCTGCAAGTTTACCCCCCGAGATGGACCCGAGGCTGTCAAAGAGACCAAAAGTGATTGCAGCATCAGCAGTTGCTGCGCGAATCACCTGCGACAAGGTCAAGTCAAAACAGACTCAACAAACAGGTGTGGTTATAGGGGAAACCAACCTCATAATTACTCAGCCCGCCCGCTTTGGCGTAGAACATCTCCTGGTGGTACATGAGTCCAAGAGGTGGCTCGCCATGAGCCCCGATATGAGCGCGCAGCCCTCTATGCACCATATTCGCAACGGATGCAGAAACATTCCATAGTGCCATCGCTGGAACAAAAAGGTTAACCGGCTTGTCAATAGGCATGAATCTGCGTGAAACATACAGTTGAACGGCCGGCTTGTGCTCTCTGAGATCCCTTCGAGGATGTCGTGCCGTGTGTGCGTGCGGAGTCTGATAACGAGTTATTGAGTGCACATAGTTAAAGGCTGAAGCAGAGACATACTTCGGGTCGTTTGGAATATCCTCTGTTGCCCAAAGATATTGCTCTCCAAACATGCCTCCATAATCGACGATATGCGTTGGAGTAGATCCAGTCCCACTCATCGTATAGAGTGTGAGGATATCATCGTATAGCATGGACACAGGGATATTATGCTCGACCGTTGTCATCCCTAGTCTGATCAACAACCGCTCAGGGCTTACAGTCGGGTACTTACCATCCATAATATACGTCAAATCCCAGTCATAGTTCATTCCCTGCGACCACAATCAGCGGCGCACTCAACCGAACGAGAAAACAGACACTTACACCTTCGGGCACACACAGCATCCCCACTTGACGCGCAGCTGTTAATAACCGTTGCCTTGCAGCCCTTGTCGGCAAATTGTAGTTCTTATAGCTCCAGCTCGCATCTCCGCCCTCAGCCTTGATCCTTATAAGTGCTTCATGCGCCTCGCGCATGCTCGCAATGTCCTGATGGAAGCTGTACTCGGATGCACCATAGATGATTGTGCCGGTATGGAAGAGCCGCGGGCCAGCCATTAGTCCGGACTCGATGCGTCCGCGCTCGACATAACCGAGGGAGTTATGTAGACTTGGGCTGTAGGTTCGGGAGTGAAAAGGTCAATGAATGTGCGAAAAGAAAAGCACGCACTTGTGTAGTGTGGTTACGCCGTACGCGAGGAAAACCTGCATCTCCCATGACGTCGCTGGGTACTTGTCCTCTGCGCCAGCCCAGTGTGCGTGTGAATCGATGAAACCTGGAACAACGTACCCTATGCGTCATGCAACGTTAGCCATTTTCCATAGATTATAGATGAAACCACCCACCACCCTCAGCATTGATTGTAAATGCCCCTGTCAATCCCCCGCCAACACCCGGGCAGCCAACAGCCTCCACGACTCCGCCACGAATCACAACGCTCGCGCCTAGCCTTAAATCCTGCGTAAGCACACCGTTCTCCATACTCAATACTGTCGCGTTGTGGATGATGACCACATCAGCGTTGCTCTCTGCTGTAATTGATCTCTGTGGGCCATCCGCTATTGACTTTCGCGCCTCGCTGGACAACCGTTGTACATCAGGGGTATAAGCAACATCCACTGCTGTGACATCCAGCAAGCCCTTGACACAGTCGATTCCGAAGTTAGATGTGTCAGCTTCGATTTCGCCCGTGCATGAGGGAAGGCGGGAGAGCTGAAGAGTATGGAGGTATGGACCTAATTCGTGTAGCGGTTAGTTAGGTCACAGTGGAGTATGAAGAATTTAGGAGAGAAACAAACGAACCAAGGAACCATCCAATCACACTTCCGTCACCACTAAACACGACATCATGCCCACCGTCTCCACTGAGGCGCGCCAAGTTCTTCGGTGCCTTACCAGGCTTGGCCCACATCGCCTTCTCAGGGTCCACTGAGGAAGGTGGCGCATAGTATACGTGAAAGAAGCTAACAAACGCCGCACCCCCTGTTACTTGGTTGCGTCCAGCTAGTCTTGAAGATATCGATGGCACGGATCCAGATGATGAAAAGGCGAGTTCGTCGGTTCCCTTCCCCCGAGCAACCACCTCCTCAGCACCGTCACGCAGCGAGACCCGAAGTACACTGTCCGATTGCTGAACGAGGACTTCACTAGATTTTCCATCCACGAACGACAGCTTGACGACATCAGAAGGGTCGATACTACTTTGGACGTAGCGCAGGTTATTCAATTTGACCGTGCCTTGGGAGCAGGAATGGGACGGAAGCGTGATCTTTCCGACCCAGACTCCGGTTTGTGCAGTAGCCACCACGTTACCAGTCAACACATCCCCACCCGTCTTCACCAGCACAGCTGTCCGCGCGCCATTTTCTGCAGATTCGCTTACGATAGCACCAAACCACCGCCCCTTGGGGAGTCCAGCGACCTCCCACACTTGTCCACTCTTCAGGTCTGCCAGCTCAAGGGACGAGAAATGTACATTATCCCAGCGTGCGTGCAAAATGAAGGAAGACGCGGGAACGAAGGAAGGTGAGTAGTATCCTGCGGAGGCGTGCAGGTGCGGAATACGCTGGGCAGGCTTTGAAGTCCGAAGGAAATTGGCGTCATCGATGGGGTCCAAGGTAGTCGGGTTGATGAGGGAGTCCCCAAGCACCTGCACCCATGTCTGGCCTGCACCTGCAAATACTGCATGCTCGCCAGATTCATCCAGGGTGAGCTGGGTGAAGGCACGCACGCGCTGCGGGCCTGATTCAAACTTGCGTACATCAGTCTTCATACGCCGAGTTTCCGCGAGCTTCTTTGAGATTTGCGCTGTGAACGGGATCACCTTTGGCACGAGGTCTGCGTTGCTGGTGGCTCTGGCTGCGGCGACAAGTTCCCCCTCTGCGTTATGAGCCAATGGGACATGCCAAATCTGCCCAGCAGCCCAAATGATGATGCCCGGAGAGGACGAAGAGGGCGTGAATGCAAAGGACGGATATGTACCCATCGGCGCGTAGATTGTCGAGAGGTCATAGGTGAGCCCGTGCCAGATATGATGCAAAGTGCCCGTGTTAAGATCCCTGTCGAAGGAATGCCAGTTAATCCAAGTTATAATACACGTACACAAGGAAATCGATGCAAGAACTGTGGTGATTAAGGACACTGGAGAGACTACACAAACTCTCAAGAACATCATAGGTAAATCACTACTCACTTGAGTACGAGTGCTTCCTTGTCCCTCACACGACGCACGAACGCAAGCGTGCGTCTATCACGCGAGAGTATAGGCCGGCTTGCACCACCAGGGAAGGCATCAACGAGTGTCTTTTCCACGCCCGTCGTCAAGTTGCGCTGGAAGATCGCGTAGATACCCTGATGGACATCTGCATGCACATGAGGAACAAGTTTATAGAGCATTAATGAAACAGCAAATGCTGACGCACCTTTGGAATATGTGTAACTGCCATCAACATCCCTCACATTACCAGCATAAATCAGCGCATCATCACCCGCCCATATGAACTGTTCATGACCGATCTGCTGCTCCACGTAGTCCATCTTTGTCCACCCCATAGGTAGGCTCTTTGACACCAAACGCTTTCCGGCGCCTGCCTCGACCTGTGACTGGGCGTGGACAGCGGGAACAGGGAACTCCCATCCTTCGCCAGATCCAAGCGAACGTGAAGAGTAGTACCATTTTGTCGCGACGACCTTATCCCCTGAAGGATGCCAGCGTGGGTCAGACACCCAGTTGTATGTCTCATTCGTGATGCGCTGCGCTATACTTTCATGAGCATCCCGCCTTGATGGAGAAGCATATTGCTCACCATTTGCTCTTCCTTCCCTTGTCAACCTTCTCAGTTTTCTCTCACCCGTCTCCCTCAGACCTCGTGCGAGTTGATCCTCGTCGTGGATCTTCAGTTCGAGCTCACGCGATGAGCTGGCATGCGCGCGGACGTCCATGGCCGTGCACCCGTCCGCTGCCCAGGGCATCACCCACAGATTGTCAGCGCCGAGCCCCGCATCGCTTTTGAATGCGAGCTTGTCACCTGCAGGTGAAAACCGTGGATCCGCATCGTATGGGACACCTATGAGGACTGGCACCGCTTCTGTTCTCCCTCCTACTATTCCAGCAGCTCCCAAATACGCTTCACCCGGCAGACAATATACATCCCCTGCCATGTCAAATACGATATCCCCACTCGCAGGGTGCACATCGAGTCGCAACCATGTGCCTTCTGTCACCTCGTAGGATAGTGTGCGAGGGTAGGGGAAGTCCACAGAGATATCCCAGGGTTCATGTGCACGCAGAGGGAAGTCGTCGTCTGCAAACTCGGATGCGGGGTCGTCCAGCAAGGCTCCAGAGTACTTGGCATGGAGATGTGGAGTTACAGGGCGGTCGGGGAGGGCGAAGCGATAAACCCATGATGCAAGGCAGAGACATGTAACTAGTTTCACAGCTGCTAGTTGTAACCGACGGGTTTTCGTTTGATAGCTATGATTCGTCGTGTAGTACGTTGGGACCTCTTTTGTTGTTGTTGTTGGCGCTTTCTCCAAGTTTGAATCACCGGTCTCGAGGACCATTTTCACTTCCTCAGAACCGATGTCTGAGTGAGCTGAACTAACGAACTTGAAACGGGTTAGTGGGGTTTATCATTACGTTGGGCGCTTCCGAAGTGACTAAGTTAGAGCTGTATGCTCACATGCGACAACAGCATATGCAAACATTGAACTGACATGAGAAAAAAAGCACCCGTTATTCGAATTCAATCCAGTCATGTATGGCAGTAGCGTGGATAGCAATGACCTCTGATAAACCAAAAAAAAATCAGGGACTAGGACTTTTTCAAACGCACAAATAAAAATACAGCTTATGAAGCCTCCTGTTCTGTTTCCTCGGCTTCTTCTGCAGGAGGAGCAGGTTCCTCTTGTGCAGGCTCGTCTACCCCCTCTGCTTCTTTCTCTCCAGCTTTCTCTCCCGCCTTCTCTTCTGATTTCTCACCCTCCTCAACCTCCTCCTTGGCATCTTTGCTGCCAATGACAGTAGCATTAATTCTGGCCGGTGAGAGATTACTCAGGGAACTGCCAAAACTCGCCAATAGAACTCACGTTAACATGACATGCACTTTTTCTTCTTCCTCCTCCCCCTCTAACTTGGGCAAATTCACAGTCATGCGCTTGCTCCCTTTCCATCCAAAGCTCCCAGTAGAAAAGCTCGACGAAACGAGTTCTATGGCCTCCAAGAACCCAGGATCCGTCGACTCAACGTCAGTGGGAGGCCTAGTGTGTGAAATGTTAACATGCAAGGGTTGCGCCCGCGACTTGAACGCAGTGACACCCATCCCCGTCTAGTCATGCTGCACAGTGAGAATTAGGGGCTAGGGAGGTGGGGACACAGACCTTCAATCGGGCTGCGGCCTTCTTCCCGGTGCCCTTAGCGCTCTTCCGACCCTCTGTTCTGGGTACCTTGGCACTGCGCGTTTCGCGCTTCTCGGTGGCGGATTCTTCTGCAGCTCGTTTTCTTCCTGCAAGCACATTGTATAGGAGCTGTTAGATGTATGCAATGAAGTCGAACTCACCAGCCATAGTTATAGAACGGGAGATGATGTGAAACGGGTGTTAGAAATCAAGAAATATGTTCTTGAAATTGTGGATCCCGAATCGTCGCGTCTGTTTATATCGTTGTCAACCACCAATAAATACCACAGGTGGGCGCAAGGTGGACGTGTGACGTCACGCGCGTCGTCACATCCCTTTGAATGCGCTTTGACCAGGTGCCACAGTTGCGAGCTGCCAGACAATAAACATCTTGCAACGCTGTCACTTGGTAGACACAGTCGAAGAACATGCTGTACAAAGCACTGAGTATTGAGATCCGACACACTGCACCACACAAGAAATGCATTGATCAAACGAACAATAGGATACAACTACATAGGTTGAAACTACTCATCGGCGAACAACAGGATGACTCCACTCGCATGTAGTAGTTCATACGCTCTAAGAACCGTTTACCTGAGATAACTATTGTCAGAAAATTCCTCGAAATGTGCCGGGGGAACGAACCTTTAGACCAAGTGCTGGCGTGTAACAATTGAACCGATGACCGAATGCAGAACCTCGCACAGACCGGTCCCGCCGTTCTCCCCTAACTTCCCTACCCCCGCCCCGCCCGACGTGCTATCAGTGGACGGGGCTCCGAAGAGCCAACCATAACGTCAGATATCATCATCATCACTGTAAAACTCGTCTTCATCTTCATCAAGAGCCGCAAGGTTTGTCAGGTCGACTTTGTATCGAAGCAAGCCGCCAATTCCACCGAAGCCCTTTACGAATTGCGCGCCCTCCTGCGACCGATTGGTCACAAACTCGAGGTTTGCTCCAAACTCCTTGTACTTCTCGGCAAACCATTCAAGGAGAGGTTGTGATTCAGTGACATGTTCCATTTCTAGACCGGTGGATTTATCCAAAAATCTCTCGCGATCTTTCTCCTGTTCTTTGTTTGCGTGGATGATAATCTCCTCTGACGTTAGCCATGAGTCATCCAGCGATCTGCAACGATAACAAGCGTCTTACCTCCTGCAGCATTGCGGAATACATGACGTGTGATATCCAAGTTCTCCCACACAATCAAAGTCTCGACTGCGCCTAGATCAAGCGCCTTCAACGTGTCATCAATACCAAAGCAGTACTTGTTCGTGTCTTGGCTGATTTCGTCGAAATACTTCTGGATGAGCCTCTTCTCCTGCACGAACTTTACATTTGCCAGCGCGTCTGCTGCAAGCTCGATAGCCTGCGTCTCAAATTTAGTCATCACACCAAAGCAAGAGAAACACTGGAACCGACCTGATTGAAACCATTCTCACCACCATAACTCACATCTACAACCTTGATCACCTTGGCGCCCAAGCGTGGGTCAAACATGTCACTCTGGCTGAGTTCTGTTTTGAAGTCGGCGCTTCCCGCAAGAACGAGTCCAGTCACATTGACTTTGTCGTTTGTAATGAAGTGCTGCACAGCATGCTCGGCGACTTTTCGAACGTAGTTGTGGCGCTTTTCATCACGCAGGCGGGAGAAACGTAGCGCAGACTGACCACCACGGCCGTGCTTCTTAGGAAGATCGACGGTGAATTTATGTACGATGTCACGGGTATTGCCAGAGAGGGTGCCGAAGAGGGTACCATTACCATCCATGACGATGAAGCCAAAGCGAGAGTCGGACTCGAGAAGTTCAGATAGGGCCTCAGTGTGGAATTTGTTATCACAGAGGTAAAGCGACCTGTTTCATGCATAAGATCGAGGTCATGCATCCGATGAGATACTTACGTATTGATCGGTTTGTGAGGTTCAAAGTCGAATGACACCTTCTTCTCCTTACCTTCGTCAGTGAGGATGGTGCCCACGAAAAGGACGAGACCGTTCGGCGGGACTCGGTTGTACAACTTAAGGCGCTGCTGGGTACTGGTGATGGCTGCAAGAACAGACAATCTGTTCACCCGCGACTTGATGTTGCTCGCGGTACCATATTCCTGCGTCAACATGGCTGAGGCACGAGATATTTGATCCTGTAGCAGGTGGACTGAAGTGAGCAAGATGGCAAAAGGGGCGCTGAGATCGGCGCACCTTGGGAGGAATGATCAAGCTGATCATGGATGTCCCCGCTCTGTACATACGCGATCAGCGCCCATCGCTGTGGGATAACTGAAAATATGAATACATACCCGCGTGCAGAGTCCAAGCTCTTGATGAGTTTCTTCACTTTCCACATCTGAATGTTCTGCTCTGCGACATCTTGACTCATGATGGGCAGATCTTTCTTCTGAACGTTTTGATATCGATTTTCTGTTGACGGAAATGTGAATGGGACGCCTTGGATGGCCCGTTCAATTTGAGGCCTTATGAAGGACTTGAAACTTTTTCACCGGGCGACGGCGGATTTAGGGTAGGCTGCCTCATGGCTGCCTTCCAATGATGACTTCGCCGAGTACTTGCACTTCCAGTACTCTGACCAAACTCTGACTCAACTCTTTCACTAACCGAGTCTGTGTGAAGTCTGCTGGTGCTATCTAGTCATATAATTCTGCAACTGATCCGCTCGGAAGCGAATCGTCATTCATCTCAAAGGCTTTGTCTCAACGCGTCATGGGCAGCAGAGCCGGAAAGCGCAAGTCAATTGTCCCTCCTACCGATGACCGGAAAAGAGTCAAGCTACAAAGCGGAGCCGTTGCCAAGGCCAATTCGCAAAAGAGCAAAAAGGACAAGGAAACTAATAGTGGACAATCGGGGTCGTCGACGGCCAAGAACCCTGCAGCCACATCACAATCAGCAGCTCCCAATAACCGTCCCAGAATCCGGAAACTCGCGCCCCCACGGCCATTCCCAACAGTTGCACCGTCCGCACCTGCCACAGCGCCGCGCTCCTTGCATACTGAAGGCAAGAATAACATCTGCGTCACGCGACGTACCAAGCTAGCCGTTTACCTGCGCCGATGCAAGGCTCTGATCCTCGAAGATGGGTTCAAGGAGATTCGATTGAGCGCAATGGGCGCCGCTATCCCGCATCTTGCGCTCTTGGCCGTTTCTCTGCCTCAAATAGTGCCGGGCGAACTGAACGTCGAGGTGCAGACGGGTAGTGTGGACGTTTTTGACCAGATGCTTGAAGGAAGCGAAGATGAAGATAGTGGTGGCAATGATGAGGAATTCAAAACAAGGGTCAAGTCGACAATGAACATCGTCATTCACGTAGGAGGCTCAGGGGACCCCAAGGTGGTAGATAATCTCGCGAACGCATCAGCGACAGATCCTGGCCAAACCGATGGGAATGTTCAGCAACCGGAGCAACCGGAGCAGATCGTTCTGCAGGAGCCTGAACAAGAAGACATGGACCAGTCATAACATGAATCATAGTAGGAAGCTATCGGCCTATTGTGTTGATTATCGCTCATGAGTGTCATAGGTTACTTGTCGTCCAACTTCGCCCATCTATTTGAAGACACACGGGCGTTGCCTGGCTAGATCTTACCGTGTAACACCCACTCCTGGAATCAACCGTCCCAGATTGTGTTGGGATTTGGGGATGGAATACATTAACGCATTGCACGGAGCGACGCGCCGTTTTGATCGCGATATCTCCCCCTGCCGTATGTATGCATTGTTAACAGTGCTCATAGTCCAGCCTGAGTACGCTCGCGTGATATCTACTGGAACTTTTGTTTTCTCGTTGCCTCCTACTTCGATGAACCCAACTCATATGATTCCATTTCCGTCTTACTCTGGTGACGTATTGCAGCTATTTCAAGTTGCAGATCGAACTGAACTTCTCATTGTTCCAAACGAACGTGAAATCATCGGTCTGCAAATAATTTTTGCTGTATAGTTCTAATCAGCAATTAATTGACCTCGAGAGGTTACTGCAGATGCATTGCAACGTGCGGCGCGGTATCTTTGACCTGAACCTGCGGATAATGAACCTTCGCTAGATCGTGCGTGCCCCTCCATCCTAACCCTATTTATCAATTGATCTCCAGGATCAGTGAATGAGCGCATAACCTCACTACACCCCCAATCCATTCTTAGAGCCTTCAGTTGGCCTATATACCCGCCAACCGGAGCTAAAGTTGCGCAAGCACACGTATGTCTCTCTGACAAAGGCTATACCCCAACGAGCAATCGACAAGACATCAAAAATTGTGAGGTCGAACAACCGATTTTAGTGAAAAATGCTGAAATTCTACCGGCGGCAGTTCGTTAGGCATGCTGTAAGAGTGGATAGCCGCTGCCTCGGTGAGAAGCATCTTCTTCTGTTTGATCATGATCACTTGTTCGTTCTTTTCACAGTGTAAGGGTTGTTCAGAAGTCATCACACAATATAAAGAACCATGATTGACATCGTTGCTAGCAGGACTTTACTTACCGCGATTATCCAGGCCTGACCCTTGCTGGACGCGAATGACAGCATACTTGGAAAGCATTCCATGAAACATAAGATCCGGGTCATGGGGTGGCTAACAACGCGGAGCGATAAAAATAAGTTCACCGATGTCATCGCGCTCTTTTATGGCACAGTTGGTGTGTATGATCTACATTACATGAGAGGAGTGATGACTATCATGACACTTCGTCTTGCAGGCTCGAACCCACTAGGCCAACTAAAGCAAGGTATGCACGAGAACGTTCTAATAAATTTGACGGGCTTCGCGAAATAAGGCAACTGCTGGTGTGACACTGCGCTAATTAACAACGAGTGGAGCTCGCAAAACATTGCAGCACGGGTTTGGTAGAGCACCCTATCCTGTTGAGCTTCCTTCACCTCGCACCCGACTAGGGGCGACTTCGTGCTTGAAAGATAGTTAGAGGACAAAAATAGCAGCACATCCTGAGATATGATTAGCTTGATAGCGCCTCGCACCAAGGTGGTCATGTACTAAGGGTCTTAGGGTCAGTTCAGTTGACTTTTCAAGTAAAGTTTAAGTTATGACGTCGTGTCATCCGAAGCCTCCCTTTGATCAAATGAACCTTCTTACGCGAGGTAGTTAGATCGCTGCAGAACACATCAGAGCGAGAACTTGCCTCAGTTGCGTACAGTATCACAGTGTCAGGGGGTTTCCCGGCCTAAACTAGTCCTCCTGGTTCCATTGCTTGCAGACAGTCTTCTCGACCCATCGCGCCACAGGTGGCGGTATTGCGTTCCGAGCACATCGCGCTCGGCTTCTCTGACGAGGGAACTGCCGCACTGTCAAGTATTGCGGTGATCTGACCGCAGTTCAGCAAGCACAGGTCGCCCATTGGATATTTGATAATATCGAAGAGGCGAAAGAGACTGTGGTGAAATGGTTAGGCTGCGCGGCATTTGCTCACGCACTCAGCATCATGCTCGCATACAACAAGCGTTGTATATTGGAGGCGGATCCCAACCACCCCAGAGATGGCACCACGGACATGCAGGAGGAATTCATTCTCGAAGCTGCATGGACGAAGGAGACCAGCAGAAGTACGGATGTGATAAACACGGATATTGACCTGGAATGCCCGCCGGTCTTCGAACAGCGCCTGTTCGAGAAGTCGGCTCAGTCAGACTCTGCGGGAAACTATCAGTGGGGCCTGGATGCTGGGACCCATATGCTGGGCTTCGATCCCACTGGAACCACGAGGATCACAATGAAGGAGATCCCGACTACGATGAAAACAAGCTTGAGGTGCTATGCTTGCTGACTTTTGAAATGATCCGAGTTGACAATCACCTTAGCACGGGCCAGATTTCAGTGACAGCGACAATGTCGAGCAAACCGCGTCAGGACCGAAAAAGCGGCAGCTAACAAAATCCTATGGAGGTCCGAGAAAGCGAAGAAAAGTGGCACTGACCATGTCTTGAGATGCTGCTCGCGACTGTGCAGCCACTCGTTTGGAAGAAATAAAATAACAATGTATGCGGAATCAAACTACAATGTAATATGAAAGATTGTTTAGCGACAGGGAAGACAGTTGAAACAAAATATGGGAGACCTGACTTGCAGAGCCCGAGTGCATGTGTGAATCTTGATGATATTTGCGAGCGTGGATGTAAATATAAGGAATCGATGCACGCTCGACTCCATGACTCGTATGGAGGACTTGAAGCACTGGGAGATTCTAGTGACTAGTAGTAAGGTAGTTGCATGATGCGCACTCACCGTTTGGGAGCACCGTAGCAGTTGCTGCAGCAGTCACAGCAGTGGCGCAGCATTTTCACAATGCCCCGCGCAACGTTGCGCGTTTGTCGATACGAAGTTGCAAAAATATAACGATAACCAAAGTGCGATGCGAAGGAGTTCTATGTATATTAGAGAGAAGCACTTTTCGACATAGTACAAAATAGGTAAATCACATCACAACATCTCTGGACCTCTTCTAGAAGCCGAGCTCACTGGGATCCACCTTTGATGTTTTCGGACAAACCGAATCACCAGCCACCAAAGAGCCGTCCTTCTGATGACCGCCAGCGTGTCAAACAAGAACAACAAGCTGGATAGCATCCAGAAATCACGTACATCCGAATACTCGCATTCTGCTTCATCTTCCTTTATGCTACCCTCGTAGCTGCCAGGCTGGCCATCAGTCACTTTTCTCGATGAAGATGTGAATGCAACACACATGCACACTGTGAACCCATCGCCGGACCTCATGCACTTGAGTAGAATGTACACTGCATCGCCTACTTCGAATATTTCTTGGCACGTTGGGCTGTCGCATCCCGCGTTAGCGCCAGCGAGGAAGGTGAGCAGTGCAAGAATGGCAAAGCGGACAGCGAACATCATGGAGCTAGTTTAGAGAACGTCGTTAAGCCATAACATGCAGGTATTTTATAGGCTGCTGTCGCGAGACCTTCGCTTCGCCTCACATTAAACTCGGCATCACTCGCGGTTCCGAATCTGACGCGCTGCCAAAAAAATTCAATTATCCGAACAGTTCTAGCAAACAAATAGAAACTACTAGTACTTATAAGTATAACATGTATTATTTGAGCGGAAGCAAAAAATTGCCACTAGACGTCATTTGTCTGTTATGACCTTGCTCATATTCAAGTGTGATCACATAATTCTTCCCGTATGAGTGCCATCCCAAGTTAGGACGGCACTTGTCGCCACGGCAGGGCCGAACCCTAGAACTGTGATGGTGTCAATGATGAGTTCAGCGGTCAGGAACTATTAGAGTGTTGACCGCAAGTGGGAAGTACGTGGCGACTTGGGTCCTTGTCACCCGGGCCTGCCTTTAATTATCTGCGTGGAAAATTCCCGCTGTACCGATGGCCATGCTAACGCAAGTGAGAAGCACTGGAAGAAAGCTAATCATCCGACGAGATTGTGCAGGTCACAATGAAAAGATCGTTGAACCTTGATTATTGTGAAAATCTTTGGATACATACTTAATCATTGAATCGATGAACAAGCTTCCAAATGGTACAGAATATTCAAACGAGCTAGACTCACGAAGAAAGCATAAAAGTAGGAAGAGTGTAGCGTACGCAACACGGATTCGTGTATCACCGACCAATCTCCAATTATCGTGGCACGTCAAGTTTCCCAGTGAACGAGGAGCTCAGTCCCATGCTAATCCCCAACCACGACCTCTCCATTTCGGTTTCTGCAGCAAGTGGGATTGTGTCTGCCTCATGGCAGTCGCACGCGAGTGACGGCGAGAGCGAAGACGATGAAGTGGGGGACCATACATCGTCAAACTCTTCGGCAAGCTCCGACGCTGTGCGAAGGATAATCTGCGGCGGTAGAGCCCATGATTGGGTAGGAGACGCAACCTGCGCAAATGATGATGAAAAGTCTAACGTTGGCAAAACGAAGTTATCCTGCACGTCGGAAGAGGGCGATAACCCGAGCCCAAAGTCCCAATCATCTGAATCAAGTTCGATGTCTGAACCGACATCAGCGTCTTTGCCGAAGTCCAGTTCTGACAAGGATGCTGAATCGGGCTCGATACTGGAAGCAACGGACTGGGGACTTGATAAAACCTCTTCGTCATCGATGGCACTTATCTGCGAGGAAGCAGACATAGTGTCTGAGTAAACTTCTTCGAGAGCACACCATCCTTGTCCGCTTTCTCCGGTGACGCCGCGCACTTTGGCAGCTGTCCAACCTGCAAATGTGACCCGGAGTATCGTGCATTGTTTATAGCTTGGATCATCTCCTAAACCGGGACCAAATGCGTAGGCATCAACGCCGACGCCAGGATCATCCCACACATTTGCAGCATCCAATCGGGAAAAAAGAGTGGACACGCGAAGTGAATGATTACGATGCATCCTATGTGCAGCAGCAATTTCAGGTACAGGAAGAAGCGGATGGAGTAAGCTAGTTCCCGCGGTGGAATATGCAGATAGGGGCAGACGACCGGTGGGAGTAGGCGCGATAGGAACGAGAAGGTAAGTCGTTACTTCCGGGAAAGCAGGTTGCGGCATGTAATGGTCAAGTTCAGAGATGTCGACTTCGGCGGGGACTTCAGCGACAATGAGCTTCTGCTTTGGCTTGAGCATTTCCTTGGTCTTTGGGGGTGCGACATTGTCCTTAGCTTTGCGCAATCTGCGCTCCTCCTTCTTCTTCGCCTTGAATTCCCATTCAGCCTCCCAAAGTGCGCGGGTGGCAATAGGGACGTTATCCACGACATTCTGGAATATGGGGCGCGCAGAATGGAATGAACGAACAATGCCAAGACCAACATTAGCTACGTTCCCGGGGATGGGAGTCGGACGAGGAAGGCGTGGCAAAGATAAGGGGCGGTAAAGCGCATTTCTCACAGGGAGCGAGTGCGATGCTTTAACACTCTGAGTAGTGGAATGGAAATGTGCAGGACGGACGAGCGAGTGACTCGGAGCAGCTGCAACACCTGAGACAAGTCCTGGAGTAGTTAAATGAGCAAAGAATCTGGAGACAAGGTTACGAGAGTTTGTAAAAATTCGTTGAGCGGTGGACGGCTGGGGCGTTCGCAGTGGTGGTATGAACGCAGAGCTATGAAGTGATCGAGCAGGACCAGCCCCGGGGGCGTAGTGTTTGGTCCCGCCGATACCTTGTCTAAGATGACGAGCGCCGTGCGAGACGGCAGACATCGTGAAGAACTATCAATTGGTGATGCTTGGAGTTAGTCAAGGTCAACGTTGCAGGTTAAGTTGGTTTAAAGCAGCCTGGCAGTGCTTGCTATTTCAATATTTCAATGCCGGACGAACACGCATTTGCTGAGTAAGCAACTTGGGAGTCGGCATTGCTTACGGTAATGAATGATCACGTGGTCGTGATTTTCTTGACGCGACCATGATGAACGCACAACAACCCACCGTGCCTTCAGCCTTACTTCCCGAAATTCTCGAGTTTTCCCCGCAGCTCCTCCTCGACGACATTATAAACTACGCCAATGAAGCAATAACAAACACCGTTGATGCCTTAGAGGGCTTCCTGTTCCGCTGGGCATCTGAGCGAGAACAAAGAATTAAAGAGGATTGGGATAGCACGCAAGAAGTGGAACAGGGCCTCGTCGCTTTCCAAACGCTTCTAGAATCCCATACGGACATTGCCTTTGACTTTTTCGAGACATGGTCACTCCGTAACATATTCGCCATTCCTGCCGATCTTCCCGTCGTCGTCCCTCACCAAGAGCACCTCGATCTCGATTGCCCCCCAGAACGTGAAACAGAGCTCATGACAGAGATAGATGATTTGCGAAGAAAAGTAGATGCTGTACGTTTCCAAGCTTGTCATTGAACCCGCCTGTTCTAATGGTGTGCAGCAACGTCGCTTGAAGCGTTTGTTGACTCGTGCAGTCCGCTTGTCTACAGCAAAACGCCGTCGCTCTGAACATCGCCTGGAACAGCTCTCTTTCCTTCAAGCACCCCAAGTGTCTGAACTCATGAGCCTTCCAGAGCAGTACCACTCGATATTCTCAGCAGTATCGTCGCTTCCGCCTCTTACACCTGAAGCTGTCGCTGCCTTTTCGCAATCGCCGTTGGCTGACCCTGGCAAACGACCGTGGGAAGTCAGTAAGATGGGTTATCTCGATTGGGCCAGCAAGCAGGTACTTGCCAGAGCACAGCAATCTGATGGTGGTGCTGGTAGCTCAGCAGTAGGATCGCTGGTGGAATCCACTGCCGCGGTAGCGAAGACTGAAGATCTCAGGCGACTGATGGAAGTAAGCTCTGCCTTGGAGAATGCTTAACCGCCAAGCCGGGCAGACCATGACACTATTACAGGTCGTAATTTGTAGTGGAAGGATGAGTACTGTAATATTGTGAGGAGGTAATATGTACAACACATCATGGCCTTCTTTGGGAAGCTCTAAGAATCCGGTTTTGATCTGACAACAACGTACTAATTGTACTACTAGCCTGTAGCTAAAGTGTTACTTATGTAACACGTACTACGACCCGGTGAGTTGTATTCTCATGCTAGTCGTCGGGATTTCTGAACGATAAAGTACTCGCTACCATATTACAGTGCATGATGTTCCATATGAAACTGCAGTACGACTTTTTAAGCGCGCTTGTCCGCAGCAGGGCCATTTGGATGCAAAAGTTCCGGTAAAGGCAGCGAGGCCGAGTTTTCAAAAACTCGTACTGCCGTTTCTTATGCAGCACGCTGTTTACGATACCTGACAAGCATATATTACGGCAACAGCTCGTGCTGTTCTCATCGCAGACAATATAGAAGCGATGACTATTTTCCTTCCGTTGGATCTGCCGACGCGCAAACGTCATATGTGTGCCCCGGACACCGCTAAACGAACGTAGCAGCCACCAGAAACGTTATGTCCACGTCACATGTCGAGAAGGAGAGGTACCCCACACCTGCCAATCAGTGTAAGACATTCGTTTTCCCCGCGATTATGCAGACACGATGGACACCACAAACCCCGCGTTGAACTAATCAGTTGACTAGGTGACTGGACAGCAAAAAAACCAGGACTCTGCAGATCAGCTGCATCGCTTCAGGCACTTATCCATGCTCCATATCTTTGAAATATGATCACGGGCATGACGGGTTACACCCAGAGTTCAGCTCAGTCAGCTCTTGTTCCGGCCTTATGAAGCCTTGGCATTGGTAAGCCCCTACGAAAAAGCACTAGCGCGCTTGGCATGTCTGGCTTGTGAGGTCCAAGTGTTCAATTACTGTCATGAGCCACAGTTTCTTCGAATCTGAAGGTCAGTCATTCACACATTATCCTGACATGTACGCACCTCAAACCCACTAGCAGAAATCCCGCTCCAACTCCGCCCATGTGCATAACTTCACGGGCCGTGGAATCGTCTGTTATTGGAGTGATCCGATGTGAAGGAACTTCTCTTTCGAATTTGCCAAGAATTCTCAATCTCGTGCGATCTAGGTAACATGTTTGATAGCGATCAATTCTTATTAATCTTTGACACGAAACGGCTTATGGAAGGTGGGGGTGTGGGCACCTATGGCTGTAAGACCTCGCTGTTTCTCCTCGATACCGAGTCTTCGTTGCTAGGCTGTCATTCTGCCCCGCCGCAGCCGTCACCGACATTCCTAATGTGGCTCTCCGGCTGCGCGATGCATTGCCAAGGTGTGAAGTCAACGCGTTCCGCTCTGCGGTGGCTGAATTACTATTATGTGCGTTCACATGCGTGGCCCGCCCATCAAACACCGAAACAGTTTCAAATTCTAGACACCGTGTCAAGTTTGTGCATTCAACCAGCTGACATGATTATTCCCCCGGTCACCGTCACCGTATCGATCAGTCATGCTCGAGAACTCACTCACACGTGCACATTGTATGGTGTGACTGGCATTTTTTGAACAACGTCGTGTTTGAAAATCACACCAAGACATGACATACTGTGGTGATATGGTGACGTCAGTGAGTGTCTACACTCAGGCTTGAACGCCGCAATATCACGGTCACTATCAAAATTACGGGCCCCTCGACCATATCGTTCCCCCCTGAAGTTCCAATCTGAAAGTCCATTTGTCATGTGTAGTCCTAAGTGTTTCTTGGCACTTGGCACGTCATTGTTCTACCTTCTAACTTGGCATAGAACTTGCAGGGATCCCCCCTATGCCTTCAACGAGGCACGGTGACCATCACCTCCAAGCCGGAATTCAGGCCCGACAATGAAAACCATCAAACGTTCATGTTCAGATCCAGAAACATAGACGTGACATAAAGGGAAAACCCCTAACGAACAAATCCATGGCTTGAAGCACCGCCTTTCACGATCACGGTGGCGCTATTTGTCATCCGTGAACTTGGTGGCGGTATCATGGGAGTTAATGGCCGAGTCTAGGCCCTTGAAGGCAAGTACCGAGCGCGCCCTCCATCGTTGAAATGTCGACGCGGCTAGTACTTGACACCACAAATAGGGTCCGAGCCGTCAGATCGCTTCGTTAGCGCGACTATCATACCAGCCCCTAAGATCTGCACTGATAGGTGCGAAGCTTTGACATACATGACACCCATGTCAGCCTGTACATCAGGGATGAAAGCCTCTTTCAGCACTCGTCCCCCGGAGACCAGGCCGCGTGATGTCGTAAGCATTGTGCC
Organism: Suillus weaverae; assembly: GCA_016767475.1. Classification (NCBI taxonomy): domain Eukaryota; kingdom Fungi; phylum Basidiomycota; class Agaricomycetes; order Boletales; family Suillaceae; genus Suillus; species Suillus weaverae. The sequence continues at coordinate 535,790 of MU179300.1, forward strand.
TATAGGCACAACTCTAATTACGGTAAGCTAGTTATTCCTGACACACACACACACAAGTCCACCAATCAGGGCATTTCTCAAGAAGATTACGCGTCGCATGTACGTTGCCATGCACTCAACGCGTGCGTGAGATCCTCGCGCAGTATTGTTTCGTAACGGCCAGCGCTTGCCTTAAATAATGCACGTTTGATGGAGACTCTGAGAAAAGACCGGTTATGTTCATTATGATAAGTAAGGCAGATTCTGCCAGGGAGATACACAGAAGAGAAGATTCAGAAGAGAAGACATGGCGCCCTGAGGTATCAACAGACTGCTCCTCGGAGTAGAAATACGACCTTTGACATAGGCCAGTCCTCGACGATTTTTCACCAGGGTAATAGATACCGGCGACATGTCCGCCAAGGGAACATGACGTGCGCTTCACCGGCACGTACGGAAGAAAAATGATACTTCTCGACGAGGCTGAGAGCATGACGACGGGATTAAATGAATCAGAGTTTTCCCGAGCGATAACGCAAATTCATGAAACATGATGAAGATGCGCTCTTGCGTGATTCCGCTGGGACTGGACATATTGAAGGCCGTCTGATCAATTTGATGAGATAAGAGCGTACGGGCCCGGCGTAGCTACGTACAGAGCCACACACTAATCGATTCGATATCCTCGTGTCGGTGTTAAGCCGAGGAGGGTGTGCATACGTAGCAAAACGAGTTGGCAAGTAAAGACGAGGAGCAAAAGGGGCATCCATACTTATAATTAGACGGATTCCTGCAAATTCCTTCCTATTCGTAGCGTCAAAAGTCCACGGAACATCCAATGCATAACTCCGGACGCACGAGAACGAGCTAGAACTTCCAACAGGATGGCTCTTATAAGAGCCAATTTCAGTAACTGAACCAAAAATACGGTGGCGCGAAGTAAGAAGCCAGTGGGTCGGGTGCCTGGGAACTGCTTGTCCGGTGCATTAGATGCGACCTCGACTTCAGGGGTGCAATCTATCTGCTGGATGATCCGATGGAGCCAGCGTTTGTCGTTCCATCAAAATAAGCTGAGGTGACGGTGACTTGTCTAGCCCGTGCCTGCTATTTCAGGAGTATCCAGTACATAGAGCGCATGTTGAAAGTCGAAGTGATGACGCTCAGCATTTGCCATTTGTCGTTCCGCCGAAACAAGTCCGGTCGATGGCAACTTGCCTACATGTACAGGGTTCGGGTCTGCCATTTCAGGAACAAAAAGCGTATAGATCCGCATACGGACGCACGTTGGAAGTCGAACAGGGAGTCGAGCACCGATAGCAAGGTCAGGTCCCAATTCAGCGGTAAAGTCCTTGCAAGAAGTCAAGAATCCAGATGCGCGTTGAAATGACTAGGCACCATTGTATGTGTATCAGATAAGGGCAGCAGAGTGGACAAATTGAAATGGGATATGCGCCTTCCGTATCTATACCCATGCTCTTCGGAAGTAACCGAAAGCTGGTGCGCGAAGAAAGAAGTAAGGCAAGAGTCGTCGGGTGGGAAACCTCTGGGTCGATGACGACTTCAATGCGAGGGCAGGGGACAGAGGTGACCGGAGGGAGGTTCTCCCGTCGAGATAAGGAAAAAGTCGACATGGCAGCGACTCGAGCTCGCGTCTACTCTTTCAGTTAGATTTGAGAACCGTTCGAGTTCTAGGACATAGATCTGGACGTGAATGCGCGAGTGGTTTTGGTTTTTGACCGAGCACCGACGGGAGGGGGCCCAATCGCGATGACTGACCCTTGGTTCCAGAATTGAATCAAAGGAGCAAAGCGGGTGGGAGAATCCTGCCTTCCTTCCACATGTTGATCTACTGGAGACTAGGAAAATCCTGGGATGACACGATGACACCGTGGGCGGTAGAACCGGACGACAACCCTCGGTAGTTTTCATTTAGTGCGTCGACACGAGGTCCTGAGAGCACAAATTCAACAGAACACTCATCGGCGATTCGTGAAGCTCGTGTCTGTATCTATCTATCGGATCGACACGAGGTCCTGAGAGGACGAAGCCAGAGAACACCTTGTGGAGCTCGTATATTTCCGTTGTGCGAAGCTCATCTGACGCAAAGCAGTGAAAGAACATTCGTTGCACTCGAGAGAATAGATCACCCGGTTCGGCTCCATACTCCGGATGTTGACGTGGTGTGAAGGGCGGTCGGGATGCCGGGGCAACTCCTACAGGAATAGGAATAATCACTGCGGCGTAAAGACGAGGGACGGGACGATAACGATGAGACGACCGTCGATCTCCTATTCATTTTATCCATCGATCGACGACGTGTTCTGGGAAGACAATGCCGTCGGGCATAGAATACCCTTCTAGAACATCCGAGCTGTGTAGTGTCGGTGGCGCAGATCTCGGCAGTGATCACAGAGCGGACGAAAAAAACCTAAACCAGGAAAAAACAACCTCCACACCGCATTGCATGATGTACATGCGGAACCTCCCGGACGGAAATTTCCTGGTCTGCCAAGAAAGAAGCGAGGCGGTCGGGGCGGCGGGGATGATGACTATAACCCTCGATCGGTGCTATAGATTTCTGCGTCGACGTCGTGGACAAAGGCGTTGAATATGCACGTCTGCTTGATCCAGCTACACCTAGCCAGGGAATAGAGCGGGTAATCGAAGATCCTGCTTCGTGAAAAATAAAACCCCCGTACCCGAAACCCTGCTGGTAACCCTTTGCACGCGAAGAAAACCCTAGGGCTCGTACGTGAAGAAAGGAGTGAGACAGATATACGAGTCGAGGTGTGCCTGGATGATCCTGCGGTGGTAAGAAGACAGGGAACGGAAGAGTTGTCGGAGATGATGCGCTGATTGGGACCTGGTAGGCTAGACTGAGGGGCGCTGACGGCAGAGAGCCAAGCGATTTTGACTGATAGCAGAGGACGATCAGTATCAGGAATATGTATACCTACATGATGGTCCGGAACAGGGTCCTCGGATGTTCTTTGTATTTGATGAACTTGGCGTAACTTGGCGTGGTAAGAGCTTGCGACTACTGCTAGCGACGTCATGGCGTGGTAGCCCATGACCAAGGTCAAGAAGTAAAATGACGCAGATTTGACAGCGGGAAAGATGATGACACAGACAGTCGGTAGCCGCGATGGGCATAGCAGTCATGACCGTGGGGGTGGTGTCAATGTCCAATGTTCAACGATGAAGTGGAAGTTCCAGTTCGAAATCGCGGGACATTTGTAAGAATCTAAAATATAGTCGGACCCGTTCTGCTCTAAATGAAGTTGAGGTGCTAAGAAGTGAATGACCGGTGTGTATTGCCGATGTTATCGTCAGAGTGAAGGGCAAAGTTGGTACGTACAGTCATTGTGCTATCCCCTATTCCAGTTGGTTGATGGTTTCGTAAGCTGGCGACGACATTGAATATTCCATCAGACGATTTTAAAGGTGAACTTGGCATGAACCCAAAGTGATTGACACCGGCAATTGGGCATGAAGAAGTAAGTCGAAGGAGTAGACTGCCATGTACATGAAGAAGGTCTCGAAGACATAACTGGTAGAGAAGTTGATCCGCAGTTGATGACTGCGGGGTGGTTTGCGCAGGATGTAATGGAGGAGCGAGGAGTAGATCTAGATTGAGATTAGGTGTCTCGTCGGCGGGTAGATGCCGGAGAGAACATTGTTCTAGAAACGTTGCCAGCGCGAGGAAATGGATATATATTTTAAGAGATTAGATAAGAGACGCGCAACGGAAGTAGATCTCGATCGATCGTGGACCCCGGAGACTCCCCTTGATGCACAAAAGTGATTCATTTAAGAGTAGCAGCAGCCAAGTAAGTTGACTTTTTTTTAAACCCAACATGAGCATTTTATTGAATTCACCATCCCAGTCGCCAAGACTGACACCGCAACAACACCTTCCACCTTCCTCATCCTCAAGTAGTTGCTCATCCTCAGACATGCACGTACGTCGTATCAGATTTGCACCTCTACCAGACCAGATCGATACAACACTACAACCACCACCACCACTACCACCACCACCACCGCCGCCACCTACAATCGAATCAAAGCCAAAGTCAAAATCATCTTCCTTTTTCCGTCATATATTCAAACGTTCCTCTTTCGTCATCGATGCAGCACCAACACGACGTTTCTCAACAGAAGACATATCCTCATGTATCCTTCGCCGCCCTCGCACTCCCCAGTCCGGTTCTCCTCTGACCCGAACCAGTTCATCCCCGCCCCGCCGTACCCTATCTGACTCAAAACCGCGCTCCTCAATAAACTCACTCGGTTCAGGCGGCGGTCGCCATACAATGCCACCAACAAGATTCACTCCTCCAAACAGCCCATCCCTCCCAACAAAATCAGGCATGCGCATGCTCAATGGTCGCGTTTACGGTTCCAAACGTCATCCACCAGCAGACCCCTTTGCAAACGCCCGTGATGATCCAGAATTCGTAGAATGGGGTTATGGCGGCATGGGAAGCGTAAATTGTAGCAGCGACTCAAAGTATTCAGTTCTTACAAAGGGCGCGCCTGCTTTACTTTCCCATGGTCAATCACAAGCCGTAGTCGCCGGCGCCCGTCGTGGCGATGCACCAGCCCCAGAAAGGAATGATGGCGTGGGTGTCGGAGATGACGACTATGACGGGACTGGCATGGGCTGGGTGAAAAAAAGGAGACTCGAAAGAGAACGTCTCGCAAGGGAGAAAGAGGCCCTCGATCTCACCTCTGCCCTTGATACAGATTCAAGGCGCACAAGCACCGACGCTTCTTCCGGGCTGGACAGTACCACCACTGATCTATCCACTCTCGCTGCTTCTTCAGCTCCTACAACTCCTCCTAGCACAACAGACACCCTCCCACCAGCAGCTCAAGATCACATCTTACAGGCAGTGAGATTGAGTCCTCACCACAAATGGCTCTCTCCCACGCTCGACACTCCTATCCAGTCTGCCAAGAACACCCCAAGCACAACCAGCGACAGTAGCAGCGATGATGACGACACCCCAAAAGAGGATGACTCGGACGAGAGCGAGGTCGAGCCCACAGACGTACGTCTCTTATCTCTCTCTCGTCCTACCCGTCTCACCTTTCATTAGGATCACCGAAAGACATCCCTAGGTGCTGGAGTCGAAAAGATAAGCAGGCACAAAGAGGGCCTGCATTGACCTGCCCGTCTTTAGAGGATCAACCCTCTGTTCCGCGCCGCCCCGATTCGCTGTCCACATTCATCCTCTCATTCATCTTGCTGTCCATCATCATTCACATCATCACTGTACATATCCTCCCACTATCCTACCCATCCAGCTCGCTGTCAATCCTGCTATCTTACCCCTGCGTATATCGTTCATATTTTTATCACCCATGATCGCGCATACCGCTATCCCCTCGACGTGGGATGATGTCTCCCGCCGGTTATCATAGAACCGACACCGACACAGGCGGGCATTCGAATCCTCCGTGTAGAGTTTGATTGACGGCTATAGTCGTCCAAGGTGCTTCCCCTCCATACCTCCATCCGCAGCTGTACTCAAAATAGTTCATAGTCCATTTCTCGCGTAGTGTGCCATTTTGGTCCTCGCGTCTAGCATCAATTTAATTCTTGAGTACTAAATCTATCCTCGTGTGTGTCGTCGTCATTCATCTCCGTTTGGTCGTATTCGTGTCCGATGTGCAAGACACCTGTTTGGCGTTCAGAACTAGAACCGTACTCCGGTGTTTCGTGGACATCCCGGGCACTATCATCATCTCCATCTGGGGATTTCCTTTGTCCATCAAGTCGGTGATTATTTGTTCACCAAGTTGATGATTCCTATCGAATCTCCATCTGTGTCTTCGACTCCGAATTCAACTTGAATGGACTTGGGACAAGGGTTCGGCTTCGGCTTTATGCTTCGAGCCCAGATTGGCAATGATACCGTCAGACATGGTTTCCCCTCCATCGTAAACTCCCCGCTCTATCTCCAACTCCAACACACTCCAACTCCAACTCCATGTTCACCTAAGAACGACATCTCCATGCCATATGCCCCGATCCACTTCGACATCCCCTTTATCCTCAATCGTCACTTATGTATCCCTCTACATATAACTTGTATTCAACAACCATCGTATTACCTGTTTAACACGGGTATCAGTGCGTCCTATTTAGCATTGCTGGGACCCAAAGCTTATCGTGCTCGTCTTCAACAGTGCACTCCCATCGCATCTTCTCGTCTCGTCTCGTCACCGTACTACAGTATTGAGAGGAGTCACAATCGCTTGCTCTCGTCTCGTCTCATCTCGTGTCGCGTTTCCATTCTTCTTTCCTTTTCTTTTCCTCACGTTTGTCTCATCAACCTGACTTTATTTCATTTCATTTCACTCCACTCCATCATGGATTATCGTTGCAATGCATAGTCATACCCTTTAGCAGTTCAGCCTCCTCTCGTCTTGCTCTTATTTTGTCTCTCTTGCTTCTTTTTGTTGTTTCTTTGATGGGATATTGGGTTTTTAATGTAGATATTGTGCAGGATCATTGATCTACTTGGGCCCGTCGGTCGGGGGGTGGGGGTGCCGGTGATGGGCTAGCGTATATCTCGTCACGACCATTAGATTGCATATTGGTAATATAACGCACACATCACATACACACGCTGTACATCGCTACGCTACTGCGCCGCGGCACTGCGGGAGAAGATAACGCCCGGAAGATGCCCCTCTATCGATCATGCATGCACTGCAGCCCATACGTATGCACTGCGGATGTCGTAAAGTTGAGTCGTGATCTGATATGAGTGATTCGATGATAGATCTCAGAGGTGGTGCGAAAAGAAGAGAGAAGAAGAGCGCCCATATGCATGTAATGCATGGGTCTAATATTATCTGCAGGGTACGATACAACCAGAGTCTAATATTACCTGCAGGGTACAACTCATATCCATATCAATATCAAGTATGTATCTGCTCCTTCACCTGAGACACGGTCAGATGAACTTGAAGTTCAGATGGTTCAGATGCGACTCGCACGCATCTCGAGACATATTCATGAATACATCCAATTTGTGCAGCATCTGTCACGACTCCCAAGCTCAGGGGACATATAAAGTCAAGAAACCCCTAAACTCGGACTTTCACCGCGGTTTTACTCGAAGCGAGGGTATCGATGCGTATCGCACTGCTCATGCGTTATATCTATAAGTAACTCGAGAAGACGGTCTTATAATACACAGTTGTTGCTATTGCTACTAGCGCTCCAGGTAATCTGATAAGAGACGCGATGCAATGCGAAAAGAAGTTGTGTGCAGTGAGTTCGAGTCTAATATTATCTACTGGCAGGGTAGGGTAGATGAAACCTGAACTGGAACTCCAGCTTGAAACTTGACCAGAGTCTAGGCGAATGCAGAAGGGCATACGTACATCCATCACGCATCGCGTAAGTTCAGGTAGGGTCGGGGGCGAGGAGCGAGGAGCCGCGGTATGACGATGACGATGCACCCTCGACGCGGTCTTATTGAAGAATAAAAATGATGGAAAGGATCAAGATGTGGTGATAGGTTTGATGGATGTTCGAATATCGGTGACGTGACGTGGTCAGCTGTTCGCCTACAGTGTTTCTTCGTTTCGTGTGTTGCAGGTTCGCCTAGTGCTGCAACTGGAGTCCAGCCGAGTTAAGAAGAGATTAGAAGGAGTTCCTAGATGGGATGAAAGTCGTTGTCTGCCAGTGTTTGTATGCGTCCAGTCAGGAAATGCACGAGATGGTTGGTCAATCTAGTGATGCCAGTCGTAAGTGCTGCAAAGACCGAGCCGAGCCGAGTCGAGAGGACATATATACATGACGAGAGGGATGGAAGTCGTTAATGTCGGCTGTCGAGGAACTCGGGCGCGTCTAACTAAGAAGTGCACGGGATACCACATCTGGTGGTGTTGGTCGTGTGCCAGGTAATTGCAAGAGTCTTCGCGATGACGTTAATGATGTGACGTGGTCAGCCATTCGTTCGTCTAGTGCTGCAAGTCGAGTCGAGCGGAGTTAAGGAGTTACGAGTAGACGACTAGAAGTCATTGTCGACTTCGACTCTTGAGGACTTCGGGCGCGTGCAAAGATAGCATATCTAGTCGTGCGCCAGGTATGTGATTGCAAGGTGTTAGGACCCCGAAGTTTGGTTGAGAGGGCGTACAGCTCGATCAAAGAGGTGATTTGGTGGTCAGGAGTCCGAATTCGGCCAGTAAAGTCAGGGGCCTTGGAAGTTCAGAGACGAATAAGTGTAAAGTGTGCCAAAGTCACCATGGTCATGAGGGAAGGCAACGTCCAATCTAGAAGCGCAAGAGATAGCAAATCTGGCTGCGTGTTGGTTGGTCGCGTGTCAGGTCAAAGTCCGTAGAATTCTAGACTGGTCTACATAATGGAAGAGATCAAAGCCACTGTCAACGTTGACTCTTGAAGACATATGGGTCCAGAAGCATACGAGATAGCAAATCTGGCTGCGTTGACCCTGTGGCAAGTAATTGTGAGGTATACATAAGAGCCCTAGGACCCCGGGGCTTGGCTTTCGGATCATGTCATGTCTTACAGCCCGACCTCTCAGTGAGCGGATCCTAGAGGGATTTTCGCCCGACGAGAGCCCCGAGTAACGTAGCTCTACACACCTGTTCCTCCCGATCTTACACGTCTATCTTGGCCCCTCACTAGATTTACGATTCGAGTCCGCGAGTCTATCACTGCCGGCGGGATTTTTGCCATTTGGTGTAGTTTAATTATGACATGGGGTTTAGATGAGGCGGAGGAGCGCTGAGGGATTTTGGCCATTAAAAAATCGGCTTGTTTGGTGAAACGGGCCACCGGTGTCAGATATGGTTCAGGTGGGACTAGATGCGGTGCGGGGTTTTCGCTGTTTGTGGTTTGGGTTTTGTAAAATGCGGGGTAGGAGACATACCCCAGTGGCTGGACTTCCGGAGGGGGGAGCGCATGGCTACGCACGGAACGGTGTTCGTATCACTGACGGGGCGGGGCACATACACCGCCTGAACTGATCTTGCGACATCCAGTTACGATAAGCAGGCAATACACTGCCAATATGATAGAAAAAGCCATTTTGGCATGCAATGTTACAATATGAACAGGACATGACTCACAGGATGGTCGTAACACATCAAAGTTGGCCCAGTCCACAGCTGTACTTTGACAGTATTGCTGTGGAATGCCATACATCCTGTTCATCTAAAGAACAGAAGTATCCCACCGACTTGCGATTGTGGCAAGCACTGCCTTCGATTGGTAAGATTCTCAGGGAATTAGGCACACAGCCTGGCGCTGTCAGGATCTTCGTGGGTTAAGGGCATGAGACCACCTGATATGCAGGATGAGCTCAGGAGGATCATTCGTGAGCGCAAAAAGGCAAATTAACGTCTCGCTTACCCTGGTTTCGATTTCCTCGGCGTACATATAGATAGACCGTGTGAAGAGGGGACACTCGATTTCTGGATCTAGCCCAAAAGTTGTTTTGAGAACGTTGGTAAGTATGATGTGAAAAGATTGGGAATATGAATGACATGTCGTGAGCCGCCACAATGCCAGGGTGGCGTGAATCGTATGAGCTGGGACAGATTGATCAGTGCTATATCAGACAGCACACAGCAAACACATAATGTATAGGAGTTGGTCTAATTCGTGCTTGCATGAACGCGCGTGCCTTCATGTATGAGTAACTGATATCACGAGGCTAGGGATGCATCAATATACACGCAAACGAGATGAAACACGCATATGATAAGCAATCTTATGCAACATGACTCCATACTGGCGAATGAGGACCTTGGACACTTTGCCATCTGGAAATCCCATTCGAGTAGGCTGAACCCTTTGCGCTGGTTGCGCGCGCATACGCGAGCCACGATGGATGGCACCGGCCGTGTTGTATCGATCGACCAGATAGGCCCATCTCGTACATGACTCTACCAAAATGGATAAACCGTCAAGATACTACCTACTCGATGATTTATGGTGGCGTAGGCTGCATCTAGACCGCAGGTCTTGGGAGTTTCGATGAGTGCGCGCACGTGCTGGTGCATTTGGCACATGAAGTTGGGCGCTCCCTAGCAGCCGGATCCGAGGGTGTGTGAACGCTACCACTCTCCCGATAGCCTCGTGGGTAATGCGCTGTACGTTCGCCGTACCTTCACGTGGAGCGTTGAGGTTGAACTTGAGGTACCCTATGCTGAAGCGAGCCTGAATAATAATACGCACACAGATATCTGAGATCGGCGGCAACAAGTATGCGCGCCAGACAATACCATGTGATACCTTGTATCGGTTGCAAAGTATGATGCGCACGTGAACTACAAAAGAGGATGAGTCACCCTCGTGGCGTTTCGCTAACTCGGAGCGTTCGAGTCAAGATCTCCACGATAAATGTATATGAAGCATTGTTAATGTGGTAGCTGAGTGCCACGTAGAGAGCTGACTGGTATTGACAGTCTAGTAGATCGGAGCGAGTAAACCTGTAAGTCGTGATGTCAGTGCTTGTGACTCCGGGACAACAGACGATATGAAGACTAAGTTAAATTGTTCACAGATCTCTGATCTTCACCATGTGGGCACCATATCTCTAGCGTCCCGAGTCATGCTGCGAGTCAAGCTATATTTGGCTCATCTGGTAATATCGCAATCTGGTGTGATTCTCTTGTATTATCCGCCGCGCTGTTGCGCCAGCAATAATGACAGCGAGGAGGACCCGCGCGCCTGATGACAGCTGATGACTCGTGTAACGAAAACTCTGGCACGGAGAAACAATCTTCCGAGTTTTGTTCGCAAGGCCAGGCGCCCGAGGGCATATCGATTTCATGGCCAGACAAGCATGAATGTCTGCAGTGTGGCTTTTCCAATGAGAATGGAATTAGGTTGTCTTGCATTAGGAGATCATGCAGCCCCTCTGCCCAGACAACACACGTGAAATGTGTTTCCTGGTGTTAAGCATGCCTCCGTCCGACTTCTGTGACAAGGAAGCGACGCAAGATAAATGCAGTGAGCAGTCCGCGAAACGAGGAGAACTTGTTGTCAGCCAAGGCACCAAGTTTCGGATCTCGTCTTGTTACAGAAATGGCAGTATGGAACGGCGTGCAGGGTAATGTCGACTGGGAGAAAACCACTGGATTCAGATGGTGTTCCGACCGAACCTAGGGGAGAAGTGTCTGTCGCCTAGCCTTGGCACGATTCCCGCAACAGCCTCACATGTGGTTGGACACCGACGATGTTTAATAGCATGCCAAGCATTTCTGCAACGAGGTGACACGCGTCAACATCCAGTAAAGTTTTTCTCGGGAACATTTCACCCTTGAACGAAAGGTGATGAAGGCCCGTAGATCTATGCTCGCGCATCCTCCAACTCCTCGAATCACGAGCGACTTCGCAGAAAGATTGCAACTTCATGATGTCCTGGATGTCATATAGCAGTAGCTCCTGCCCTTCCATCAGGGCGACACACGAGCCTGGGTTTGATCGAGTTGATACTCACTTCCATAATACGAGAGGCAAGGGTATTGGTTTTGGGACAAGTGGCAGCTAGCTCTTGGATGTGCACCATCGCATCCTCGCGTTTATTCGAATGATCGGCGCTTGAAGAACCAACTGATGGGCCGGAAATTCCCTGCTGCGCAAGGAAAGGCACAAGGCCATGCGCGGTGCCAGAGGGGTTTCGAGCGTTGATGATCTCGATGCAGCGAGAGGACAAATGGATAGGGGGGCTACCGGAGGTTGATATTCATTTGTTCCATCGAAACAAGGTTCTGACAGGACAAAGCCACCAGAGCGTACTCCTCGGCGATGTGTGAGCTCGTATCTATCGGAAGTTTCGTCCAATTCGAGTCAAGGCGGAAACATCCCGAACGTAAACGCACAAGAAAGAACTTTGAACGAGCACCAACAGTAGTGCATGGATCCGATTTCAATATTTGAGAGGAAATACCCCTGGTGCACAAAGAAAGAAGCAAGAGGATCGTGCGCAGCGCCTGAGAAACATCCTGGAGCCAATCATTTCGATGCAGCGAGAGTAGACCGGAGGGTGGTGTTCATTCGTTCCATGGAAACAAGACCTTGAGAAGGAAAAACTAACATATGGTACTCCTCGGCAATGTGTGAACCCGTGTCTGTTGGAAGGTCCATCCAATTTGAGTCTAGTTTGATGCAGCGGAACGAAAACGCACGAGACAGAACTTTGAACGAGCACCGATGTTCAGGTAGGACCTAATTTCAGTGATTGAACCAAGAATACCCCTAGTGTGCATGTGAAGATAGAAGCAAGGCTTTCGGGTGTGCCTGGAAAACTCCTATGCAGGGATGATCACCTCGGTGCAGCGTGCGTGCGATAAAAAAAGAACATGTGGAGAAAACCGAAGGTTGATGTTCATTTGTTTCTTTGTTTTACTGATGCCCGACCTGGCGACTCGACCCAACTCCATACAGTCGTATTTTTTCACCAATCCTAAGATCCCCCATCAATTCTCCACACCTCCATTCCCCCCTCGCCTCCAATGCCAACGACGTCCCTCACCCAGTCCACCGCAAGCACCTTCATCCCATCCCAGACCCTGAAACTTGTCACAGCGCCTTTCGTGCTCCGCAGGTCCCAGAGCCGTGCAACGCCATCATAGGCGCCAGTTACCACCTGCTGCTTTCCGCTCTCAGACGTAGCGATGCAAGACGGAGTCGCGGAGTGCATCATGATACCTGTGGAAGACGAGAGAGATGAAACACGGAGATCGAAGATAGACACGGTGCGGTCTGTGGATGCACCGAGGAGGATATTCCCGTCGGGTGTTTCAGCGAGATTGAGCATCGGTCGCTCGGGGACGTTCTGATTAGGGGAAATATTCAGCTTGGTTCGGGCGGCGCAAAAACAAGACTTACGATAGTGTTGATGCACACGCCACTCTCAACATCCCAGCTTCGGACCGTCGAGTCAAAACCACAGCTGTAGGCTTTGCCTTTTGCATGTTCACCAGCAGCAAATAATGCTTTTGACACACGTGCGGTGTGCGATTTTAGCACTGCTATTGGTGCTTTCCGTTTTATGTTTGCAGGGGCGGTCTTGCGGCGCTTTTTTCTCTCATCGCCACGGTCTATATGTACTTGGTGGTCATTAGGTATTGAGGTGTCCCAGACACCGATGAGGCCGTCCCACGAAGAGGTAAGGAGGTGCGAACCAGATGCATCAGTAGATATGGAGGATAGTGGACTGGTGTGTAGATGCAGAGAAGCCACTGTGGATGCACTTGGACCCTCTGAGCCCAGGGATATGCGGGTGAGACACGCGGTGAGGTCATGCGACGAACTTGCTAGAATGCGAGAGTCGGATTCTGCTAACGGTGATGGCAGGACGCAGACAGAAGTGATGGGTGCTTGGTGCACGGAGACGTCGAGGAGGGGATTTTGGGAATAGTCGAAGAGACGTAGGTGACCGTCATATGATGCTGTTACAAAATGCCTGTAGTTATAATTTAAGTAGCGGATGGATTGCGAAGTGATGGAACATACTGAGGTATTCGGCATGATACCGAAGACACCCAATCCTCGTGGGGAAGCTCAGACATCCGCTGAGGAGGCATGACACTTTCGAAATACTCGATTTCCAATGTATCTTCCTACTATAACGTCAGTCTCTCTCAAAGCAACTTGGTCACTTCGCTCACCTCTCCGATACCATTTTCTGCGCGCCATTCCAATAGGGACGTTCTGAGGATCTCGCCATGAACAAGGAAATCGAACGGAATAGGCTTGGGGAGGTCAAGTGCTTTGTTGATGAGCTGGGAGAGCTGGTAGCGTTTCCAGTCCAACGGGATCATAAATTTTTGAGAGGGGAGTGCATAGGGCGTCTGGGTCGTAAATACGACAGGATGTGAGGACATTGTAGACGAAGACATCGACGCCATGGTTGACGCGTTGACGGTGAGCGCGATACCTACGCCAATCATAATTTTTTGTGGCAGTGCAGGTCACTGCATGTCACACCAAAAGTGACGTTACTGACGTAACGCACGAGAGTAACCCCGTCTGCTAAACTTTCAAACTGGTTACATTGCTCAAATTTCAAAATTTCAAGGCATGACAGAATTCGCCGCCGTGTACTTCGAACGGTGTGTGCATACTAGTAGCTTCAGTTTCACCCATTCGGGGCGAATTCCGATACTCATTAATCATTATCCACAAAGGTAACCTCTCTCACAATTGAGAGCAACGGCGCAACATAAATTTTGCTCAGCAGCGTGTCCGTCTGAAAGTCTACTACCGGCACCTGGAAAGATGCAACCGCTAGCATCGCCAAAAGATAATCAATTTGTAGTTTTCTTGGTCCCCCTACCAGAGTCAATTTCCGCAATGTGGGAAGATGAAGGATAGTGAACATATCGGTGAACTCTTGCCGGAGGTCATCCGACAAGGAGGAGGAGAGGGGGAGGGTCATTGATTCAAGCATAGCCAAATTACTTCTAGGGGCAGGACCATCACGATAGGATACGATTTCCTCGACCACGATGGTCTCCAGATGAGGAAAACTGGCTATCGTGAAGCATACAGCACGTGTGGAAGCGGCCCACAGGTGGATGTGATGTAGATCTTTGCAAGCAGGGGTGGGTTGTCTGATTGGGATGGTCAAATTATATTAACCGTTGATATATAGGCGGGAAAGCTTTGGTGCACTGAATCTCCTGAGATTTGCCGAACTGTACTCCAAGGTTCTCAACTGAGATGTGCCGAAATCAGGATTCCAGTCTTGCACAGGTAGCATAACCTCCGTTTTCTAACGCTGGTTCTCGGAAAGGAGGATATCTAGAAGTTGAGAATTTACCACTGGTATCAACCGAGGGTGTTTGCCGCAAGCGCGTTCACGTTGGTGGTGCAGGGGTTTGTCAACAATGTAAAAGGTGAGGGGCAGACTATCAGAGCGAGCAAGCCAACACTGAAGGAGAATGGAAGAAATGGTTTCAATGGTTTATATTTCCCAAGGAGCACGACTTGGATGCGTGACCAGACTCCTGCCGTTGAATGTGCAACGACTCGCCAAAGGCGGCACACTCTGATGAAGACTAGGGGAGGGTTGGCAACATCGACCGAAATGATGTCAGATTCACATGAGAAGATACTGGGACAGTCTGGCACGTCGTTAACGATGAGCAAGAAGACTTGTTGTAGAAGTTCCACTGGCAGTCGATGGATGTACGGTTCTGTTGGTGTCACATTGACAGGAGAACTTGAACGAGAGAATGACAGTCGGAGTTGTTGAACGGATTGTGAGTTTCCTGTTCCATTTTCGCAGAGGTGCGTGTACTGGATGTTTTATTGTACTTCACAGCATCAACCTCTCTCATCAGACACCCGAGATGTGAGGTTTATTGCCCTACCTTTTTAAGGCTGCAACCAGATCGTCACACATGTGTTCCTTGACGGTTCCATCAAAGTCATGCGCCCCTGCACCATTGTACGCTGGTCTACGTACAATGCCAAACACCTTCCCCCGCTTGGTTGGAACGTGCCTTAAACGCGTCTTTTTACATTGTCTCACAGAGGAGGAGTGTGTAATAGCAACATCCTACGGGGATCAGAGACCATCGGGCGTTCTGTGCTTCCGAAAATTCGGAAGGAAAATTTTGGCCGGCAGTTGTGCGCGGAGGACAGGTCGAATTCAGGCTTAATTAATCGTGGTAAAAATTCGGTTTGTGCCACCACACACACTCAGACTTATTGCCATCAGTACGTACAGATTGGGCCGTTCCGGCTCAGAGGAGTTGAGATTTATTTCGTGGGCCTCATGCATCCTGCCTAAACCAACAAATCGCTTGGCAGCTGAAAGACGAGACTTATGTTACTCGAGTTCATCGATGGCGACGCCCTGTCAGGTTATGGAGCTCTGGATCTTTATCGATGGAGTCGCGCCCCCGCTGCACAGACACGAGGCTAAGTCCCTGACTAAGCCCTGCCTCTACTCCGCTCCTCGTGTTTTAGATGTGAGATCTGTGAATTCTGGTTTCGTACATGGGGATTTACTACAGAAGGAAATAAACGTGTGTATAAGACATTGGGACTGGTATGTACATTGAATCATAAGTCCGTAGAAGCACTAACGAAGCACTACAAGACGAGTTAAAATAACCATTATTTGGGCACGTCCTTGCGCCCGTCCATGTTGAAAGGCCCCCCGTCTACACGCTGCTGGCCCGAGCAATTATCCTTATGATTACTAAGAGTGTCCCTGCGCGAGAACCTGCTCCCGCAGTCGCAGACGTATGCAATCCCCATATGGATCTCTTCCACATGCTCGTAGAGGCTCTCAATGCTGAGCTCCTGACCACAATGGTTCCATCTGCACTCGGCACGCGCGCTCTCTTGCCCGTGAATTCCGTGAATTTCATGTAGGTGAGCAGACAGATTGATGCCACGAATCAAGTAGTTGCAATGCAACCCGTGCGGATAACCCCACATGCACTGGAACATCTCTTCGGGAGAATGGGTAACCTGAAAGTGTTTATTAGATGCAGCGATGCACGGTCAGAATATTGATAATTTAAACCTACAGGTCCTGCTAGTGGTGCAGTGGAGGAACCAGATGATCTGTTGCTAGAACAGCTATAAAAATGGTTCGACATGGTATGATTGAGAGGAACTGTGTGCTTTGTGCAGCTGGAATATCTGAATGAGTAGTGACCTAGCGAGATGTGAAGGGCCCATCAGCGATGTACTTATACTCTTGTCCCCCCGCTATCCGCAATGTATACAGCATGCAACTAAGTTGGTCACACTTGCCAATTAATCAGGAGGAACATCCGGTTACGTTTAGGCTTCTGCATTTTCCACGGGGAGCGATCAAATCAAACATCAGGCCAACCAGCCACAAGACTTGCCAACCCGTCCCAGCTTGCCAAGTTTACACAGCAATCCTAAACAAGCGCCTACAATAAGCGCCTGCGAACCTTAATTTGTTTCTCGACAACTACAAGATTGCGAGGGTTATTGCGACACGATTCGATTAGACGGGAAAATAATAGCACCACATCGATATCATCGAAGGGTCAATACTCAAGATCTAGACTGCTTCTTCAGCCCGACATTTCTGATTCACTTTCTCTAAGCTAGCGCGCGCCTTGACGTGCAGAGCGCCAATACCCGACTCCAGGGTAACATGTACATGATGCTAACCAAATATTAACACTGTATGTGATAGAACATTAATCGGTCCGAAGGTAATTCAAAGATCAGCTGGGCAGAGGGGACTGATAATGACGAGATGTCGAAAAGTTTCAATCGAACTACAGCGCCTTGCAAGAGACATCGGTTTGGGTGTATGAAACAACTATGGTCCGCAGGTTTAGATCCGGCACAGGGTCTAGGAACATATTTGAAATCTGTTGTGGTCCCCGCTTGGTTATGACTGGTTGAGAATGACCTGAATGAATGTCTAAAGATGTGATAAAAGGAACAAGACTGTTGTCAATAGGATTTAAAATATGGAATATATTTTTAAGCTGATAGCCATTTGGGCGCGAGTCCTTGAGATTCGCCTCCAAGAATTTATTTGGGACTTTATATCCAAGGTACGGTCATCAAAAAGCGGTCATCGAGCAAGTTTCGAACTTGCACAGGGAGGAACAGATTTCGAATATGTTGCGCTAACCCCTTGGCTAAGGCTAGTTGAGATGAGCGACCAAAGAACTGTCTGTGAGTGAACGCACAAGTGTGATCACAGACAAAAATTATTTGAGGCAGGTTTCGAACCTGCACCATTCAAGAGGAACAGATTTCAAATCTGTTATTCAATGCCCGCATAGCTATGACTGCTGAAGATAGATCTTTGAGGGACTGCCTATGACTGACTATCGCGAAGGTGCGCTCACTGAAAAAGGGTTTTGAATCTGCGCCATCAGCAGGACATAATCTGTTGTGGCTCGGCTACAACGCATAAGAATGGGACTATTAAAGGTATTCGTTGAAGGCAACGGACCCGCAGGCTCCTCATGGACATTGGAGGGCTTTGATGGAGTGCAAGCGACTGCCACGCTGCACGGCTCGTGTTGTGACTTTTGTCATCGATGACTTGACAAGAATGTACGTCAAAAACCACAAGCTCTTTAATAGAGACGTGCATGTTTCTAACCAAGAAAACTCCTCTACCTGGTGGGAGTCAGGGAAAATACGGAACAGGGAAGAAACAAAAGATAATGGTGGAGCACAGAGGGGCCATGGAGAATTAGATGAGATGATAGGAAATATGGATGATCACTAATGTTGACTGTCTGTGTATTGAATAGACACGCAACCAACCCAGAGTAAGAAACGAGTCCAGAATCCAGCTTGTCTTATGGCGATATCAAGGTGCGATGGTGTTCCAGTCGCCACTACGGCAGCGGTAAGTACCGCGGATGTCATGACTTGGTGTAATGATACTCCGTTGGTATGTGTATTAAGAGGTCGAGAGGAGCCGACAGCTGTCTTCTTTCTCACATGATAGTCCTCTGCATGAAAGTTAATGATAAAGGAAAACGAAGAAAGGAAAAGACGAAGTGCTGAACCCAGCTGAGGAGATGCGATGGATATTGGGTGTCGTGCTCAGTTGCTCCGTTCGAGTTGGAGCAGTGGCAACCAAGGTTGACGCGGTGTGGCGCTGTGGTGGTCACGTCGGATATTGGAGGTAGAGAACTAACAACATTTTGCTCAAGAGGATCTGTTTAATTATACAAGGTTATAGGACACGTACATCAGCATCGTCAAAAAAACTTCGGCGTATTCGATGAGCATCTTGAATTGGCAGAGCTCGTCGTATAGCATCACTCTAGTATGCAGATCTCGAAAGTGAGGGAAAAGGTCAAGGAACGTATTGCATACATCTAGGCCTGAAGGCTTGTCGGTGTTATGTGATGAGCAGCAACATTCCCCTCAGACTGACTAAATTCAAGCTTACATTATGTGACAGAAGGTCGTTGAGGCAAGGCTCTCTCTCGGAGGATAGCGGAGACATCCCATGTGTAAATGTGATCATCGTAGCAACCAGTGACGGGTAACTTTCCATTCGTAGAACAGGCTGCGGATTTCATCCAGGTTTCATGGTGGAGGGGTGGTCCGATAGGTTGATTGTTGTCGAGGTTCCATAGTTGCGCTGTCTTGTCGTATCATACGCTTACGAGGAGACGATCATTGGGAGACTGTGAAATTACATTGATAAGTCCTTTGTCAACAGCCCGCGTCCAGAACAGTTCAGGTGGCTGTGTCGAATTTTCTTGGCCCGGCGTTCAACGTTGAGCGCTGAGCGCGCTTCCATCCAAGGTCCATGCCAGACAGCCAACACCACTAATCTTCACCGTCTTGAACAATTTGCCTGTGTTGACACTTTCAGCGAGTGCCTGCCCGCCGCGATCGTCGTACCATCAGGTGAGTAGCAAACAGCCCACACGTGACACGCCGCAGTCGTCCCCTGCCTCGGTTGGTCTAAGGATGGTCTCTCTGCTCACAACATTCCACACTCTGAGTGTTCCATCCAACGATCCACTCATTACTCACTCTCCGCCTGGACTCCAGCAGACAGACAACAGTCCCCTTGTATGCCCCGTCCACTTTCGATGACCTTGCCTGTGTCGACATCCCATAATCTAGCTGCGCCATCTAATCCCACACCCAAAGCGAGCCATCAGGGGAACATGTGATGATCAGCCAGGCAGGCGTATAACGCCATAGACGATCCCCATATGTCCTTTCATTCTTTGGTGAGGTGCTCGTGTTGACGTTTTTTGTTTCACAGGGCAGTTCATTCGTGCTCGCAGATTTTTACCTAATGGGCGCGGTATAATTTCAGCTCCTCGAGTTACCTTCGAAAGTCGTAGGAATGCTTATTCACAGATACTTCACCTTGAAAGCTACGAAATGAAAGCTGCGATGGAGTGCACAGTTTGTAAAATACACAGGAGGGAAGTCCTGTCAGAGTCCTTATCATTCATGCTGTATCCTCGTGTTTACTTCACAGCTTGAGCACTGGTTGCACAATCGGGCGCCCAAGTCTCGTTTCTGAGCATATCCGCAGTTTCTTCATTTCCGTTGAACCCTCAGCATCGTGTCTAGTACTAGTTGGATCCGTCCATATCATATCTATGCCTCCCCCACAGAAAGCTAGGAACGCCATAGATGAAGACACTGACTCAGAATTGGACGTGCGAAGGTAAGCACGCGCGGCAAGCATTAATTCCCGCCACCGCGCTTATCCAAAACACTGATGCAACAATTGCGTGATACATGATGGATTTAGCATGGTGCGATTCGCCATCGGTTTCAAATTCATCAGTAAGCCCTTGTTATATCTCTCACATCCTTGGGACGTTATGTTATAGCTCCATTGGCCGGGGTGACCGGTGAGGGGCTGATCGATCAATCGATCACTGCTGTCACCCTCCCACACTGGAGTTCCCAGACCGAGTCAAGAAGGCCGATACGGTGTTGATGAATTCACTGAAAATAATGCGGCCATCAGCTATGAAATGAACGTCTGCAGTTCATAGAATCAAAAGTTGAGCTTCCTGCGGTTGTAGCCAGTACGCTCGAATTTCATTTCCCCTAGTGGGTGCTGTCTCATTTCTCGTCTTATCTAGAGTTGGCGCCATGTATTCATTGAGTATTAATTAGTATCAATGAAGGGTTAGGACGTATCTGGCTGCAACAATTGATATGTCACCGTAGCATTAACTCCACAGTACGTTTAAGCTGAGTGCAGTGCATCATTTGCGTGCACTGGGTGGTAGTATATCCAGTACGAACGTATTGTTGTACATTCACCAAGCTCGCCGCTTACTCACCCGTCCTTTAACAGTTCGACCTAATCTCAAGTGATCCTATGTAGTCTGGGTGAGTAGCGGACATTAGAATAACAACGTGAACATACGATTGACTCGCGACAGATGCAACGCTGGTCACTCATGACTGTTCTGTATTTCAGTGAATGTAACCTATGTGGTGGTAGCTGGCGCTGATTTTTGCTGACTTGACAATATTTTAGGTGCGCTATGTTGGAATTATATATGCTGTGTGTGTTTGGAAGGCTAAGCAAATGACATTGTGCCAATCAGTCATTCCTCACAATCAGCATCAGCATACCGTGTATGTCTCCTCATATGTATGTTTATTTCTTCTGACCGACGTCATACAGTTGAAGTTCTGGCAATTTCGGTGACAGATTCAGTAGGTATTCTAAACTGATGCCCGTCATTTTCGCTCAACCAACTGTACTCCCATATAGGAGTGAATAAAAAAAATTAACCAGCTTCTTGGTTCGATGCAATGACCGCCACAGTTGTGAGTTTATTTGGAATGTATGATCCTCCAAGGCTGACAACTAACGTTACTGGATTCGTCAGGCCTCATTATGAACTTAGCACTAGATTGTATGTATGTTGTCGTAAATGCAATCCTAGGCGGTGAGTTACGCAGTTCCAATACTTCAGTGATATTGAATTGACTGACACATTAAATGTCAGTGATCTCACTCATTTACATGTCATATACAAGCGATCCAGAAAGGTTCTGATTACTTCTCGTTGTTGTCTTCCTGACTGCCAACATCGCTGACATCATGTAGTGTTCACCGGAATGGGAACGAGTCATGCTTCAGGGGGTAAGCATAATTATGGATGGAAGACCTACTTAGTATATCAGACTGATTGAACAACACCAGTGGAGGTCATTCTCTCCGACACCTATCAGTGCTCTTTCTGCACTGAGGGAGATAGCACACTCCTGCAAACCATGGCTTGGTTACTCGACACTATATGGGAGGTCCTCGCACTGTGTCTCGCAGTCTGGAACTGAACTGCAACGGTAATGATGGAACCGTTTCTCAGTGTCCATGAAAACCCGCGTGGTTTACTTTGCGAGGTGAGCTCGTGATGTGGATATGGTTATCTTTTTCCGCTGAAAACCCGTCTGAGATAGCTTTGTTGTTAGTTCTTGCTTAAACCCCGGTTATGTGTTTTCAATGTTCTCAGTATGTCGGTCTGTAACTCTCCTCTGCCCGCGACCACGGTTCATCATTCCATAGAACCCATATTCCGCGGGAGCTCAGATATATTCTTGGTCACGCAGCTGTTTGCGCTGGGATCATTCCTGATCCTTAGAGTGTGCTCGGAAGCAATTCTTATCTAGGGGTTGCAGAACCTAGAATATTAATGAATGACTCATCAGACGATATCTTATCAGATCGAGCAAAACTAAGTTACTTCCGCTTTTGTTCGTCCCCACGGCCAGTGACCGTTGACATGCCTGTAACAGTCGAGGATTTGGAACGGGCCATTCGAGTTGCATTCCCCGTGTCCCATCTCGCCATTGAGGATCAATCGAGTGGGTGTGGATCCAGTTATGCAATTCTCCTGGTTAGTGAGGTACGTGTTCGAATCGAGCTGAAGCTGCTCATAATTGTCAATGTGAAACGAAATCATTCCATAGGTCTTCGAGGGCAAGAATACTCTTGCAAGGCATAGATTAAGTGAGAGAGTCTCGGCATGACGTCCATCATGATACGAGGATGCTCATCGTCTGACAGTCAACCAGGCACTGAAGCAAGAAATATCACAACTGCACGCGTTTTCTCAGGTGGGCTCGGGGGCTTATGAATCGTGTTGCAACGCTGCCTTTGTTGATCTACGTTCTAGAAATCCTTCACTCCAGCGCAATACGCTGCGCATCAAGCGAAAAGTGGTTGACCGATTCAGTTCTTCACAATAGTGGTGTTTCGCCGGAAATTAGACGGACGACAACTGGCATGTTTTTCTTAGTTCAAGTGGGGAATGTGGCCAGTAATACTGAAATCAACGCTCCAAGCGTATCCTTCAAATCCAGTGTGATGTGAACGTGGTCTTCGAGGCGGACAGTAGAGGCAGTCGCTCCTGCCTAGACCTTTGCCACTGTCCGAGTGCAGTGGCCGGCATTCAAGTTTGATCGGTTACTCCACAGACCACTGGCACCATTTTACGCTATTCACATGATTCACAGGTCGAGACCATGGTTAACCGTTACACAACTGTGTCCCTTCACGTGACCTTGTGGAGGTCTTGACTTTGCCAAATCGTAAGCATTATGGCTGTAGATCAATGTTAATGGCCCTGCTTCGGCCATTGCCTCCACTGTCAGTTTGGCACGTCCCCGTTTTTTTGTGGTTCGGTGAACATCCACAGGGACGTTTCAAGCAAAACAATAGCTTTTCGCCCTGCCACTAACGGAGGTATAAAGATGGTCAACAGAACTCCCATCTTCTTCCGCACATCTCTTGATCTACACTCTCACTATGTCGGAACAAACTTACATCGATATCGACGCCCTTTTGGAAGAGCTTCGCAATTTGCCACCTCCCACCGAGACATACGTGTTCTTTACCGAATCTGAACCCGGAATAGCGTTCCTCAACGACCAGCTATACGCAATCTTCAATGGGTTTTTGGCCCAGTTCTTCACGCCAGACATAACAACATTTGTCTCCACTTGCGATAGCCTAATCTCTGTGCTGGACCTAGCGCTACTTACCGCGAAAAGTCGTCAGCTGGTATGCTTCGTCTCAAGTCATTTTGACGCGTTGGCTTACAAAAATCATAGGTTTTAGATATCATCGAGGTATGGATTTCACTTTAACTTGCTAATACATGTTAGACGTTGACTCCGTGGTATACCAGCTTGCCTACGTGATGTTCGATAATTTTGTGGGCGTCTCTCTGACGCTCCAGCAGTGCTTGGACCCACAGTACACTGTGCCGACGCATTCAATTGTCCGAAGGCGCTTGCTTGGCATCATTAACCAATGTCTCGCGTCGCCACACGATTTAAGTGACATCCGCCGTGCGTATCCAGCTCATTCTCGACTATGCGTGCATGTCTCATGATGCCCATTTGAGCTGAACTCCAGACTCTGAAATCGAAGATTCAGGAGCGTGAGGATCAGGCGAAAGCCGCCTTATTTGCTTGCGACACCCAGTGGATTTATGATCTATGGGAATCATGCCCTGAGCTCAAAACCTTGGACTCGTGGCTGACGGAAGATATCCCAGCAGCAGCACTGGAAATAGTTGCTCAGGGATGCACGTCTACTGGACCCACTGAAGTTTTTCCAACCACAACCGCGCAACTCAGACGGAACTCGTCTATGATCAAGGAAAACCTGCGAGTATCCAAGTCGACGCGTCCCCTGGGCGCGTCTCAATCTTTATCTGCCATACCTACATCAGCTTCACACCCCATCAAGGGTTTGCCTAAACGAGCTGCCCCTCTTTCCCGCACGCAATCACTTTCTGCGATGCTTCCTCCTCAAGTTCAAGCTCGTGTGCTGGTCGCGCTTGGGACGGTAACTGAAGCGGAGGAGAAAGAGGACTGAGGTTATATTTGTACTGGTCTCGGTATGGTCTCAACATAGCATGCAAAGATATCTGTAATTGTAGCATCACAAAACTATTCTCGAACATTCATGTATATTGGGGTTCTGTAAGTTGACCTGCCTGTCATTTAGAATTGTATATATATCAGAGGTGACTGAACAAACACACTGGTATAATGTTTTTGGCCGGTTTCTTTACTTGAAACTACCGTACAGTCGTGCCTTCAAGTTGGACAACCAGCAGGGGCAAATGATTTTGAACACTGTCGGTAGACTTTTATTGGGAGGTTCGATTGGGGTTGAGGACGTGCGCAATAATAGCGGCCAAACTACAATTTTGCAATATATTTGTGTACCAAGTACTGATACTAGTGACTCCCCCGGGCGGAGCCCCTCGGGCCTGCCAGTGACCTAAACAATGTTTGACCATGTTTGGTGTTGTTGAAAACAGAAGGCTTTGATCAATAAAATCGATCTAACATGATCAAGAGCAGCACTTAGTATTGTTCTTTGGGGTCAGAGAACTTGGTGTATCTGAGAACTGACTCCCGGACACTTCTCGTCTGTATGTCCCCATACTCGGAAGAAGGTTTCTCCTCGACCGGTGATGCAGTGCCTATGGGTGGCACTAACAAACACCTTGGAGATTCTCCATCACAAGAAACGGGCCGTCCATATGTTCCAAGCGCAGATCAGTTATGTATACAGTACGCCCCATGGACTTGGGGCTTGTATTCAATAAATATTCACTGCGACGAGTCAAAGAATAATCATCTAGGCACGCGCTAGCGTATATCCGTGTTAAGAGACTCCCTGCCTGCATACTAGTGCTGACCTGAACAGGTTTTCTTGTGTCTGTTAAGAGTGTCTCTCCGCGATTACCTGTTCCCGCACTCGCAGGGATATACTCTCGCCATATGGATCTCTAGTACATGTCTCCAGAGCGATTCGTTGTTAACTTCCCGACCACAATGATTCCATTTGTACCTGACGTGTGTCTTATCTCGGCCATGAATTTCGTGAGCCTCATGTAAGTGGGCGGACAGATTGTAACCATGTATCAAGGCGTTGCAATTCATCCCCCGCATACAAAGGAACGTCTCATCGACAGAATCCCCCTGAAATCGCCGACTCTTAGACGCAGCAACATACGGTGAGACGACCAAGAACTTACAGTTCCCGATGCCGGTGGAGTAGAATCGGGTGTCCCGTTGCTCGAATAGTTGTAAAATTGCATCGACATAGTAGTAGTAGTACGTGTTATGCTTTGTGCAGCCTGAAGTGGAGGGAACGCCCACTCTAGCGCTCGAGATGAGATTGAGAGAAAAGAGGCAAAGCAGTGACACCTGCATTAGTCCGCATCAGCAGTTTACTTATCCACCCGGGCCCCGGCTGTGCATGGGCGGTACTACTAGTACCTTTACGTACACCATCCATATCATGTGTCCACATATAGCTGCACAGGTTGTATACAGGTTCACAACTTCCTGTACAGCCCGCGAAGATCCCCTTGCCAATCAGTCCGAAAGTTGTCAAAGAAAATATGCAGACTTGCCACTGACCAAACCAAAATTACAGATTAGCGAGAAGCACCGCGCCAAATCGGCAGAAGCCTTGCGTGAACTCCACGGTTCAACATGTACAACATATACACCTCCTAAATGACCGTGGGTTATCAAATGACCTGAAGTTGTGAGGAGTAATTTTGAAGAGACTTCCGGCGGAAGCCTTACCAAGGCATGTGTGTGAAATTGCTTGCAAACGTGATGCGACGCCTGCGGCATTCATAAGTGCGTGCCCACCACAAATACAAGAGATACCACGGTGCAGGCAGGAAAGAATGGTACACCATTCAAAAATTCACTAAGAGCGAGTGGACCTGTCAGTCCAACGGTTTCAGCGAAACTGTTGTCGACCGAGGTGAGCTCTAGGCTAGGACTTCTTCAGTGGCGACACAAGGAGACAAACCGATTCTGATTCACTTTCTCGTAGAAATACACCATGTATATGACACTTACTATACATATTCCCTTTGGAATGAAACCGCAATCCTTCTCAATCGAAGTTAGAGTTTCAAGCGCTTCGAAAACTGGTCAACCAAGCTCCTCGCAAAGTCCTCCACCACTTGGAACCTCGCGATCCCACACGTTTCGCTTTCAATGTGCTGCATCAGGCCTGAAACCAACTTGTACTGCCTCTTGCACTTTGGGCACTTGAACTCATCCGAGTCATGCACCGGAGAGTTTATGTGGGAGTTCAGAGCCCCCAAGGTACGGAAAGTACGGTGGCAAAGATAACACTCGTAGGCAGTACCGTTGAATGCGCGCTCTGTCACATAGTAAGACACAACGCGGATCGTTCCGCCTTCTATGCGGCGAGAGATAGAAATCGTAGGCACTATCTTGAGAGAATGGACTGCCGCTGTTACTTGGGCTCGTGAGATATTGTGACAAGTCCCCGACTCGATGTGAAGGGCAATCGAGGAAGGGGTCTTGAACCTCTTTGGGCACAGAGGGCATTCGAAATCTAGGTCTCTGTGCACAGGAGAGGATGAGTGCTGTGTGGCGGGTCTTTATCAACATATGAAGCATGAAAGCCAGAGTAGGGCTTACTTGATCCAATGAAGTCGGGGTGGCGAAATCGCGAGAGCATGCAAAGCACCAGTTGTGCTTTGAGCTGGCAGCAAGATGCTGATAAAGGCTTGCCAAGTCAACAAACCACCTATTGCATCCCACGCAGAGCGGTTCTTCGTCATCGTCGTCGTCGTCGCTCTCGGACGCATACTCGTCCGATTCTCCGTCGCTGCGATGTACGGCGGCGTTTTGCATGTGCTGACATGACAGGTGCGTGAGTTGGGAGAACAATGGCAACATGCGTATCACGCACCTGATCCAGTCCAGTAAAAGTCGCGAATAATCTGTCGCAATCCTCGCAGAACGGGTGGTCATCTTTGTCGCGACAGTGGGCAAACAATGCCTGAGTGGAACGAAATGAACGGTCGCACTGATTACACTGTGCCATGATACAGTAGAAGTCAGAACAAAGGTCGCCACAAGATCGTCGGAGTATTTATTCGAATTTCCAAGCATGAACATAAGGTAGCTGCATGAGGCCCATGTGAGGCTGTAACGAAGAAGTACCAAAAGGTGACTCAGAATGCTATATGACAATCCTCGTGATACGTATGTCCCTACATTATGATTCTGTTGTCGTGATAGATGTGACATATGTCATAGGGGCACGTGTATCAAGCAAGGTCGCGACACTAGACAATTTTTGGCGCAGCTAGCTAGCCATCTCCAGCTGCTGCTGGCCAAGTTGCAGCCATATGGTACAGAGCGTTGCGCAGGTATCGTGGGATGAGAGGCGACAAGACTATGCGAGAAATGACGAGGCAAGCAGGAGACCTGTGACCATTAGCTTTTGTTTTACCTGAAATACTTAGCAGGACCTGCCAGTGCATGCGCACTGCGCAGCGTATTGTCAGCTGAGTCGGACGAAGGAAATTTGTTCTGGTTTGGAGTTGTGGCTGTGTTCACACCAAGCGTGCCTACTGCGTGTTTCGCAGCACAAGTCACGGTCTAGCTTCGTTCATTTTGTAATCCTTTGCCCTTGTCCATCGTCATCTAGTCTGCCCATCATGTCGACAGGTCTCGGTTCAGAAATTGTCTCTGTCATTAACAAACTGCAAGACGTATTCTCCGCCGTTGGTTCCTCAGCTTCCCAAATAGACCTACCACAGATTTGCGTGCTTGGAAGTCAAAGTAGTGGTAAGAGTAGTGTACTCGAGGTGCGTACCGCGACATTCGATGTATATGAAGTGCACTACTTACATTGATGCATTAGAACATCGTTGGAAGAGATTTCCTTCCTCGTGGCACTGGTATCGTGACACGGCGACCACTAGTCCTTCAACTCATTAATCGTCCCGCAACTGCGCCGCAAGCGAATGGGACAACAAATGGTATGCTTCCTTCCTTGGCTCTATTCACTAAGCTGACTTGTGCGGTAGCACAACTAAACGGCAGTGACAAGCAGGCGAACGAATCGGAGTGGGGTGAATTCCTGCACCTTCCTGGCGAAAAGTTTTATGACTTCAACAAAATTCGTGCCGAAATCGTTCGAGATACAGAAGCTAAAACTGGTCGTAATGCAGGCATCTCACCACAACCCATCAACCTGCGCATATTCTCTCCCAACGTCCTTACTCTCACTCTAGTCGACTTGCCCGGTCTGACCAAAGTCCCTGTCGGAGACCAACCCAAAGACATTGAAAAGCAGATCAAGGACATGCTGGTCAAGTACATCTCGCGGCCAGCATGTATCGTATTGGCTGTCACCGCTGCCAATACAGACTTGGCGAACTCCGATGGGTTGAAGCTAGCTAGAGAGGTTGACCCAGAAGGAACGAGAACAATCGGTGTTTTAACCAAAGTCGACCTTATGTAGGTCCATGTCTTGATAACTGTGTGGTTCTCGAAGCTAACGCGCCAAAAGGGACCAAGGAACGGACGTTGTGGACATCCTTGCAGGGCGCGTCATTCCATTACGTTTAGGATACGTGCCAGTAGTAAACCGAGGGCAACGCGACATTGACACATCCAAGACAATCGGCGCTGCATTAGACGCAGAGCGTAGCTTCTTCGAGCTGCACCCTTCATACAAAGGGAAAGCCCAGTATTGCGGGACTCCTTTCCTTGCCCGTAAGCTGAACATGGTGCGTGCCTCGATTACTCCTCACGCACTGTGCGGATTGGTCACTAACGTCTTGCTCCCGTCGTAGATTCTTATGCAACACATTCGTGCCACTCTGCCCGACATCAAAGCCCGTATAAGCCAGCAGCTTCAAAAATACACTGCCGAGCTGGCTACCCTGGGCGGTCCTTTGGGTGACGCATCCTCTGGCAACATAGTCCTTTCGGTTATTACGGAGTTCACAAATGAATTCCGAACAGTCATTGACGGTAATACCAACGACCTCTCGCTGAATGAATTGAGCGGTGGTGCACGAATCAGCTTCGTCTTCCATGAGTTGTTTAACAATGGTGTGAAGAGTATCGACCCTTTCGATCAGGTCAAAGATGGGGATATCCGAACTATCTTGTATAATTCTTCGGTGGGTTTGTTACTCGTATAACTGGTGACTGTTGAATTAAACTTCTCCACAATGCAGGGTCAAACACCATCTCTTTTTGTTGGCACACAAGCCTTTGAAATCATTGTCAAGCAACAGATCAAGCGACTAGAAGAGCCGAGTGTGAAATGTTGTCAGCTTGTATATGACGAACTTATTCGTATTCTCGGACAACTGCTACAGAAAATCGTACGTATTCGCGCGACTGACGAGCACAATAAAGTGCTAACAGCACCATACAGCAAGCCTTCAGACGTTTCCCTGCGCTCCGGGAGCGCTTCAACTCCGTTGTAATCAACTTCTTCAAGACTGCGATGAATCCCACTACGAAACTTGTAACTGACATGGTTTCGTGCGTCCATGATGGCAGATTTTATCTTTTTTCTACATTCTTATGCACTTGGTGATTAGGATGCAAGCATGTTATGTCAACACGACTCACCCCGACTTCCTTAACGGACACAGGGCAAGTATATATGACTTTGACGATCTTTCATGAGCTCATGCATCCTGCGCAGGCTATGTCGATGGTTCAAGAAAGACTGAACGCCAATAAGCCTCCAACGCCAGTCCCAGACGCCAAGTCAGGGAAGCTTCCCCCGAACAACCGTGATCTGGATGTTGATGTCAAGAAGGAAGAGCCGAGTTTCTTTGGCTCATTCTTCTCGTCAGCCAAGAAGGGGCAACCTAAGAAGGCCGGTCCCATCATGGAGGCGGTACGTCGTTCTCATATACCTGATGAATATCCCGCAATTTATACTCATGTCTCTTAGCCTCCAGCAGTGATTAGACCCCTGTCCGCTCTCAGTGAGAGGGAAACAATGGAGACGGATGTTATCAGTGCGTCATCTTTACGCGTTTCTTCACTCGCACAATTAATTTGACCCCCTTTTTAGAGCTACTGATCCATTCGTATTTCAACATCGTCAAACGCGAAATGATCGACATGGTTCCTAAGGCTATTGTGCTAACGCTTGTCAATCACTCGAAAGAGAACTTGCAACGCGAGCTTCTCCAAGAGTTGTATAAACCTGAAGTGCTCGATGACCTAATGAAGGAGAGTGACTTTGTCGTCAATCGCCGGAAGGAGGTTGTTAGTATGGTCACGGCACTGAACAAGGCTGAAGAGTACGTCGAACCTTCCCCCATCAGACTTGATACTGTACTGACCATGAATTATCGTATAGGATCGTTGCCGGGGTTTAGACATGTGAAATATGGGGAGGTTTCATGCAGGTTCTTTGCATGACCTCGTAGCTGTTGTGCTTATGGACTGACTACTAGTATTAATACCCTCTACACAATATGTTCTACCTGGTGTTACACTTCATGCTTCCTATTGTTCCAGTTTTTCATATCATATTCGCCAGTGTGCGCTAGTTGAACGTTAACGCTGATCGGTTTAGTGGGTGTTCTGCTGATCCCCCTTGGAGTTGTTCGACACGACGATCTTTCCAAAACTACCAGTCTGATCTACTTTCGATGGAATAAGCTACGAGATACAAACGATAGAAGCTTCCGTCCTCCATTACACTTCCGGGGATCTCTGCCTCATCTACCAGATTTATAATATGCTGTGCTTCAGCACTTCAGCCGAGGTTGAGCCGGAACATGTCATTGAGCCTGCAAATGATTTCTAAGTGAGGTCTCAGCACCAGGTTGATGAACATACACGTAGAATGAATCGCCCTCCTTTGCCAGCACAAACACCTGGGAGAACTGCAACTCTTGGTCTCCGTCCACCTACATCATCTCTAGTAGCTAGATCGCGCGATTGATCAACAAGAAGACGAACCCTTAGTAGCCCTGTCACGTTGATCAAGAGAGTACTCATATCGAGGGATGACGGCTGCGCGTCAAATGTACTGATCTTGTGGGCAACCGTTTGAAAAGGCAGTTCCTGGACCATACACAAGAACGGTGAGTGATATTGTTGAAATACAATCACACTTACCGACAGATGCTCTACGATGTTAGATCCTCCCTGAAACTGTTTGCCCTCCCACGTCAACATGGAGTGTGGCCGCTACAAGTTGTCAAAAAGTGTTTGAATACCGGGAAGTTGCAAATACACTAAGTGCTTACATACAAAGGGGCCAGGTTCCCCCGGCCTGCTGCGAATTGTGAGTAGTAGAACTCAGTGAAATTCTTTGCTATGGCAGTGATATCCATGGTGTTCAAAAGCTAGCCACAAACGATTGCAGAGATGGTGGTAGTAGGGTAAAGTGAACAACTTGCCAAGTATGAGTTGCAATCGATAACCTTCCTAATTTGGGTTATCAACGTTTCGGCTGTGATTCTCACTAACGAGATGGCGGCTGTTTTCCAGGCTGCTCTTCCGCCAAGCAGTCCACCAATGACAGAGTCATCTCGTCCAAGCATGCGCAGGAAGAGTTCGGCGCAAAACTTGCTGTCGTCCTTTAAGCCCGCGAACGGCGCTGGAAATGCAGCAACGGTGGGCAGCATATCATCAGCTACCAGTGTCGCTTATACCTCGGTCTCGACACCGACTGCGATTCCTGCATCCGGCAGGGAATGGGATGGCCAATCTGTTCACTCTGACACGCTTTCATCTAGTGCTACGTTGGTGGGAAATGGCACACCAGTCGTCGCGCAGGGAACCTCTGTCGAATATCTCCGAGATTTGGTACAGAAACGGATTATCACGTTAACTTACATGCGAAATGTTCATGAAGGGTGTGTTTGGTCTGCCCTTATATTTCTTCATAGAGCTCATGACTACACACAGGAGAAGTCATTGGTTCCATACAATTATGATGTCCAGGACTGAACTCGACAAGGCATTCAATAACTTAGCTATGCGCAAACGGTGCGGCGAGCCTCGGGATTTATAACTTATAGCGATTTTGCTGAGGAATTCTGAAACAGGACGTATCGATTTGCTATCCTTGCCATGTCGCTCTCAAATCTGTTAGATATACCTCAAGTTCAAGACTTTCTTCGCGGACTAATGAACACCATGAACGAATATGACCAGGCAAGGGAGGAGCCCGACCGTCAGCCAAAGATCGTAAGCTTGAATCCGACAACTGTGGGTCGTTCACTGCTTACTGTGGATCTAGCGGTTATTCCGGTCGAAAGTTGCGAAACGGCAAGCTGCTGGTGGTTTCGCTGAATATACTGTACCATATACGGACGGATCGGAAACATCATACCTCGTTTCACCTCACATAGTGCGTTCCCTGCGGGTTTCATAGTGTTTAAATCGACTGAAACGTTCACAGCCATTTCCTTTAGACTATCATCAAACCCTTCTCTCCCTCCTGGATGTTATCTCGGAAGTATACAACAAAATATCGCGAATACTAGGCCCTTCACCGTTTCCGAACTCTGGGCAACACATGATGGGACCTCTCGGGCTTCTCGCACCACATCCTGGTGTTTCGTATCTGTTCTCTGGCGCCGACTCCAATGTGAAGCAAACGGATGACGGTGACTCCAGCCTGTGGGGTATTGCAAACGTACACGGTGGTTATGGCGGTGCCCTCGGAAGCCCGCCACCTAGCTGGACGCCCGGGATGGGAGATATGCTCCTGAAAGTGGATACGAAATTCAAGGTAATAAATTTAGGATGACATAGAAACATGGATGTTGAACAAAACACAACAGAAAATAACGTCAGCATTATTGAAGGAATTGGACCAGGTCGCTCGAAACGGAATCAAGGATGAATTGACGTCTCTTGACCCACTCCTTCGGAATATTGCTTCACCCGACGATGGAAAAGAGATGTATGATTTTGAAGGCATTTTCTAACTCATTGGAATCATTCGCGGATAGAAATTGTACTTTTATATACCCACCCCATTTGCATGTAGAATAGTGTATCATTCAGTTCTTGACGGACATTCATAGTTGTGTCGCGCAGTAAGTATGTGACGAACGCGAAAAGTCACACTGGGTCACATGTGAGATTACGCGACAACGCGTTTCTGCTGCCAGAACCTCTTTGCCTCTTTCTTCCTGGAACCTTTGGACGAACTCTTCTATTATCCCTCTGTTCTTGACATCTCTTCTCTACGACAAATTTCAAACTAGTCCGACCGAGCTTCATGCCCATGAATAACGTTAAAGCTCTCCTTTCCACAAATATCCCAGATCCGAGCGATTTCCCTATGCCAGACTTGCGGCAACTGGATGCAAGTCTGCGGTGTACAATTTGCGGCGAATTGTACGATGCACCCATAACGCTTGCCTGCGGGCACTGCTTCTGCTCACTTGTGGGTGCCCCTTTCTCATGCAGCCTGTCATCTGAATG
Organism: Suillus weaverae; assembly: GCA_016767475.1. Classification (NCBI taxonomy): domain Eukaryota; kingdom Fungi; phylum Basidiomycota; class Agaricomycetes; order Boletales; family Suillaceae; genus Suillus; species Suillus weaverae. The sequence goes on from MU179300.1 coordinate 569,544, forward strand.
TTATCGGTAGTGTATTCGGGAACATATTGTCAAAGAATCGGAGTGCCCAAGCTGCAGGAAGTCGACAAGTGAAGGGCAATTTAGGACAAATCCAGTTCTTGAGGAAGCAGTGAGTGCATGGAAAACTGCACGGTGAGTCCTGCATCCTCCCTTACGCAGACGCAGTTTGAACAAGAACAGGTTTACTATCCTCCGGCTCTCCCGTGAAGAACAAGACCGCACTAGAAGGAGTCAAGAAGAGCAAACACCCCGCCGGTCCAAAACCCCATTGACCAACGGTAAGAAACGCAAGCGGCGCATCAGTTCATTGTCTTCCGATTCGGACGTCGTTATAGTTCCGGGACCTTCTAATTCAAGCCAGTCCGTCTCTTCCCCGGTACCAAGCAAGTCCAGGCATTTGAGAAGGCAAGACATGGAGCCTTCGTCGGATACACAAGAGGAAGAAATGGTGCAAGGTTTGAGCGCCCTTTAAATTATATTGTGGCATGGCAGTGCTCAATTCGTACTCAGGGAATCAGATGATAAACTGTCCTATCTGCAACGTGTCTATTGTCATGGGGGATATCAACACGCATCTAGACTCGGGATGCCAGAAAATTTCATCTAATGCATCCGGTGCTGCGACATCAGACGCCAAAGATCAATGGTCAAAGTTATTTTTAAAAATGGGGAAGAGCAGGGACAACGGGTAAGCGTTAGTTTAATTCTGGCCAGAACGAATCGACAAGAACGTGGAGGCAGGATTGACGTGGACAATGCAACGGAACGCATACCCAAGGCCTCATATGATGTATTAAAGGACAAACAAGTCAAAGATTTGTTACACGCTCACAGTTTACCTATCTTCGGTGATAGGAAAACGTGGATCGCTCGACATCAGCGGTGTGTTGCTTCTTAGTTCCAATCAAACGGTGGTTCTCAACGGAACTTAGCTGGGTTATGATTTTCAATGCCAATTTGGATAAGTCTGGATCTAACAGGAAGAACATGAAAGAATTACGCAATGAATTGAAGAATTGGGAAGATAACAGAAAGCGAAGACATCTTGTGGATGATACCGCAACTCACATAGTGGGTCCTCCGTTCCTTCTATCACTGAGGATGCTCATCGCAAGCTGCAGTTGAATAACCAAGGAGAGTTTGCACGGCTAATTGCCGAAGCACGGAATAGCAAGGCACGAAAAGACTCCAGTCCGACAATCGTGCGGCAACACCCTCAGGACGATGACGCAGTTGTTGCAGATTCCGAAGATGATTATCCGCTTTTGTAAGCAAACTATTCCTATGGCTTGGATGCTACAGACATGTATTGTACGTTGTGTTTTGTCATGCTTTTCGGCAGGTAGCGAGCGCACGATGTGAAGACACCCTTGCTTTCCCGCCGGCTACTCCAGGAGCTGTGTGGGTAACGTGTATTCGATTTCTTTTGACCCTCAGATTTGGGTACACAATAGCCTTTTCCATTGGCTCTCATCCAAGTGGTCCACTCGGTTCCGTTGGTGGTCGTGTAGTTCAAAACCAGGTACCTCCGTGGACCACCGTCGTGGAGCAGTTTCCGAACGTGTCAAGAAAATCCGAAGTTTCTCCTTTGTGCGGCTTGGGTTGCAGAGCCCGCTAAGCGCCAGTGCCACAGTAGCCTTTGTCCCAGTCGCGATCAGTCCACTGTAGTCCACAATTTAACTGCTTTGTCTGACAGTCAGACGAGTCTGAGTGGCAAAGCACTGTATATAAATCTGATGGATCCGAACGGTGCCATGATACACTGAACATTATTCTGAAGATGAGCAGGCTCACCCCACCACTGTCGGTAAGCGATTCTACATCTCGCGGGGAATCTGAAACTAACGGCAACGTTACACAGCTGCTTAGTAATATAAGCGCTCTGTCGGCATCAGCCACAGCAGAGGTAAGTTTAAATGGAACATGGCAGGTGTTGCGTGATTTGATTGTCATTCAGGAGGAGAACACTGCATTTGTCACCGAGCAGTTTCTCCCCCGCAAGCAAGATGCTGTCTTTGGAGATCCGTTTGTCTTCCAAACATCAGCAACCAGCCAACATATCCGCGCGAGGCTCATCATGCTCTCACCATTCCCATCTGATACCGCTCCGTTGGCCAAATCGGTAGCATATCTTTCTAGTCGTTCTGGATCCATCAAGGCAGAAGTGGTAAGTGCATCCCACCAGGTGGTCACTTGGGTGGCCGACCAATATGAAACGACTGCATTTAGTAATCTTGGCTTCTTTAGTTTCGTACACCCGGTGCAGAGAACCACTTCTTTCGCCTCCATATTTTCGCATGCTCAGCCGGTGTGAAAATCACATTGCCCCCCTCTTTCCGGGGCATCATGTCCATCAACGACTACGAGGGTCTACGTCGGAGGAGGCAGATTCGCTGTGGTCGTGCCTTCAACGAGCGAATGCGCCGGGGTTTTATTAGGCTTGGCTCCTGTGCGCTCGAAAATGAGGACGAAGTTTTCATCCATGCCGAGGGAAAGATTGAGTTAATGCTGAGAACGGAGGGTGATGTCAGTGATAGGGTTTGGACTCGGATGGATCGTGGCATGCGGAAGATTTTCCAACGGCGTCTAGGCTCCTCTAGGATGTTGGACTCGACTTTGGGCGCTGCGGTGTAGTTCTTGAAGACAGTTCTCTGTGTATTGTACTGCTAGCTAATGTTGAGCGCTGTCTGGATACAGCTTTGAAATTTGTGATAGGCAGAATTAGTATCCGAGTGATGGCCACGTGTTTGCACCACGAGCGAGGCACGCGGAGTACATTGTCGAGCCGAAGTAGAAGAAGGCATGAGACCGAATTGTTCTCGCCTTCGGGTGGCCAAGGGATTGCAAGCGCGCTTTTTGTTTCCGAATACAAGACTACCCAAATAAGGCATAAAGGAAACGACTTGTGGGATCATGACTCTCTCTCGGTGACGTATAGGTGACCGCCTTCCTAAACCCTTAAATATGCAGAGCCTTGCAAGAGCCTTGGGAGACTTCCCGACCCAAGGACGCCCAACTTCGTATTTTTGTCCCCGCTCGTATTTTGACCATCACGATATTTCCTTCATTCTTGAACTAATTTGCGCGTCATGTCCACTTATTCGAGTTGTTCAATGTCATCAGACTCGTCCGAAGTCAGTTTCATTCTTCAAACACAGTGTAACATCGAGCTGAAGTCTGCCTTAGAGTTCATTATCACTCGAAAAGTCTCGTTTATTGGTACAACACAATCCTCCTAGCTGTATTTGCCTGCAAGTAGCTGACCCATTGCACAGAGGGTTCAGCCAACTGGCACCCATAAGATTCACTACAACGCTCTGAGCGAATATGATTTTATGCTCAAGACACCCAAGCCCATTGATATCTCTCTGGCGCTACCACACTATCGTGCGCGCAATCAGCCGGTAGACCACCGTCTGGCCATGTTCATCAGTACTGAGACGTCACCGATCAAGCTTAAAGTTGTAAGTCCCATCTCTTGACTTGCTGTATTGTGTCTGACATAATAACAGTGTCGCTCTATACCTCGCTGCAAGTTTTTCCTTGACATCCGAACCACCGCTTCCAATGTGACCGTTTGGTTGCCCTCGGATTTTCGAGGTCACATTCGTTGCTCGGGCACACCATCTTTCTCAGCTGGTTTTGTCAACCGCATGATGGCAAATGTCCGTGTGAATGAGGCAATGTCGATGGACGACAATTGGGATAGCGACGAAGTATGGGTCGATACCTGCGGTCTGGTGACCTTCAGGATGTGGGATGTTCACACCAACGCTCCAGAAAGCCAGCCCAAAGAAACCTTGAAACGCATCTTTTGTTCGACTTCTAAGAAATTACCAGAGAGGAATATTAATTGGGATTTTCTTCTCGAGGATTGAGAGTCGGGTTCTGTTGATTATTTTGTCACTCTTTTCGGTTTCTGACTTCATTCGGACTCTATACACTTCTTAACACGCTGACTTGGTCTTAGGTTATCACTCTTTTTTCTATCCCCAATGTAGCATGCTTTCGTTCACTCTGCACAAATGTAGCCTTTTTATACCTACCGCAAATAATACAATTGTATCAATATGATCCTCTTCGGACTGACAGACTTATGGTAGGCACACGACGTTATATCGATTCAATTTACATAATGTATAAAGTATTTGGCTATCATATACCAAGGTGGCTTGGGAAATTTGACTGTCTATGATTTGCCGCGCGAGTACTGGAAGACTTACTGCATGACCCTGGCGGCTCTGAGAAGAGCCACATGGCTTTCCCTTACGCACAATAATATCGATGCGGTACACTGCCCTGTAGCAGTTTGATTAAAATTGGCCAGCCCGTTGAAAGTAGTCGAATGCAACCCTACTTCTCTAGACACATGAAGTACATGGTTGTGACCAAGAACGACGATCGGAAGGCTAGTCACTAGCCCACCAATCCACCTGTCATCCCTTCAAGGAAAAGCTAGTCCAACGCGTGTTCGCTTGCGAAGGCATATCAGCCTGAAGGCAGCCTGCAACTGGCTGAAATTTGAAGCGTTAATGTGATTCGTTAGAGTGCTCGGCTATCCCTAATTACCGTGTCCGTGTTGAAGTCGAGCTAGAATCCCCTGGCGGCACTCACGGGATTCTTGTGATCCAGCACATCTAAACGGCAGGAGTCCTCGAGCATTACCTAATTCTGCTCGCTATCATCCGCTGCAGCGACGGAGATGCTGATGGGAAGATGTTTGGTTGCAGCAGGGTCTTACGACAGTCAATGCCCAGTGCTCAAACAAGGCTGTATCCCCAACCTGTGACGCGGTGAACTCGGCTAGGCTAACCCTGACTGACTTACATCGCAAAGGGTTTCCCGGGTGTGATTATATTTGCAATGCACATTACACCTCCGGACGAATGTCCTTGCCGTGCAGTCACCCGTGATTGTCGCTTTCACCGTGTGAAGGTTGGTCTGCAAAGACGGGTACAGTTTGGCGCCGGCGTCGGCGCGGCATAACTCTCCACGTCATAAATATGGGTAAGTCACATCACGAGCAAGTCAATCATCATCCTGTACGGGTCTTGTCAGTAGCAGATGGATTTGAAAGCTGACTGACTCGGACCTGGTACTGACTCTTTTGCACCGATCTTGCTCTGGCGTGTTAGATTTACGCGAAGGTAGCGGTCAATAAAATCAACGCCTTCCGTTAGCATAGCTGTTTCATGCACGCCCATTTCGGGGCTGTTGGTCCAGTCTACAGCATGCCACCATCGCCAATCCTTATCGGCATCGCTTCAGATCTGGAGGTAGGTGACAACTATAGCTGGCCATGTCGGTCTCCAAAAGCTCTCCGTGTGTTTCGAAGTGCGCAATCTAGTTGTCGGCGTGGGCATTGTTGCAGTAAATTTTGTGGCGGATCACGAGATAACATGGGCGATGATAGCTACATCAGACCGCCTGTCGACAGAAAGCTTTATGACATTGGACCTGAACATGACGAGGGCTCCCAAGGAAACCTGATGGGGAAAGTGCGATGTTGGCCATCCCGATGGCAAGGAGAGCCATGGCGAATCGCGATTAGTCTCCCAGAGAAATATAATGTACTGGCACGGTCATAGATCACTTACAAGGAGGAGAATTGATAACAGCGCAACTGCACTTAAGGTGCTACAATCCTGTAAGATAAAGCTATGGATACAAATCGTCATATAATAAATCGAGGGAATCAATACTTGCTACCGGCTGTGGGGTCCTCCAACAGGCTCTAGACACTTTTCTAATGTCTCCACTAGGGCAGAGTTTTCCAAAGCAGCGGCAACACGCTCCTTATCATTCAACTGTTTATTTACTACGGCATGTTGTCAAAAAGGCATAGAAGGGAACAGAAGATCGGCTGCTAACCTGCAAGTTCACTCTGATGCGATCCTGGTTTCACTCGGATATCCACTTTGAAACGCTGAGGCAAACTTCGCATCAGTCGCACACGAATAGACAACCCTGAGCAGTTGGTTAAGAGAGATTCTCAAAACATTGTAAAAGCACCCACCAATCAATGTCGACATCCCACAGTGAGGTACGGTTGGAGTAAACTCGACCATGATGTGATTGTCACCCATTTCAATCTGCTCTGCAGACACTACCCTGAGTTCTTCAAGAGAATTGGGATGCTCAGGATCTGCGATAGAGCGGATCAAATCTGTAACAATGTGTGCCATTTAGGTGAGTATAGGAGTTAAGGGGGCCTGAAGCGTACCAAATATCTCATCCTCGTCAATGGGCTCCACCTCGGACTCGCTGCTGAGTTCGGGCTGGTACTGTTCATCAATCCATAGTGACTGCCCTGCCTCGAATTTCGATTTACGGGCAGAGCGCTTGGAAGCATAGACAGTTGGGTTGGCATTGAAGATTTCTCCGTTCATGGCAGGAGGATTATGAGCTATTATGAGATGAGAGATCTTGAAGTGCCCATTCTAGAGTGTCACATTGTCACGTGTCGTGACACAGTGTGACGCGCTCTCCAGAACGCGCCAATATTGATTCCCTTTACCTTTACCCTTTGATTATACTTGCTCTCATCTATTATTTCTCCAGTCCCACTTTGATATGCCACCTAAAGCAAGTCTTGTTCACTTTCAAACTTATTCGACCTTGACGCAGCTGTTTATCAGCGAAAACGTGCGGACGCAGATACTCAAGGGACTCCTGCAACTCGTTCTACGCGAAGTTCCACACGGACCGGTAGGCTCCCATGACCCTAGTAATTCCAGTCCGATGAATTGAAATGCAAGGTGGAGGTAAAAACGCCACGACGAGCGTAACCAGTGTTGGAGCCTCGTGCGTCCTGTCTTCCCACTATATTCCGTCCTGATGATAATAAAGGCTATGAACAGGGTTGCACAAGGCAGTTCTACGGATGGTGTAGATGTGCGCAAGCTTGCTTGGGCTGTTGGGCAATCTCCTTTACCACTCAATTTTGCGCAGGTGGCTCCACCTCAAAAGAAAACAAGAAACACCGGAACGAAAGCAACATTAAGAGTAACAAAAACAAATACAAAGGGTCACGCAAGTACGACAATTGCGTGAGTCTTCCGGCCCTCGTATGCTGCAGTAGTGAACTCACTCCTTACGGCCAAATTATTCGCCACGTTCACGAAAGAAGTAATGATGATGTAAGCCTGCGGCAGACATCCTTTTCCCAACTTTATATAACACCATTCCATCACTTGTAGAAACCCACCTCGACTAGGTTTGCATTGAACGAGTGAGTCTACTTTTAGTACACTTCAATCCTGACGGCCACGACGGATCAATCGTATCTCACGACTCAACCTTCACGTCGTTCACGACATTCCTTCATGCGCCTCTCGTCTTTGTTGTGCTGTGTCTCTAACACGCCCGCTCGCAGCGACGAAGTGGATGAGACAAACAAGGCGGTGGTACGTGCAACTGGTGGTCATTGTTTATACTCTGCACACCTCTGACGTCATCTGTTTCCTCAGCCTAAGGAATCCCAAGATGCCCCCACCGAACCGTATACCCCACAGCGGGCGCAAGTCCTGTTCAACTCATTTGCCGATGAAGACGACCGCGATGTGATTGGACCAGAGGGACTAGAAAAATTATGTACGGAGGCCGACATACCACTTGATGGTGCACAGCCCCTTATCCTTGCGTGGCAGCTAAAGAGTAGCGAAATGGGCAAGTTCACGAGGGCAGAATGGTTGCATGGAATGGGCTTGCTTGAGTGAGTCTGGTTTATTTGTCCTTTGTGATTTCGTAATTGAGTGCATCAGAATCTCCTCATTAACAGTTCTAGCTCAAGCTTTGAGAGAGCTTGAAGATCTTCTTATTCGTGATAAGCAGGCGCTTGCTCGCTCGGCTTCTACCTCGAGTCAAGCGAAGAAGCGTGGCGGTGCGAGTACAAAAGAACCCTACAATCGAACTCGTTATAGGGAGTATGCTTCTGACCGCAAGACTGCTTTCGCAGATCTCTATCTGTTTTGCTTCACGTTTGCGAAGCCACCGTGAGTTCTTAGCTATCTCCGAAAGGCAATCCTTCCGATAATCCATATTAGACAAGCACGAAACATCGACTTAGAGGTAAGGAGCCTTGCGTCCGCGGCGAAGCATATATCTTATCATTCCCAATATAGACGGCTATGGCGCTGTGGTCTGTACTTCTTGCTCCACGATATTCAATCATCAATGATTTAATTACATTCTTACCTGTACGTGGCTGTCACCCTTGCCTTGGATGCTGCTTATCTCGTCATACAGGAGAAAGGTACATACAAAGGTGCGAACAAGGATATTTGGAATATGGTAAGTCCCTCTATCGTCAGGCATATGACGTACTGATGCAAGATAGGTCCACGAGTTTTGCCGCGCTGTGGACCCTTCCTTGTCTAATTACGAGGCTGATGGGGTATGTTACATCAGATTCATATTGCGTGGTAACCATGCGTATTCTAAATCCCGTAGGCTTGGCCATCATTACTCGATGATTTCGTTGCATGGATGAAGAGTAAGACAGCTTGTGACGCGGAGCCTGTTCCGGCCAAGGAGGAGTGATAGTAATCGTCGCTGCCATACATTGTCGACCATATAATGTCTACTCAATTGCTGGTACGGTTGTGAACTGCGAGCATCATCTAGTCATTCGTGACAGTAGTCAATACATCTTTTGCATTTGTTGGGTCCTGCCAGTCCTCAATACGTCTCTGAACCCGTGCCTTTGGTCCCGACTTCTCATGTTTGCCTCGCATCTCCGCTATCTCTTTCTCAGCTGCTGCAATGCGGCGGAATGACGCAGATAGTGCTTGTACTGATACGCGGGGCGCATCTCTCACGTCGGCAGCGAGGTGAAGCTTGTCCTGACTCTGAAGGTTTGCTTCGGCGCGCTTCCGGCGGAGATCGAAGCGCAAGGGGAGCTTTCCTGTGCGAGGTGGTGTCGACGGGGGCAGAATAGCAGCCGCTGGGTTGATGGTGTCAGGAAGAGGAGGTAAGCCCAGTGACGCCCGTACGTCTTTCCAGCGTCCCTCGATGAAGGTGTGAGGGCTGCGCGCACGAGGGTATTTATTGCGGAGGGTTGCTTTCGAGAATAGCTGGCGTGCCAGCACAGCAGTGAACAAGATAACAATGATGATGATAGCGAGCCGAGAGAGTTGCTTTTGGCGTTGTGTGCTATGACCAGCCATGTCAGTCGGCGGCTTGCCAATAAGCTGAAATGGGGATTAATATTAATTACCTCGATACGATGACCTCGGGATGCATAGTCAGCCGCACAATACCGATAAGTTACTTTTATCACATTCTAGACGTGTCTGGGCGCGTTCGGTGCACGTGACGAATATCACTCTGGCACCCTTCCACATGCAAGCCAAATGTCGTGTATTAAGTACGACCAGTCAAACTACCGTATGTTTTCCTGCTAACCTACTCAGTAGCCGTCAACTTCCACGGGCTTCACAGCTTGCATTTTCTCCATCGCCTCCCGGAACTCAGTCTCTGCAAATATGGCAGCTTCCTTGGCCACCTGCAGCTTCTTCTCCAACTCGTCCACTGTCATTGGCCTCATCTTGTCACTTTCCTCTGCCATGCCAATATTGTCGAAGCGGCGGAGGGTGTTGCCAACCCGAGGCATGAAGATGTGACGATCCCAGCCACTGTCGTTGAATGCAAGGACAGCGCGTACCGCAGCCGTGTTAATGTCACGATGAAGTTCCTCGAGCTTGGACAGCTGCACTTCCATCCAACGGGCTCGACGCTCAAGGGCGAGCGTCAACGCAGCGACTTCGTCTTCTTTGCCAGCTGCATCATCACCGCCGTCGTCTAAGAAATCATCACCCTTGAGCATGTCACGAAGTACGCCATCAAATGAAGAGCTGTCGTCCCAAGTTGTCCGAGGAAGCAGGCGCAGGAGGTCGGAGATAGTCTGCGTCAGTGTCTCCAACAGCTGTTGAAATGAAGACACGGCATTGTCGATGGAGCCAGAAGGCATGTTGGTAGCGAATGACCCACCGCCCACAGAAAGGGCAGACAACGCATGTACCAGAGGACCATACTCAAGAGGCATCTTGGCAGCGGGATTGATCTTTGCGATGTCAAAGAACGGGTGGTTGGGAAGATCCATGCTCGGATTCCTCACGTCAATGTCGTCGAACAGATCAGCAAGTGAGGTAGGTTCCACAGGAGAGGATGTGTCCACAGACTGTGCCCTCGAGTTGTTCGAGCTAGAGACGACTGTATTCGTGGTCTTGGGAGGTGGGAAATTCACAGCTTCTGAAACCGAAGTCGATGGTGCAGCCGAGGCATCTCCAAGAGCAATCTCGTCCTCCTTCGGGATCTTGATTGGACGAGTGACGGGTTTATTCTTCTTCGGCATCTTGGACAGTATGGGTGCTTGTTCTGTGGGTTCAGATGCCTTAGATGGAGCGGGCGACTGCTTGGCAGTTGGAGTAGCATGGCCAGAGGAGCCTGCAGACTTCGTGGCTTTGACCACTAATGCAGACTTGGCGGCTTTTTGAGCCTTGGCCTGAGCTGCCCTTGCCTTTTCGGCTTGAGTCTTTTCAGCCAGGGACTGTCTCTCCTTCTCCTTTATGGCAGCTTTCTCTTTCTCTTCCTCAGCCGCTTTCTCTCGCGCTTGCCTCTCCTTCTCCACCCTCTCCATTTCCGCCTTCTCTCGTACCAACTTTTCTCGCTCTTCTTTCTCCTTCGCCAGCTTCTCCTTCTCCAAAGCCTTCTCTTGTGCAATCCGGGCCTTCTCAGTGGCCTTTGCAGCTGCCTTCTCTTGGGCCGCCTTCTGGCGCTCAAGCGCACGCTCCGCCGCCACCGCTTTTTTCGCCGCCTTGCGCTCTGCTTTGGCCTGTTCCTTACTGCCTTCGGCGGGTGATGATGCATCGGCAGGCAGTGCATCAGGCGGAGGCAGCACATCGGCGTTCAGGGCGGGAAAATCAGCAGACGACAGTGCAGGGACTGGCGAAGGTGAGGACGAAACGGAGGGAGTGACTAAAAGCGAAGTTGGCGAACGAACAGATGGTTGAAAGAAAAAGAGGAGGGAAACAACCGTTAGTCAGCATGCATCTAACCAAGGCTAAAACCATCGGGGGAGGGGAAAAGGAGGGTAAGAAGGGGAGAATCGAAATAATGTTGCCCGAATGTGAAGGTCCCGGAAGCTCTCATGGCCGGTGGTAGAATTTGCGCACTGCAAGCATGGCGCTCGGTACTCTGACCTGGGACTCCCTCCCCTGAACAAAAGAAAGAGACTCACTATTTGGGTATGACAGGCCCGGCGGGGGGCCGTACATGGTCGTAGCAACTGGTGCCACGGCGGCAATTGCTGGTGTACCAGCATACGACGGACTTGCGGAGGATAATACGGGCGAGGCGAAACGTGCTGACATGATTGCGGGGTCACTGAAAGGCGCAAACTGGTACTGAGGCTGATCTGAAACTGAAAACAAAAATGCAAAAAATATAGACAGCATCATCATACAGGAAGCATACAAGATGAATCAAATTGAAGAACAAAAAATGAAGTGAAATGAAGAAAGACAAAATCGTCAATGCGCAGTCTAGCGGCTTACACAAACAGAAGTCTCCTACCAGCTGTAGCGTTATGCATCTGCATCGAGCCGGCACGCTCCCTGCTCGACTGAATCAACTCACGGAGCTGGGCTTCGCTCACGCTCACATTTGTGTCGAACGGCTGAAAGCGTGTCGGCTGTGCCAGTGGCTGCGCGTGCTGCTGCGGGGGCGACTGCACCGTCTGCGCTTGCTGCACAAGAGGAGAACTGGTGGCATATCCTGCATACTCTCCATGTCCTCCATGACTCCAATGCGACGTTAATGCAGGAGTCTCCGAAGCCGTGAAAAACGAATGATGGCTATCACTCGCACTCAACGGGGATGACACGTGAACAGGCGAGCTCGCAGCTGTTGAGCCTTGCCTCCCCCGTGCAAATCCAAATCTTGAAACCTTCCGTTCCTCATCGGGATACGACGGCGAGCTACGCGCACCACCACCAGTTGAGGATCCTTCCGTCTCCCCAAAAGGATTAAACGACCCAAGATAGCTCTCACGCATTGCGTGGGGGTCATAGATAGAGCGGGCGGGATTATGAGGGTACACGGTTGGCATTTGATGCGTGTGAGGGTGTACTTGTGGCTTGAGCGCAGGGAATGCGTCCATGAAGCCACCGGCGAAAGGTACGCGAGCTTCCGCTTCAAGCGCGTTCAACACCGCCTCTCCTTCTGCATTCACATCTACGTCTGCAAGCTTTGGGTCCAGATTGAAGCTGAACCCACCCTCACTCCCCGAGAGCATACGCAGCGTGCGATCGAAATCGGGAAAGACGCTTACTTGCGTGCTCGAAAGCACCGCCTCGCGACGCGCTTTGACGTCATCAAGTAGCGCTTGTGCAGCGGTGGACATTTGGTAGCTTCCCACAGACATTTGCAGAGCTTGGAGACCTGGCGCAGGAGCGGGGTCCGTCTTAGGTGTACGAGTCGGAGGTGGGAGACCAGGTGGGGCATCTGGTAAACCTGGCGGCAGAGAGGCAGGTACAGCCGGTGTACTGTCCACACTCTCCGTGGAGCGTGGGCGCGCCGGGCTTGGCGGCACTTCCTGACTGCCAGAGCCTACATCCGAGTCCACTGCCATTGATGGTGAGGGCGATGTCGGCGGAAGCGGTGCCAATTCCTTAGCCCGGAGAGTCTTAGCCTCAGGTGGCGTCGGGGGACGCGGAGAGACAGCGGGCGTGGGAGGCCGAGACGAAGACGCAATGGAGGGTGTTTTCGTACTTCCTCCGCCGCCTGAACCAGCCTTGCGATCATGTTGTGGGCGTGGTGTACGTGCCTGTCGCTGACCACCACGCCGGGGACGCTGAGCAATGACAGCAGTGGACGTTGTGCTGCTGGGTGTCGGAGTGGCGAGTTTGGCCCATGCAGCAGTGCGCGGGAGGCCTGAAAGAGGTAATGTATGAGTGAGACAGGAATAATTGTGTGATAACGACGCACCATCCCCATTCTTGGTCCCCCTACTTTCTGTGTCCTTGATGGTATGCTTCCTGGAAATGGGTAAGCCACGCCATAGAACCGTTTCGAAAATCCACACGTACAACGTCGTTAGATCTTCCTTCGTAAAGCAGTCTTTCTCGTCTCCCCATTCGTGTAGATTCATACAGGTGTGATCAGTACATGATATGCTGCGTAGAAACGCCATGCAATACTTGGTCGTCCCATAGCTGGCACGCATGACCTCTCGGCCTCCTCCTGGGCTTGGGGCACCGTCAACGGTTGAGATGCAACGTGCGGCATCCTCGCGCCGATGGTACGTAATGTAGAGTCCTACAATAGGTGCACCACCCCCTGAGGATGTACGTTTGACAAGTAGAATCTTGGAGATTTTGCCGTATTGCCCAAAGTAGTCATTCGAGCGAAGGGTGGGGATGAGCTACGTCGAAGAGTATTATTGGATGGGCAAGAAGTGGTTAGATGAAAGTGCAGCATACCTCCTCCTTTGCAAATCGAGGACCAATACCGACAACATATACAACGTTGCGCTGAACCACACGGACATTGGCGAGATGGCGCCTACCTAGGGCGTCAAGTTCTTTGCGCTCGCGTTCACGTTGCTTCTTCTGCTGAGTCAGGCGTTTATGGCTATAACACGCCAGGAAGGCCTATATTGAATTTTAGAAGTAAATTGTGAGGGCGGGACGCACTCTTCTTTTGCAATAGGTTTGAACTGAACAGTTTCGTCGGTGTACTCACGGCGACAAGCGGGACAGCGGCCGTTGAGGTTCTGCTTAATATGATGCCAACAGAATCTACATATCTGAGTGGGGCTTAGCGCATCTACCTAATATGTAATGAACGAGAGAATATACCTGGTACCCGCAGACACACGGCTTAAAATTAAGGTCTGAAATATCCATCTCTTCGAGACAAAGCGGACAATCTGCATCATCCTGGGATCGGTAGATAAATAACGTTATATGTGATCATCAAAAAAAAATACTTACGGCGTCATCGTCGCTCCAATACGCGTCCTGCACCCCGGCGAGGACATGAGACTTGGACTGGTGGGCGGAGAAGCCAGCGTGGACGACGGGGGCGGGAAGAGATGGGTGATGGTGCAACCTGGTCGTAGACATCTTGAATATGCTCAATTTAACGTGTTCGTTGTGTTAGACGACGATGAAGGTGACGGCAAAGGGTTGAAATGGATAAACGAGTTGCGTTTGGGGCGCTGAGCAAACGCGACTGTTACAATGAGGCTGCAGACTTTTCCCACACTCCATCTATTGTTGATTGTTTGTGTTGTGGCGCCCCGAGACCATCCAGGCTAAGTACCAAGAACGAACCACTATGATCATGGTAGGGGAGACTAATTGCGCGTTCAGTTAGTTAGCAGACTGGTGCCATTGACACCTTTACAGGTACCATCCAGCCTCGAGCACGTTGGGCCTTGATGCACAACTCACACAGCATGCTGGAAGTTGCTATGTTATCGCGGTTCTGACTTTTGTTTCCTCAACGATCTAACAAGTGCACATTTCGTCGTATTCAGGTTCCCGTACATGACTATGTTTCTTACTTTTAGGGGGCGAATACGTTGATCTATTTCTGCTCATCGAGCCTTACGCAGGTTCCTCAGGTCCTTCAGCACATCCCGGAAGTCGCCATGTGTGTGGAAAATTACTTTGGCCTCTGAGTTGAACCTGCCGATTCACCATTCCTCCGGCATCCTGGCACTGATACAGACTGTGACTGTCTCGAGAAGAGAAGATTATATCAGGCTTGCGCGTCTGTCCATGCCCGACCAAACAGCCGGGAAGATGTTTATGCTTTGCAATCCAGTTATTTTCATTACTCATAGCTAATCCAATCTAACAGGGCCTAACCTCCGTACTGCTCCTCACGCCAAGAAGCTCCAATGGCTCGATTTGGTCGAAATTACCGGACTCGTCGTGCTTAAAACACTCTTTGAAATGGACAAAGCTGCTCTTGGGCGGGTCGGCCCCCTTTCCCGTTAGATGCTTGCTGGATTTTCTGGATCATAGTGAATCTACGCCCAGACAGCACGGGAGCCGTCAACAATTTCAAACTCGATCCCGGCGGTCATATGTTATCATGAGCGTCCATACCTCTGGTCATCTGCGATTTCGTTGGGTCTTTTATCGAAACTTACGTCTAGGTTTCTATATCGATTACCTATCATGTTACATGTTTTTCTTGCTTGAGTCACAGATGGAAAGGCCACCTGGTGCATTCAGGTGTCCCAAGGCAATATATGAGTAAATCTCTTGGGATAAATTTACTTGGGAGATCAACGAACTTGTCCTTGAGTTCATACACAAAATTTTCCATGCATACCAACCACTTTTTCTCCTTGAGTGGGAGAGTCATCCCCCATGCACATGAGGCATTATAAGAGGACGCACACCTTCAAATCACATACTATCCAGCTCCATGTTATCCTGCCCTGCATACTCCCTCCAGCTACTCATCATCACCTTCAGTAGAATCAGCGGGATACGAACTTGGTGACACGAGGCTACAGGGAACAACTCAGATTGCCCAAGGCTGCGCCGAGGTACAAGATGATCATCATGCAGGAGTTGTGGCTGTTCGTAATGTACGACTGTCCCACTGCGTGGCGCGCGCGGGTTACAGGTATAGCTGCGGACCTGCGCTGTCACATACATCCAACTTCAGTGAATTTGCTGGAGGTAACGATATGTATGGAAGATGACGAAAGAGATGATTGGATTGGTGAAGAACAATCGAGTGGCAAATTTGATCGATCACAACCAAACCGTGGGTGTGTTTGCGCCATATCACTTTCTCTGCCCCGAATTTGAAACAGGTTTGTTTCATGAAGGATATCATGATCTGGCAAATACAGGTTGCTGAGAGTGGGGCCAGGTATTCGGCGTGATATTGCCTTCGACGCCCGAGCAATTTGCTCCACAGTTGCCGATTCATACATCAGCAAGGTTGTGAATGTGATGGTCAACTATTCAATAATTTAGGGTCAGGTTGTTCTTCGATCATTGGTGGCGTTTAAAGCTACGGAATGATTCACATGAAGGATGCTAAGGGCAGGACAGTCCAATTTTCAACGTGATTGTAAGTGGGTACACCGACTGACTCGTCTCGCATCTGTTTGGCAATTGCAAACACTCGAGTTGAGGTGCATGCCCTGTTAACATTTTGAAGTGGCGATGGAGGGATGACTCTTGGCGATGGATGGAACTGACATATTGAGTCGTTGAAAATGCGGTGCAACGAGGCGTAGAGCAGGAAAGATTTCGTCTGTGGACTATTTGATTATAGCCAAATGACTCTCGGTCTTCTCTAGCTGGGAGCTCACCCGCTGGACGTGATATCTACACACCAACGCCATGGTGTGAGGGAAAGGCAGGCCTCCTGCCAGCACCCGGTGCTTGGCTTCAGGAGTTGTTATCATATCACCTTTGATAATGACATCCTTGAGGACACTCCGGAGTCCAGACCGTGGAAGGTGAGTTTAGGGTAGCACTCTTATGTCAGCAGCCTAAAATGGTGAGCAGATGAAACCACGCGTTTTCGGACACGCGTTCGACAACCTACTAGACACGCGGGAAGCAAATTTACAGTCAAAAGTAACAAAGACGTTCGCTTCAAGGGCTTTCGCTGTGCGGAGATCCATAGGATCTTGAGAAATCAAACTCGGGGACAGGAAAATCGTGTTATATGTTTTCTAGACTTCAAGTTCATTGGTTTATTCAACTGAAGAACAACTTGAAAGCATCAAGGACGCACAGCTTGCCGCGACACGTGTCGATAGCCGCCACTCCAGCTCGTATTAATATTCAACCCTCGCCCATACCTGTCCTCAATAGCGTAAGGCCTACCCCAAGCCACAGCACAAGTTCAAAATCTACAGTCATGGCTACAGAAAAAAAGCACTTCACGTCGAAGCGGTTTGTAGATGCGCCTATCTCACAGTTATCTAAGGCTGGAATCAGACACGAGTACGTACGTTCCATAGTTTGCAATTCTCCCCATGTTGATGGGCCGTCGGGTAGGTTTCTTACAGATGTCCAAGGTCAGTCTCGTCACGACTCTCGTGTACGCTGTATAATGCGGCTGAGCTGATGCGGTACCATTTGCCATAGACGCCACACTTGAAGTGAGTGTCGTTTATAACCAGACTACTCTCTACTAAGCTAATGATCGTACACTGTAGCTCGCTTTGTCGGGCATCGATCTCCTCGTGCAGGCCAAAACTGGAACTGGTATGCAGTATGGTTAAATTGTTCAGTCACAGACTAACCCTACGCATAGGCAAAACTACTGCGTTTCTCCTTCCTGCCATCGAGCGGCTCGCCTCCTCCAGATCAACTTCCTCCGACATGGGCAAGATTCTTGTTATCGCGCCCACACGGGAGCTAGCACTTCAAATCGAGGAAGAGGCAAAGTCCCTTCTTGCGCACCACCCATACGGCGTGCAGTCGGTCATCGGAGGTACAAAGTGCGCATGATTTTCCATGCTTTGGCGCATCTCATGATATATATTAACACTTGCAGCATAAACGCCGAAAAAAATCGTCTTAACTCTCGCACAGCTCGCGCCGACGTCCTGATTGCCACCCCCGGTCGGCTCCTCGACCATCTGACTTCGGGGCTCACCCTCCGCCCAAGTGTGCTCGTTCTAGATGAGGCAGACAGGTTGCTCGATCAAGGATTTCGCAAGGATTTGGAGCGCATTGTAGGATTCTTGCCCGATAGACGGGGAACAAAGCGACAATGTATGCTGTTTTCTGCGACTTTTGATAAGGCGATCCAGGAGGTGGGTGGGTTTTATGTGTAGGCATAACAGACGCTGATCGCTTGGACGAGTAGATCGCAAAGCTTTATCTAGATCCAAATTATAAATTCATATCTACGCTACACGCGGACGAGATCAACACGCATGAACACGGTGCGTACATCTTTTCCATAAGCTATCAATGAACTGACGAAGTGGCACGTATTTGACATAGTTCCACAGAGTTACCTCATCACGCCCCTCGAAGATACCCTTCCGACACTTGTTTCCCTCCTCAAGCAGATGGGCCCGCAAGCAAAGACGATGTTGTTCTGTACAACGGCACGTGGTACGGCTGTCGTCGCGAGTATCTTGCAACAAGTGTCTGCCCAAAGCCCACAATCTATGCTTCCCCCTATCTACCAGATCCAAAGCCGTATGTCACAGGCTGCGCGTACACGCGCCGCACAGGAATTCCACGATGCCCCGGAGGGTGCGATTTTGGTTACCAGCGATGTGACTGCAAGAGGGATGGATTTTCCAAAGTGAGTCTCATCAATATCTTGAAGTATCTTCCATCCCGTCGTTGACAACGACCATGTTTTGTACTTCGTCCAATCAATTTACTTTCATGTTTCTTTTGTCCCCTAGTTTTTTCTCTTGCACCAGTCTACTCCCTGTTCATCGCAAGTTGTACTGACATCATCCTACAGCGTAACACACATCATCCAGTTTTCCCTCCCCAGCTCGCCCGCACAATACATCCACCGCCTCGGCCGAACCGCGCGCGCAGGGGCTGCCGGCGAAGGCATATTGATCCTTATGCCCGACGAACAGTTCTTTTTGCGGCTGCCAGAGATCGCCTCGCTTCCGTTAACGCCCTACACACAGCTTGAACATGCCGGAAATCTGAGGTTCAAGCTCGACGACCGCTCCATCGGCCAAGCATATTCCGCTTGGCTTGGGTTCTACAAGTCCTGGCTAAAGCAGCTGCGATGGTCACCTACGGAGTTGGTGAAACAAGGCGCGGTATGGGCGCGGTGCTTGGGGTGGCCGAGTGTGGCGGAAGTCGGCGGTGGACCTAGTACTTCTGGTGGTGCTCCAGTGCAAAGAGGTGCTAGGGGCGGAAATGTAGTGGCAACATGGATCCCGCCACCTATCGCGAAGCGCACGGTAGGATTGATGGGACTGCGTGGAACGCCGGGGCTGAATGTGGTGGATCGCCTGGACGATGCGGGTGATGGCCCAGCTCGGAATGCGGCAGGAGGGGGTCGTGGAGGGGGTCGTGGAAGAGGTCGTGGAGGGGGTCGCGGACGCGGGCAGCAGTTGCCAAAAGTTGCCAACCTGCACGCAGAAGGAGCAGGCGATAATAAGACTGCGCACACACAAGGGATCAGAAGGGGCAAGGAGAAGGCGAAGGCGGGATCATGAACTTCCGAAGTGGCTTATATCTCTTGGGAGAAGTTGGTAGTTAGAGTAGTTAGAGTCCGATATCGTGCCTATACTTCAATGCATTGCTAATCGATTGTCTTAATTTAAACTGCGGCGCTGAGCGACTTAAATATATATCGCAGTATCAGCCTCCCCGGGCAATGGCTTTCGTGTCACGATGCTTCACCACGCATCAGCATCAAATAGTTATTGACAACAGAAAGGTCCAGCTTGCAGCCGAGACAAAGTCTTGACTGAAAGAGTATTGCAATGTTCGAGGTGGCGAGGGCAGGGCACTGACAAGAGAAGGTGGTACATGTTGGCATTTGGCAATTGAGGAGTATAGTGATGAGTGATAATGGATGATATGATATCGCGATATCAAAGGAACAAGCTTGAGTACAACATTAATGAAGCATCTAAAAATCATCATCATCATCAAAGTCTCTCCTGCGCTGGTACTAGTTGGTAATCATGATCAGCAATCTTCCGTCTCAAAAATTATGTCAGTGATATGGTCGAATACTCACCACTATCGTAGTCTTCGTGGTTGTCTTGGACCGCGCGTCCTCCATCTGAATACATCAGATTCAGCACACTGTACATGTACATACACACACAAGAAAGAAAGATTACACACCTGATCAAGAAGGTCGATCAACTGCTGCTCGCTCACACGTCCCCGCAGCTGTCCTGACTGAGCCATCCGCATAATGATGGTTTCGACCTGCCGCGATCTCTCCGGGCTCACAAGGGCGATGCGGGACACTGTGTAGCAAACACAAAATGACGATATTGAATACGGGCACTAAACCAGAAACAGGAAGGAGTACGCACATCGCTCTCGGGCAGCATTATCGAGGATGGTCGCCATCATGTCCCTGCGCATTTCATCTTCAGCTGCCTTCCGCTTTGACTCCTCTTCTGCTGATGCATTTTGGTTTTGTGGTGATAAGCCCTGTAGATTCTCCATGAAAGGGAGGTGTCTGAAGTCGTGAAAGTTACTGTAGTAGTCAAGTAGTAGTAGGAGTCAAGCTTGGACTCAGATTAGATATGGGAACTATTTGGTGAATTGCTTCCGTTACCGCGAGCTCGTCGATCTAGACAGCGACGACATCGATTTTGTCCATGACTGCAACACGATGTCGACATCATACCAGATAATAGAGCCGATTGCGACGCTACACGACTATGCTCAGCCAGTCACTGCCCTTAGCTTCGACCCCGTCTCTGACACGCTCTGGTCAGGGACCAGTGTAGGCACGGTCATAGCGCTGCACACAATACAGGGCCTCCGTGGGGTGTCTTTCCCTGTTGGCGGTGTTCTTCCAGTCAAGCAGATCGTGACAGGAGACAATTATGTCAGGGCACTTGGTGTTGCAGGTGAAGGCGTCGGCTCTTGGTCCAAAGGTGGGATGAACAAGTGGTACTTTCGGTACGCGATTTTACAGTACTATGCTCGTATATTCTTTCATGACAGCAGCAGATCAGACTCTACTGTGACAGCGTTCTCGAGCACTACGTATACTTCCAATGTCCTTGCAGTTTCAACAACTGCACCTGAGCTTGTCCTCTTGAATGCAATGACAGGCAACCCCGTCCGTGTCGCTCCCTCCTCATCCGTTGCTACACACCTCCAGTTTTCACATTCCACGCTTCTTGCAGCGTTCACGGATGGGTACGTGGGTGCATATGACCCCCGCACTGCGCTTCTGCGCGAGAACGGAGAGAACTCGGTGCTAGCACATAGTAGTGGTGTGCAAGACCTCCAAACAAGTGGAAACTATTTCTACACAATTGGGTGGAGTATCAGGTTAGTAATATGTGGTCTGCGTATGGAATACCACTGATGTGTTGCAGACGCGGTCACGAATTTCCTGATCCCCTAGTGAAAGTATATGATCTGCGTACGATGCGTCCTCTCCCTCCCATCCCCTTCCAGGACGGTCCTGCCTTCATTAATGTCCTACCTAAACATTCTTCTAGCCTCGTAGTCACCTCTGCGCAGGGGTTGGTGAACGTTGTCGATGTATCTGATTACAGTAATGTCTCCGGGTTTTATCAGGTATGCTAATAACACTCCCAAAATCCAATCGCTCATGTATTGCAGCTCGACACCACATCCTACATCAGCTCGACAGCTGTCTCGTCCAATGGCTCATTCCTCGCTTTTGGCGACGCGCTCGGTGCAATTCACCTCATGACAGCCATCGCAGAGGACGCAGAGCCGCTTTTCAATGGGTTTGAAGGCCAGCCCATCGAATGGGCCGATGCTCCCGAAGCACCCCCTGATATCAACTGGACAGGTTCAACGTGAGCTATCTTCCACCATTCATACCTCTTACTGACTTCAACACACCAAAGACCCCTCAACTCTATTGGTATGCCACACTACAACACTCTGTTGCTTTCCTCTTGGACACCACAATTCCTTCCACGCTCTGGGATCTTGAGTCCGCCTCCGCCTAAAATTCCGCTGCAAGTCTTAACTACTATGAAGATGAATGACAATATTGCATATGCAGCTCTTCCGAAGGAGCTGCGTGGGCGGAGGAATCGTGTGCCTGTGACTGCTGCCAAAGATCAAGGGCGGTTCAGGAGTGGAAAAGGCAGAAGAGATGATGTGAGTGTGATTGTTGTTTGAGTATGCCTAATTGACAGGATATAGCTCGAGCTGGAAGCACTAAGCATCGACGATAGCGTTGAGGAGGTACCCCGGATTTATCGAAAGGTAGAAATCGAGTACTCGAAGTTCGGCGTAGAGGATTTCGATTTCGGGTGCGCGCTCTGTTTTCACTTCTGACGGCTTTCATTGATGTTTTTGCAGCTTTTACAATAAAACACCGTACAGTGGTCTTGAGACACACATCCTCAACTCCTATACGAACCCAATGCTCCAGGTCATGCACTACACGTTTCCCATACGGCACCTCGCGAAGTCGCATATCACAACAAATTGTCCAAGAGAACACTGTCTACTATGCGAGCTCGGTTTTGTGGCACGTATGCTCGAGGATGCGGGCGGCACAAACTGCCAAGGGGGAAATTTCTGCAAGACCGTTGGTGTGCTAGCTCAAAGTCAAAACCAGATCGAGTTAATCGATTACGGGCGCGAGCCCACTGAAGTCGACTACGCCCATATGATTCAGTCATTCCACCGTTTCCTCGTTGACCATCTTTCGCTTGAAGGGAACTCCTTCCCACACAATCCACGCCTCATACACCAGCCATTCCAGGAGGACACGCATTCACCTGCGGCGGCGCCTATCACACAGCTCCTCGGTA
Source organism: Suillus weaverae (assembly GCA_016767475.1). Taxonomy (NCBI): domain Eukaryota; kingdom Fungi; phylum Basidiomycota; class Agaricomycetes; order Boletales; family Suillaceae; genus Suillus; species Suillus weaverae. The sequence goes on from MU179300.1 coordinate 592,027, forward strand.
TAGACGCGAAGAACGTCATCACATGTATGAGCTGCAAGGCTGTGAGGGAGAAGGAGAATATGACACATGTCGTCGATATGGTTTACCCGCGCAGAGTGAGGACACTTCATACACATACTAGCTTGTGATACTGACGGAGATAATCAGCTCTCACCTTCAGATCCCCCATCTGCAATAGATTTCGCCAGTATCCTCCGCTCTTCCCTGATTCGCCAGATGACATACAAGGCAACATGTCAGACGTGCAAGCAATTTAGCGCCTTCAGTTCCCGACGCTCAATACCTTCATCGGAGCTTCCACCTGTGCTTGCGGTCAATGCAAGCGTCTACAATGAAGATAATCTGAAGTTATGGCTAGACAACCGACAGTCGAGATTTCTGAGCCCATCGGTGGAGGTGAGAGGTGAGGTTGATGGCGTGGATGATGCAATGGGGGTTGTGTATGAACTGCGAGTAAGTTGATTTTCTTACTTGCTCCTGTTGCGCTCAATTTCGGTTTGTATAGGCTATGGTAGTGCAAATTATGACGAAAGAAAGACACTCGCATCTTGTTGCGATTGTCAGGGGTGAGCTTTTCATTCTAGCTGTTACTAACGCAATCTCCACTGACAACGATACAGTTCCTGAAGCAGAGGACCGCCCGAATCTCAAGAGCGCCTGGTTCCTTTTCAACGATTTCGTTGTGCGTAATATATCAGAAGAAGAGGCGTTAAGCTTTCCAAGCACGTGGAAGGTCAGTTGTGATGTCTGTTCTGTGCACCAAGGTACTCAAGATAAAGCAGGTCCCAGCTATCTTATATTTTGAGCGCGTCGATGTCCGAGAGCAGCTCGACTACAGCGGCCTTCCAGCCCAACTGGACCCGTCGATATTGAGCCTAGATACCTCTATCTCTGTGTTAGTGCATTCATCTCATGGCAGCTTTACTCCTTTCATCTTCAGCACATAGGAACCGCGACAAGAATATCATCCAGCACGAGTGCCTGCGCTTCGAAGAACTCCCTAGGCCTGGAACACTCGTCGCGATTGATGCTGAGTTTGTCTCCATGCAGCAGGTATGCTTTGTGTGCAATTTCCGTTGGACTGTCTTTAAGTATCTTCGCTTGTAGGAAGAAACAGAGTACCGTTCAGATGGTACCCACCGTGTCCTCCGCCCTGCACGGCTCAGTCTTGCTCGCGTGTCCGTCCTTAGGGGTGATGGTCCGAAAGAAGGTGTCCCGTTCATTGACGATCATATCCATACGAGCGAGGCCATTGTCGATTATCTGACTGAGTTCTCTGGTATCAAATGTAAGTGTGGTCCAGTATTTCATATTCCTGGCTGAAATTGTGACAGTCGGTGACCTTGATCCGCATTTGTCGCGGTACACATTGACACCCTTGAAACTTGTGTACAAGAAGCTCAGGGTGCTCGTCGACCGGGGATGTATATTTATTGGGCACGGACTCTCAAAAGACTTCCGCATAATCAGTATGTTCCAACATCCAAACGAAGACCACTCACTAACTGTCGTCATGGTCAGATATATTCGTACCCCCAGAGCAAGTCATCGACACAGTTGACTTGTACTTTCTGCATACCCGCCAGCGACGACTCTCACTCCGTTTCCTGTCCTGGTTCGTCCTACATGAGCATATTCAAACCGATACGCACGATTCGATCGAGGACGCTCGAAGCGCGCTCAGGTTGTATAAAGCGTATCATGATTTCGAAGAGCGCGGTGCCTTTGACGAAAAGCTGGAAGAGCTGTACCGTGAAGGGAAGCAATATGTAAGTATTTGTTGCTATTATTTTATTTTCCGCACAGCGTTGATCGGCCATGTCAGAACTGGAAACCGCCACCCCAGCCAGACGCACGACCAAACACAACCCGCTCGCCCGTTCCTGCTGCGCAGGCCTCGCCTAATGCACAGTTCCCGATGGCAAATCAGAATTTCGCGCAATCACCGTTCAATGCTGTGAACTTCCCCATATCTAACCCAGCATTCTTTGCCCCTGATATGGGGCAGTTCGGAGTCGCTGGGCAAAGCCAGATTTGGAACCAGAGACATCGATGAGGAAGATCTATTACATGCATATAATTTAAGCAATTATTCTGTTTTGTGTAACAATTGCATTTGCTTTCTTGTAGGTGAGATACTGATGTTGCTACAATTCATGTCGTTGAGATGTGGGGATCTGCATCTCATGGCGGAACAGAACTGAGAGCCACCCAATCAATCTCTTCCCCGTGTGTCTTGCGCAGCCATTCATTGGCTTTCTTAAAGTGAGCGTTTCCAAGGAAGCCCCGATGGGCTGAAAGAGGAGAGGGATGCGGAGATCTGACATATAATTATCGGCGTGTCAATAAAGCGAGTTAGAGCGTACCTTAACACCAGATGCTTTTCCTTCTCGGTCTGAGTCAGTTTTCTCAAAAAAAAAAAGTAGATTGCTGGCACACACCTCGTCAATCTTAAGTCTGTCGTATAGTTTTTGAGCAGGCAAACCCCAGGCAAAGAAGACAACCCCTTTTCCGTCCGGACGGTCAAGCACTGCTCGAACAACAGCGTCGGTGAAGGTCTCCCAGCCTTTTTTTGAATGCGAGTTGGCATTATGCGCCCGTACAGTCAGGCAGGTGTTCAACCAGAGAACTCCAGCCTTTGCCATGGGCGTCAGATCACTGTGTAAAGAGTAATCGAATCGCGAGCTTGGAGAAACTAGATGCTAGAGATGCGACAAACCCAGACGTGGGGACTTTGAAAGTGGGGATGTCATTTGAAAGTTGTTTATAGATATTCCTCAAGGAGCCAGGGAGCTTAGTTGGAGGGAGGACGGAGAAAGAGAGCCCTAAAACATGTATTAAACATGTTCTTAGTGAACTAGACATATGTACCGTGCGCTTGTCCTACGTTATGATATGGATCCTTGTCGGGTGCCATGGTAAGTGATGGAACACGTATAAAACTATGCAACGCGCACCTGGCCGAGTATAACGGCTTTCACAGAGTCAAGTGGCGTCAATCGTGACCAAGAGTAGACATCGTTCACTAGAGGGTCTTGTAACGTCTTATCGAAAATCGTCATGAGAATCTTACGCTTTGGGTATACGGTGTGCGCGCAATGCTCTGCAACGAGGAATTCTTTGAGCTGAAGTAAATGGAGTGCTCAGAGGAGAGAATACCAGAGGGAATGAGTAAGGACACACCTTTTGAAAATACGGTTTCACGAATTCCTTGTCTAACGCAGTCCTCCAGGAATCTCCCATAGTCTCGTGTTCTAAGTTCTCTATGGCAGCCTTTATGTCAGATACACTGTTCTGACATGATTCTTCTACGGTTGTTGCAACAGTGACCGTCGAACTGGCACTATAAGCAAGTTAACTAGACTTTATTCGAAAGTACTTGCAAAATGATGTACCTTGGAGCCTGCATATTCCGTCTTTTGGCAGAGCTCGAGTCCACAGAGCTAGCTGCAACACGCTTTCGTGATACTGAAGCCATGCGTAGGACGAGTTGAAAGCAAGACGCGACATGATCGAGTCGCGCTGCACCGTCACGTGGCACGTGACCTAGTCACTTGAACGCATTTTAAATCAGCCTGAGGACTTGCTCTGAGTTGTTCAATGAGGACTACTAAGTACTATGTACTACCCACATCGACTAGTTGATCACCAGCCTAGGACCCTCCATCAAGGAATTCATGCCCTGTATCCCAGTGACATGCTTTTTTGATGGTAGCTCTGGTGCTTAATCTACACGGATAGGGTATAGCACGAGCTGCGGTCCCATCTCCTGAGCCACTAACTATTCGACGACCATCTCGACTCCAGCAGACAGACTACACACCCTTCGTGCGCCCCGTCTGTTTAGTGATGACCTTACATGTGTTGATGTGCCACAAGCACACCCCACCGTCCATATGCCCGCTAACCACTTTCTTCCAATCCGGAGAAAACGTTATGGTAAATGCTGCACTATCTCTGTCCAGCCAGTCGTCCCCTATCTGTTTTCCGTTTTCCGTGTTCCATAATCGCAGCGAGCCGTCACTTGAACAAGTAATGATTTTTTGTCTGTCGGGAAGGCGTACGACACTAAAGACCCAATTGGTGTGTCCTTCAAATTTCTGGCGAGGATTTATCGCTGATGTCTCCTGCGTCCCAATGATGGGTGAAGACATGATGTTGAATCTCAACGTTCTCAACTACCGGACCCAGTTTTGCGTCTCAGCTTTCGTTCGATAAAATCTACAATCACCACTTATGAGAAAGTTGTTCTCAGAAAGAGGGGCGTTTCTGTTGATTTCACTGGGAGCTGGAGCTGGAGCATTATCAACTTGAATGGTTCGTGATCATTTCACATCTTACGAAGCGCCCAAGCCTGTGTATTTCATGACTCCATCAGGCCACGACGCCCACGATAGCTCGTAACCTATGCCTTTCCAGTTCCCATGTCCACCTCACGGTTCATGCATCCTTGACTCCTGCAGCCCCGTACCTGGTTGTAATTTAGTCACCATCCAGTTCCACTACACTTTCCATCTCGCCATACATAACCTCTGCCTTAGTCATACATTTACCTTGATACCCCATGATGCTGGCGTGGTCTTTGAAAGCTAAGTATGCTCAACCGAGCGCCAGGCTCGTGTCGTCTCCGTCCTCGTTCTCGAGCTCAATAAGGCAATATTTTGATTCAGATAGTACGGGCAATTTGAATTCGGGTAGCACACCGTGATAGAACATAAATAAGAGAATAAGTACTGCACGACTATCTTCATCTTTCTAAGGTCTGCCTAGGGGAACTGGTCAGAAGCTCCCGCCGATTCTTCTTCAAAAGTCCCGGCTGAAGGCAAAACTTGGCGGGAGAACGGTTGAGAGGATTCGTCTTGACCAGGTCATTGAGTTCGTCCAGATAAATGTTTTGCAACAGGAAATTCGAAAGGACAAAATCATCTCTTTTTTGCCTTCATTTTCTTGTGTAAAGTCGTCTTTGCCTTTTCGAACCTTGTCTTTTTCTTCAGTCGCGGCCCGTCATCGTCTGCGTTCTCAAAATCCCCCTTCCATGTCGTTCGCGACCTCGATAGTGCATCAGCTTTCTTACCCCTTTGCCTCAGCTCTTCATATCCATCGCCGAGCACCCCCGATTTCGTGCGCCCGACTGAGTGCAGCACATCCGCGAACTCATCCTCCAGGCCCCGACCTCTCTTCCTACCCTTTCCGGCGCCCGTACCTCCGAGTGCCAGATCCTCTTCATCTTTTCGTCGCCTACGTGCATCTTTCTTCTTCATCACTAGTCGGGTGAAGTTCTCCTCCTCGAAGTCTTTTATACGTTGGATCTCGCGGGCGCGGTCGGACGCGAGAGAAGGCATCGAGCCAAGGCCGGATGTACCCTCGATGTGCGGGCGCGAGGGGTCTTGATGGAGGAGGGTAGAAAGTGCCTTGGGAACGGGCTGCCGTTTAGAACGCTTGTCGGTTGCGGCCTCCGTGTAGGGCATGGGTGCGAGCTTGGGAGGGCGGTATATTCCATCGGGCTCTTCGACATCTGAATAGGCATCTCGGTCCTCGTCGGAGTGCTGCTCGTTGTCGACGAGGTTTTGGGGATTTGGACGGAAGGCGAGGGGATCTGAGAGGGCATATCGGCAAGGAGTTGTCATTACAGCACAAAAAACACACCTTCAGCCACATCTTTACCAGAAGGCACTTCTTCAGCAACTCTGACCAGTTTTTCGATCTGGTATCGCATCCTGCTTTCCAGGACTTTTATTTTTTCGAGTACAACGCGACCCTCTATCATAGAGTCAACCAGATCACCAGCGCCTGAGCCTCTCGTCTCTCGATCGACTATACTGAAAGAGGAACTGGCTGGTGTTCTCTCTTTTAATGAGTCTCCAGTTGCTCGGCGTGCAGAGAGCAGGACAAGCGACTGCAAGTACGACAGAAGCAGATGGTGTTTGAGCGAAAGCAAAGAGATTCCGTCCTTCATATCCATATCATCTGCAGTTTTTAATCTGGAGCAATGTCAATGAAAGCTGAATTGACATGGCAAACTTTTACTTTTGTTTGAGGGATTGCATCGACTCTCGCACTGATGCCATACTACTAGTCATCTCATCGAGTATGCCACAAGCGACTTGCGAATCCGCCATTTCGAGAAGGATGGTGCAGCTCGTTATTGCTGCATACAACGTGGCCGTTGGACTAGGAGGTAGAGGTCTGAAGATCTGATGGCTTGAATTCGAAAATGCAAAAATGTTGGTTCCAGTTCCGGCGGTATTTCCCAAAAAAGTTGTACTACTTAGGAACTTAGTATACACGATCGAGTAACTTAGTAAGTATGTACATCATGGGCCAGGCCAACACCATCAAGAAAAGTCTAGCGAGACGGGCAACATGACCATTGTGTGGGTACTCGTCGTATTTACTTATAAGTCGTTGAGGGCCGTGGCAGAACCTAACTTTATTCCTCCTGTTCCAGAAAGCTTGGCATAACCCCGGAGTCGGAAGTCCTGGCCATTGACAGTGACCGCCAAGTGGCTGGTTTTTGGGCTGTTGCATTTGGGACAACGGCGGCATGTTGTAATTATGCATGGTATATATATATATATATTATTGTCACGGACTACCAAATTAACTGGGCATCTAGGGATTGGGAAACAGCAAGATAGGGCAGTGCTAGGAATGATATAAGTAAAGTTCGGTCAACACTACCGCGTCCCCGAGCCCCCATCTTGCCTGGTAGTATTTACTTTGCACACCAGAAAGAAATGAATGTAGAAACCTAAAGGTATGCTTTATATGTCCGCCTGGATGTCACACTTTGATAACGCCGTTATCGAAGCATCGTCGAATAGCAAGTACCGATGGCCTTGCGACTGATTGGATGATTGAACGCAGGCCAACCCACGGTGGTGTCAAGGAGATGAAACAGTCAGATTGGCCTTCGGTGGCTCTTACATGCTCGTAGACAGAGTGAAGGCCTGATTTTGTGGCCTTCGTTCCGGGCTTTTGACGTTGCCGCCTGAAGAACAGTGTGTCACCTGGCATGGTTCAGCCAGATGCAGACCATGTCAGCTCCCACGAATTGCCCTTTCTAGAACTCTTGGTGGCACATCGATGTCACTCATCTTTCCTCATATCATAGCATCTTATGGCACTATCCTATCTCCTCCCACTCCCTTCCCATCAAGCGTGTCTCTAAGTTGGGTGACGCTGATCCCGCGGGCCACTGATTAACCCCACGTCCGAGATTGATATTTCTTGGTAGCAGACCAGGATCTCATGTTCCGGCCTGACAACCGAGTGGAAGTGCTGGCACGTTGAGGCCATTACCATTGCCCGAAGAGTCAAACTTACTCCAACTTTATTCACAAAGTTTCGGCTTACAGTACAAGTTCCTCTATAGGTTTCAACACCGAAAGCCTCATCCGCGCATCCAGGAGTCTCCGAGTCATAGATGCGGCCCAATTTCAGATATGTCCAACCTGACATCAATGAAACGGATCTGATTTTGGCAGGCCCGTTGGCCTGATCTACCTGATCGACTGCCAATCTCTGGCCTTTGGCCTCTGCTTTTTACAATCTACTTTGACGTTCAGTTATCCCGACAGATCTCTTCAGATATCTGGTGGATGGCTCTAACGATTAGCTTACTTTGTCCTAGCTGGTTTGTATATGCCACCGGTTTGGCCTGCGAACACCCTTTGGCCGTTGGCCTACATAGTTTCTTGTGGTGCTACGCAACTTTTCGCTCGGCATATATAGGTTTGAAGAGTATCCCCGATAGTGTATTGCAGAATGTCTTACCGTTACTGGTGGGTCTGCACTAATACTACTCTTCCTCTCGGTGCTGATCCATTGTATAGGCAGGGTTCAGAGCTGTACAATAACGTCAAGGCATTACAAGCACAAGCGACCGCCGATGATGTATGTTTTGTCCGTGCTCGTAAAAAGTAGTGCCCTGACATTTTGCTGTAGGGTCAGTTGACTCGGCGGAACTACCTGCATTCTGCTCCAGTGAATTTATACGAGGATCCTACATCCGCTGATACTCAACATCAAGTTATGTATGGCGTGGACTCGACGAGCAATGACCAAGTGCTCGCTCCTGATGGTCTACATGACGTGGGCCTATCCCAAAAAGATATTTCAAGTCTACTTCCAAGTGATGTCTCAGTGCCGCTCTCGCTCCTTGATCGACAGGTCGATCAGCCCAACATTCAAAGGTACGAGTCCCTCGTACTCTCGATTATTCGGAATATTTACTCGTTCATTGATAGTGCTGCTGGACGGCCTTCGCACGACGGTCTTTCCACACAGATTCCATGCTTGTGGACTAACCATCAAAGCCAGTGCGACTTTTCTGCGGATACTATCCAGAGCATGCTGACGCATATATCATCGCAACATCTCCCTAAAAGGCAGCCATCCGCCAGCAGGGTGGAATGTCATATCTGCTTGCCCCCAATAAGTATCAGGAGAGACACAATCCGTCGGCACATCCGGGAAATTCATTACGGAGACAAGTATCGCTGCAGACACCCCTCTTGATGCCATGATGAGCCCCTCAAGGGGCGTTCCAACCCATATAATTTTATGCATTCCGTTACAGTGTGCTGGCCGCTGTCCTACTGTCGTTTTCATTATGCCTTCACCTGACATGTCCTTCCTACTATCCTTCTGTTCATACCTGGTGTGTGCAACGAGCCAGACCCAGTGAGATGGTTGTCAGTTTGTATATGCCCAATAACATCAATGTTTTATTTTTGTTTTGTTTTGTTTTGAGTTATGGCTATTGCCAGTGTAAGCCTCGAGTGACTTTCCAATTTTGCGGCACTATGGTAGATAATGGTAAGCGAATTGCAAGAACGACAAAATGTGTACCAGGATTCCGTTGATCGCATATCCGTACAACTATTAGACGTGTTGCAGCTACATTGCGACCGCGTTGTAACATGCGTTGACCTACGGTAAGTGCTCGTAGGCGATTAACGATGGTGAGTGGTTTCATCGGTTGGGACTTGATTAATTGATTACTATGAGCGCTTAGCAAAATCTGGAGTTTTCCCTGATGACTTGCTTGTTGCAATTTATTTGGTGTCGTGCTTTGGTCCTGCGTGTGCTTTGAAGCTGTCCGTACAGCCTGAGCATCATGATCAGTGAACCGGTGAACAAATGAACCGTATATTGCTAACAATCACAACGATTAGATCGATCATATTTGACCTTACGAAGGACAGAATGAATTTCCAAGCTCGTCAATCAACCAAATTCCTCTACCCTCCACACCACGCACTGTTTCATCGCGAACTAGCCCATGAACAACAGATGTGACACGAGATAATAAACTCGAAAATTGTAGATATTGTAGACATAAATTTAAAACTAAAACAGTCGGACCTCCTCTTGCGGGTGGGGCATGTGGCACCCACGTGTCGTTTGACTGCGGGGAAAAGTTAATATCGATCGGTTCGAGGAGGCATAACAAAAACAATGAAAGTTGATTTATTCAGTTAACGGTTTTCTAGGCCGCCGCTCTAGTTAGAGCGTAGTGCATGACATCTATTGTTTTCAGAGCCCAGTGCGTTTCATCTTTTGTGGAGAAGGCCAACAGCAAAAGCCGTACAAATCGATGCCACTGGGACTTACCAGAGCGTGTGTCGTCAAGCGTCGCAACCCGCAACAAAGGTGATGGGAGTTAGAAAGGAACATCGAGTCATGTGTAGGGTTGGATAAACCTTTTTATGCGAAGAAGCAATCAACGAACGGACAAGGCCGAATGTACTAACGTCAGACCTTCTGATCAGAGTCCATATGCGAATCTTTGCCCTGCCTCGAGTCACCCGCCGCTGACTTCCATTATTGTCTTGATCTCCTCGTGTGCACGGCCTTGCTCCTGCAGGCGCCTGGCGCCTTTCTCTTCTTCCTGTACTAACATGACTTCGTATCCACCAATACCACCAAAACGCTATGATCTCGTTCAGGCATTCGATGCCATGGCACTCGCCGGCAAGTCAAACGACAGCAAGCGGCCACCTGACCCTCTCCCTGCCAACGGGAAACAGGCAAGTAGTTTTATAGGGGGTTTCAGTCCCGAAAAGTTGGCAGTGAACGCGCTACTTGACGCGACGAAGCGACAACCCATGCACAGCGGACAATCCTCTCCGAACAGTCAGGGCGTATTACCCCCACTACCAAAGCCGCCTACCTTTGTGGTGGCCATGCCAATTCCTCAGACGGGGAAACAGTCGTTGACGATGCAGCACGCGCTCAATACTATGGCGCTGCCAGTTATCGCTTCACCGTCGAGTCCTCACTCGGATCCCCTCCTTTCCCCTGGCATCATGGCCCATCCCTCTATCTCTGTGGGAATGCGCTCGCGTCCAGTGCTCGATATCACACCCAAGTCTCGACCGCGTGCTGCTTCTGTACCCCCTTCCCCATTATCACCTTCGGCGATCAAGAACACCACACAATGTAGCAGCATGACAAAGCTCGGGAAGCAGTGCTCCCGCCAAGTCAAGCTTCCCTCGACGCACTCTCATATTGACCCAATACCTGTCGTGTATTGTCATCAGCACCGTGATGCAATGTTTCATGCACAAACCGGATTTTATGTCAGACGCAAAGGCATGGCAGATACATTTGTAGAATTTAGCGGTGAGCACCATATTCATCTCGTTTGACATGCTCTTTAATGCAGGGCAGATTATATACCACAATACCTCCAACGTGATACTCAGTTGGCGCTTAGAGTAGAAATGGAGAAAGCTGCCTCAACTTCAGACGTCCCCGGTTATATCTACACGTACGAAATCCGAGGTTCGTCACTCTGAATTTTCAAGCTTCTCTTGATATTTATATCATCATCTTCGGCGTTCATGTTAGACCCCAAACGTCCTGCTGTAATTCAGCTCAAAGTCGGGCGCGCCGTAAATCTCACAAAGCGACTGGATCAATGGGGCAAACAGTGTGGTTCGAAAGTGCAAATCGTACGGGGATGGTGGCCAGGCACAGTCGAAGACGAGAGTGACGATGACGGCACTAATGGGAGCCTGCTTACAGGAAACATCAAGGCGGGACAGCCGGGGCCATTGTGCCACCGTGTGGAGAGGTTAGTACATATAGAGCTTGCGGACTTAGTAGTCCACACACCATACCTGGACTCCAAGTTTCCGAAAGTCGACAATTCAGACCCCTCTCCTTCTACTTCAGGGTCGCCGAAGAAAGCTACGATGAAGCCCTGTCTTGATTGTGAGTGATTGTTATATTTACTACGCTGGTAATGTAGGATCTTTAATGCTGGGTCCAGGTGGTGCTATACACAGGGAAATCTTCGCATTTCCGCGTCCTGAGAAGGGGCGTTACAAGGGGCGAGAGTGGGAACTTCTCGTGAAACCCGTCATCGAGAAATGGGGTAAATTTGTATCGGAATACTATGCTTGAGCTATCATATGCAACACCATCGCCTTCGGAGAGAGCCGATGGGAAGCCTTATACCCCTCAATTGATATCCACTGTGCAAGCCCCAGAATGACACATCCCGACCTTCTGGTGTCGGTGATGTATTTGACTTTCGGAAGACTTTCGTAATTCTGACAGCGTGCTGATCTTGCCTTTTGGTATTGTATTGTACGATGATGGTGACAATTGTACTAGAAACACTGCCGCAACAGACACTTGTCACGACAGCCTTAGTCTCCCTCCCTAAGACTCACCTTAGACGGACTAAGTACAATAGACGAAGATAATCATAGTACTCAACCGCCAAAGCTCAGTAAGAGTCTGCTCTGAACATTTCCGACCTAATGGCCACACATCTATGTTCCTCTACGCACTTAATTAGTTGTGGCTCGGCGCAAATCTCGTCGTGTCGAGGACTGAAAGCCACTTTGTATACGTAGGTGCAGTAATCTCAAAATAGTGTGTTTTCACTATCTCTGCACAATCTATGGATTCGCTTAGTAAGCACTGGTTTAAGCGCTTTGGCTGAGTCCATACGGTTGAAACTCTAGAGGCGTGCAGCTGCAATCGGGATACAACTCATCATGCATCAGTACTCAGTGTTTGGTCAGTGGGTATAGTAAGTGTTCCAAAATCACTGTATGTGTAACATGCGCTACACTTCCAGCAGGCGATGCCCTCAAGGCCCTGAGCACTTACGACGTGGATGATGTGACCTAAGAACGACCGTCTTCCGCTTCTATATGTGGTCTGGCTAGATGTGACCCGTGGTGGATTTGTCAAGTCTGACTCATCCTGGCGGGCTTTTCCGTGGTCACTACACATACTGATTTTGGTTAGCCTCTGTCACCAAATGCTCCTTATTGTCTGCGAAAGCTCACAACGCGTTCTTTGTGCGGCGCTGATTTGCCAGTTTGGGCACTATCTGGAGGCACCAGGAGTCACTCCTGAACTGTCAGTCTGACTTGATCTGGCGCACCGAGGACTTATATCGTGATCATTCTAGGGTGTAGTTGAGGTTGGTTTGAGTCTTGCTAACATAACAATTTGTTAAACTCTTAGATGACCTACCGTTTTGGACGTTTAGAACTGTCTGCCCCCTGTTTCACAACCATGCCCTTGCACTCAGTAACACAACTTGCGAGTTGGACGGACATTGCTCACTTCCCTGCATGTTCCTGGCAAATGAACCCATTGAATCATGTCAGTGAGTCAGCCGACTTGAATACAGGATCACGAGGAACGGGCATGTGTTATCCATCTATCAGAAGTCTGGATAGCATGAGAAATCAGTCCCAAAGGTTTCTTTTGTTCCTTAGTAGTACTCAGTGTTTCCATTTTCTGTCCGTCGCTTGTCCAAATCTGATACTTCGTCCTGTGCGGTGCTGGCATGGGACAATAGGCGGGCATATCATCACTGCCGAGATATCCTATAGCCTTCATAGTCCCAGTATCCAACGAGACAGGCATCTATCCTTCCAGGTATTTATCTCTTGTGAATGACACTTTGTGGTTGCACCACGCCTCTTATTCTTCTCGCCCCACCATCCTGCCATGGCTACAAGTCACTACCAAGAGCACTGCCGGACAAGTGCTCTGGAGGATGACGATCACGATGATGTGGCCATTGTGCCAAAGACCGCTAGTGTGACGCCGTTGGCTAGGAACATTCCTTCGACACCGCCCCGCAACAACCAAGTCCTTGGGCTGGTAACGCCTCTC